>QXTE01000140.1:4003552-4398552 GCA_003942145.1 Platysternon megacephalum
AGACAAGCGAGTCCCGGCTGAGGGGAAAAAAAAAAAAAAAAAAAGCCGAGCGAGTCCCGGCTGAGGAAAAAAAAACAGTGCTGCTTGCGGATATCTCTGTCCTGCGTCCCGACCAAAGATCGGTCGGGACGCGGGACAGAGACCGAAATATCGGGATGGTCCTGATAAAATCGAGACATCTGGTCACCCTAGTTTGCCCGCTGGCACTTGCTGCTCGATATTACTGGAAGGAATGGGGAAAAGATTGCTCTTCTTTCTGGGTGTTATTTACTCTGCTGTATTTCTTCCTCTCGCGAGCCTGGTCATAATTAAGATTTCATTGACCAGAGTAATGTCCTAGGATGTGTGTGTGTAATTCTGTATATTTTAGCAATGCATGAATGAGGGGCTGTTTACTTCGCTATCTCCCAGATGGGACACTCACAGCAGCTATGCAGTGCTAGCATAGGTCATGGTTACTTTCTGGAGGCTTTAGTTAGACTTTGTAGTCTCTCCTTTTGAACTAATAGTATTCACCACTATCAGTGTCAGAAACTGCCTCTGTCCCCGAAGCAGCAACATCTTACGATGAAAACCCTTCCTGAAAACCTCTCAAATGTCCATCACCTTCCACATATGGATTTGTCCCTCGGTTAATAACAGCATTCACTGAAAACACACTTTGTGTAAACACTGAAAGCAAACCACATCTGCTAGAGTCATGGCAGGTCACAGCTTTCGTTTCTGGAGAAAGGACTGGAGGGAACATTCCTATACTTGGCTGTCATGTAGTCTGCAGACTCTTACCATGCAAGACGCTGGCAGTGTGAAGCTGGTGGTCCCCCTTTCCTGGAGAATTTACATGATGACAGCAATTAATTACTTCTCATCTCAAAGCCACAGTTTACAGCAAGTACATTACCACCCCGTTTATCCAGTAGTTGGAAACAAATTCCAGATCTCTCAAACAGCCGTCCAGTTTTGAAAAGACCTAACCCCGGGAGGTGGAGAAACGCTGGCCAGGCCATATTGCACAATGACTGTGTAGCTTTGTACCCGGGAGGGGTTCCGAACTGAGCTTCATGTTTCTGGGAGTACAGGTAAAATAGGTTCAGTTAAATGGTGGTACAGGGGAAGACCTAGGAGGAAGTTATGGTTCATTGAGATTAATGCCCTCTCTCAAATTGGGCCAGATTCTACTCTGCAAGTAATCCCATTGATTTCAGTGGGACTGTTCCTGGAGTAAGTTATTACTCAGTGGGAGTAAGGATTGTCAGTCTCATCACACTGCATTTACTTCCGGTACACATTTGCTGCCCCAGTCCGAGGTTTAAGGGGATGCACACATTCTAGTGGCATTGAAACCGAAGCATGACTGCAGCCTTTTGGACATTTGGGGCCGAACATCTTGTAAACAGGCAGATTTCAATCCGCTGAAGAGCCCAAAATCTGCAATTTAGAAGGAAGTTCTCAGTTAATTTTGCCGTTCTAGTCAGTAATACTCAATCAAAGGGTATCGTTTTTTTAAAAACTCCTTTGTGTTTATTCAAACCTTTTGGGAAGTGTTCAGAATACAAAGTAGAGAGACAAGGCCGGTGAGGTAATATCTTTCATTGGACCAACTTCTGTTGGGGAGAGAGAAAGAAGCTTTCAAGTCACACGGAACGGTTCTTCAGGTCCTGTGTGGCTCGAAAGCTCATCTCTCTCTCCAACAGAAATTGGTCCTATAAAAGATATTACCTCATCCACCTTGTCTCTCTAATACCTTGGGACCGACACGGCTACAACTACACTGCAGAATACAAAGTAGTGCGATATGATTTGCAGTTTTTCCATACAACTGATTAAATCCATAGGTTTGCTTGTTGGTAACAGTGAAGTTCCCAGGGGACTTTTTGTTGCTGCTCAATGGTTACCCATCTTCCTTCTCTGAGCATCTTGTTCAGTAAAATATGGGACATCCTTCAACTTAGACACATACTTTACTTTACTTGCTGTGTGTAATCCCGCTGACTTCACAGTGTGTAAAGTTAAGCATGTGTGTAAATCTTTGCAAAACTGGGGATTTACTGTGGCGCATTTTACTGGCCTGAGTCGAATATACATGCCTCTAAACCACAACGTCTGCTGTTCTTAGACCCTTACTGGGATCATGGGTTGTAATGTTGCATTTTTTATTTAAATTGAATAGTTCTTATCCACCATTGTCTTTTGTACCTCAGTTAGTCCGTGGTTAAATTTCCTATGTACTTGTGTATAATTATGTATTTTAATACTTTCCTCTGTTTGTTACTCCCCAAAAATAATAACAAAAATCATATACTACAAAAAGAAAAGTATTGTTTCCCCCCAGCTGTTGTTCCTTGAAATTCTGATTTTTGGTCTAGAACTGACATGGGGAGAGGCAGGTGGGAAATTCAGGAAGAAAACTGACAATGTTTAATTTTATCAAAAAGCATTTAGCGCCTAGAAAGAACCAGACGCTAACAAAGTAGAAGAGCATGCACACATTGGAAATGTTTTGGATTCTGCTGCTGCTTTGATCTCAGTTCAAACATTCATTCTCTCCAATCTGGAGTCCCCAAACGTGCATTTTCTGTGGAAAAAAGTGGAAAGAAATCAACTCTCCCAAAACCTCAGATTTATCCAAGAATGTCTGGAGCAGAGCTTAACTTCTTTCTTCAGACCCTGTACCCGGTTTGAAAAATAGCCAATAGACAGAGATAAGAGTCTGACATTTGGACTAATTTCAAAAGGTGGTGGTTGTTTTATTAAGCGGGAGGAGGGAATTATTTAGGCCTTGTCCTCTTCATCTTCTGTTTATAAGGACTAACTTTCTATGCGTGGAACGTCCCTTTCACAATCTCATTTGTCAGCAACACGACCCGTTCTGCTGGCTGGCATTGTGCTTTAACAGAGATCCCACCGTGCAAATGGTAATTCTGGTAGCTAGATTCTGCAGGGCTCCCTTTTGCAGCCAAAGTGGTGGGTTCCAAGAGGTTTGAGGAGAAGGCCTCTGGGATCAAATCTCGCATAAATGAGATATTTTTGTTATCTATTTATTTGTACAGAAAGGAGAAAAGCGTGCAGCAGCAGCAGCAACAAGAGCTGACATGATCTTATCACAAACCCCGCTGATTTTGTATTCATGTCTAATCTGAATGCAAGGCCAGATCCAAAGCTGTTATAAATCAGAGCGACACTGATTTACACTGGCTGACAATCTGGCACTCCAAGTCTAGGTCTTCCTATAAAAGCCCCTTACTGGGTTGGGACTTGGCTGCCTATGAATGTTACCTAGATAGGTATAGCTACATCATCCCTGTAGAGCAAAGAGAGCCAAGATAATACTCTCTAGTGATGGGTGGTGGGACCCCCGCTGTGGAACTCCATGCCAAGGGAGATTAGACTGACCCTGAGTTTAGCTGTGTTCAGATCAAATAGTGAGGCTGTCTTTCTCGATAAAGCCACCTCCACAGTCATCATGACTCCTTCCACACCAAAACGACCAGCTCCCCCAACCCTGTGGGAAGTGGTCAGGGAGCGGAGCAGCCTTTGGATTTTGCTGTGCTTGGCTGCTGGATGCAGCTCAGGTGCGACAGGCACTGCCGAACTGCTGTAGATAAGTTAGATCCGCACAGTCGTTACTGGGCTGATGGTGACCAAGCGAAGCAGCACTTTGTGCACAGCTGAGGGGACAATCAGGTCTTGGGGGATTCATCTCGGAGGGTAGGGGGACGATCATTGCCATTGGACAATTGTGAAGCCTTTATTTCTCCCTGGTCCCCTGTGAGCTTCCTGGCTATGTTGTTCTAGGTGCCTGGCTGGGAGGCAAGCACCAATGTTAGGCTGTAGCAAAAGTGCTGAATACCAATGAGACAAAACTTAGCCTGACCACTCCCCAGGCAGGCGTTTTCAATAGAGACCCGCACTGTTCCAGGTACAGCCAGGTCAGTCCCTCAGGAACAATTCCCTGCTAAGCCCTGGCACCCAAGCGCACTGTTCTCTCTCCTACCTACCAGGAAGCATCATTAGAATAGCTCATAGCAGACGGTAAAGGCAACGGCTCAGACTGAACCCTGGTGTAACTCGCCAGCAGGGTCGAGAGCCAGCACTGATCTCGGCTTCAGCTATATTATTTTGTCATCAGAAATGATTATTCTGTGTAGGAAGAAATAATCTTTCCTTGCCATGGAAGGCATAAGTGCCCTCCCATTGCCTGTCTCTCGATGCGGCCCACGCTGGGGCAGCTGAGTGTGAAGTGTGGGGGAGAGGGGCCCTGGCAGGACAGGCAGTCAGGGTGGACTCTCTGCAAAGCGTGTCCTCTCGTGCTGTACCTCCTACAAGTTAACTTGTCCCTCCCACTCCTTCCCAATGAGCAGCTTCTGGCAGGGAGCTGGGAAAGGCTGGGGATAAGTGGAAGCTTTTTTCAGAGGTCGGCTACCACTCTGGCTCAGTGCCTCGAGCGGATGGTAGGGGTAGGGTACCAGAAGCCTCTAGCACTCACATGGACTTCTACAGAGGGCTCTTTGTAGCCTGGGCTCTCAGCCTCCTACCAGGTAAGCTCCATCCCCTCTCTACCAGCTGCTGAACTCTGGAAAGCTTCTCTCAGGGCTGAAGGCACCGACGGCAGCAGGCAGCTTTAAAAAGGGGGGGAAATAGCTTTTTGCTTATGTTGGCAATCAAAGGGAAAAGAGCCTGAGAAAGCCACCGTTTAATAAGGCCGTTGGTCAGTTAGTGAAAGGTCTACAGTAAACGAGGAGGGGATTTTTCTCCAAAAAGTGGAAAGGGATAAAATCTTTCGCTCGGCTCCTGAGGGATGACTGGGAATGAAGGCGAGAGAACTCTTTTCGGTAAAGCACTCTCTGCTCCTCATCTGGGTTACAGTTGCATGTGGGATTCGTTTGTATCTTTTTTTTTTTTCCTTAAGGAGAAAATACTTTAAAACAAAAACGAAGTCTCTAAGACTGTGCTAAGTTTGGGGTTGTACTGGCAGCTTGTCTTCAGTAGCACAAAAGGGGGCTGAGCATGGGGAAGGTGTCGGGCTAAATAACCTCTGGGTGCCGAGATTTTAGGTGCTGGTTTCATTTTAAGATGTGAGTTTGCAGCCTTCCTTCACATATGGTTCAGTGCCTGGCTGCATAAGCGGTATTGGGTTACAGGGGGGGGGGGGGAGAGAGAGAGTTCGGCTTATTGTTGGCCACATGCCTGTGAGTTTAAGTTCAGTTGTTACAGAAAGTGAGTCCCCGCAGTAGTCAGTTTTGCTGCAATTAGACTTGCCAGCTTTCTGTGCACAACCTACCTCAGGAGCAAAGGGGACCGTGACTCTGCTTTGAGCTGTAGAACAAAAAGAAATCTTTCTACCAGCTAGTAAAAAGTTGCTACTGTTGCTAACTAAATTACGCACAGCAATATGATGCTAAGGATCTCTTGTGATACTGTAAACACTTCTAAACATCCTGAGGGAATGTGTATCTATTTTTTCTAATTGCACAATTACTTGATAATCTAAGGAAAGCTGCAAGGACGCTGCCTTTCTTTGCCTAATAGAGAACATGTGTCTATGCCTTGCACGTGGACAAAATGCTGTCCGCTTTGCACACAACTCTAAGTGAGATCTGAGAGGTTTTCACTTTGGACAGCATTCTGTGGTTACTTGCTGCATTTCGGAGATATTACTTCTTACTTTTTTTTTTTCAGACTACGGCAGACTTGCCTTTGAAAATAGGTGGATCGAGTTGCTCTGACATTTGGACAATAGGCACTATACTTAAAACTGTGCTTACGTGTACTTTAAAGTCTGCAGCTTAAACTCTTTAAGGAGATCGAGTTATAGACTTGGTTTTATTTTATATTTTTAGACTCCACTTATGGAACACTGTAAATTTTTGGATCTTTGCCTGCAGGCCACACAAATAAATTTAAACCTGACTATTCCATTATACGTACACTCCAGATGCCATAGTGACATCTGCTGGTGATGACAGAACTCTTTAAGTACAGACATCTGCGGTAAACAGTCTGATGTTTGTTCAAACAGGCAGCAAAAAGAATAATTGAAATAGCAAGAGTCAATTTTTAACTCCCCATAAAGGGTCCAATGGTATCCTAGGTCTGGCATTCCTGTATGTCTTGTCTTGCAGTCAACCCGGGTGGGGTGGGGTGTGTGGGGACAGGAAACTAACGATGGCATTTGGATCTTTTGGATGAAGGCACATTTGGTTTTGTATGCTTGATGCACAAAGACATGACCAACCTTAGAAGAATCATAGAATATCAGGGTTGGAAGGGACCTCAGAAGGTCATCTAGTCCAACCCCCTGCTCAAAGCAGGACCAATTCCCAACTAAATCATCCCAGCCAGGGCTTTGTCAAGCCTGACCTTAAAAACCTCTAAGGAAGGAGATTCCACCACCTCCCTAGGTAACCCATTCCAGTGCTTCACCACCCTCCTAGTGAAATAGTGTTTCCTAATATCCAACTAGACCTCCCCCACTGCAACTAGAGACCATTGCTCCTTGTTCTGTCATCTGCCACCACTGAGAACAGTCTAGATCCATCCCTTTGGAACCCTCCCCCCCTTCAGGTAGTTGAAGGCTGCTATCAAACCCCCCTCACTCTTCTCTTCTGCAGACTAAATAAGCCCAGTTCCCTCAGCCTCTCCTCGTAAGTCATCACAGCTTTCATCACAGCTGTGGAGCAGTAACATAGGCTGAGCGTGAAGCTGCAGGGTGGAACCAAATCTAAGTATGTATATGTTGAAATAATCCTTTTATCCACATAGGAAGCCATCACATGTTCACAGCTGGATATTGTGTCATGATTTATGTTAATCTAGTGTGTAAAGTGCTGTCATGTGGTGCCTTTCTACAACAGAAAGAAAGCAGGGACCTAAAAAAAAGCTACTGCATCAGACCTACTTTGTCTCTTTCACCTTTTAAAGTGACTGTTTTCAGGCATAATTGGTTTGTGGAAACTCAAGATATTTACACTCTAGTTATAAAGACATTGGAAAATGCCCCGGCAGCCACTGCGGTATATCCCCTGACTTCACTGAAGTTATCCCTGGGATTGATTTGGCCTAGTACATCTCTGTATAACAGACTTTAAAACTACTTGAAGAACTTATTGTCCATATCAGTGTGTGTTCCTTTAAGTCAGTTCAGAGTTTTTCAGCGGTGGCACGTGTGTGATGTTACTATGGAGTTACTATGGTGATTAGCTAATGTTAATAAATAGTGTTGGTCCAACTATTACATACATGACCAGAAGAGTCAGGCCACTTTCTCTTTTCAGCTGACTGCCACTCTTCCTGAGAACGTACCTTCCACGCAGTGTAATGTCTTGTGCACAGGCAAACAGAGTTTGGTGAACAGTGATGATCCGTCAGGGACCATTACTTCATATCTGGATCTATGGAGAACTAGTCTTAGGGCATACAAACAGTGACACCCCCTTCTCAGACGGTTAGAAGCAACAAATAGGGCCAGATCCTGTTCCTAATGAATTCGGTGGGACAGGGATTGGGCCCGTATTGTTTACTAACATTGTGGGTAAAGACCTGCACATGGGCTTAATAGAAATGGCTTCTCTAAGTACCTGCTGATATCAGCTGGCTCTGGGTGTGCAGAGTCAATAGATCATGTTGTTGATCACTGACAATGCAACTGGCTGTGACATGGAGAAGTTGTGTCAATTGGCAACACTTCCAATTCCAAAAATCAAAGACCCATTTGAAGAAAGCCGAGAAGGTTTTCCCTGATTAGAGAGTTTAGAAAACACACAAAGAGTTGTCACGGCTCCGTCTCGCATGTTTGCATCTGGCTGGTTTTATCTGTATGACACATTCTGACACAGAGCGTCACGGGAACGTTAGTAAGTGGGAATCTAGATAGTAACCTTATCCAGTACGGTGCTTGGACCTGTTGATAACCTCTCGTTATCTTTATTTATTGCTTTTGTTATGTAGCTACTTCTAGGCTTGTGTAAGTGAGGAACTAATGAAATAATAGAGCCAGGCATTTCACAAGGCTATCCCTACAGTTTTGTCCATACACTTCCATCCTCGTCTGTAACACCCCTGTTATTCCAGGCCAGGGATTCTCTAGCAACTATGCCCTGCCAGCCACAGCAAATTAAGCCCTGATTTTGTAATGTACACAGAGGTCCATGGGAGAATAGATGAAGCCCCCTGACTCATCTTGCCTTGTGTCCTAAGCTGAGCTAGAACCTAGGACATTAGATGTGCTAGACTGGTATGTCTGGCTAGTGGACGAACACTGCGCCACCCAGACCCCACACTGCTTTATTTCACTATGAAAGATTTAGTCTAACTTTATTTTTTTGTTTTCCACTTCGCCCTCGACCCCAGCTTTCTATTAATCTGGGTGGCTAGAATGTCTATTTCTAGCTGGGCAGCACATGCGTCAGGAAGGCCCTGACCACACTGGCATGGGAACTGTGCGCTCTGTGACCACATTAAAAGATTGTTGTCCTAGCGAGCTTCCAGCATGATTTTCCTGACCAGTGTGCACAGGGTTTATTATTCATCTGGAAAATGTGCTGGGGCTATTATAAAAGTTTGCTACAGAGTAGCTAGGGGCTTGTCTCCACTAGATAACCTTATTGGGTTTGAATAAAATTATGAGGTCTGTTAGCTGATACGATACTGACCACAATGTTGTGGTTAGGACAGATCATATGCAGTATCGGCCCGTAGTGTTTTCAGCAGAGTTTAACCTGCCAGGATGGTGAACATGATTCTCTTTGGTCTACTCTGCACACAAGGTCATGGTCAGAATCATGTCATTTAACTCGAATGTTCCCAGTTGTGATCAAACACACTAAGATTATGAATGTTAAGACTTGGGGAGCTAGTCTATTATTTGGCTTGCATGGTACAGGGAAATCACCTTCGAACCCTGATAGGCACAGATATGTAGTTGGATTGGTGTTAACTTGGATCCCAAATGCAATGGGATACCTCGCATGTTCTTCCTCTGTCTCTGCTAGTACAGTAGCAGGTAACTGGAGAGCTAGAATTTATGTAGTCCCTGCATTATCAAGAATGATATTCTTGTGGCCCAGCATTTTTAAATAAAGCAACTTCTCTTTTGCTGCTTTTTGAAGGCCAATGAGCTGTAACTGGAAGGTGCTCCGACAGCTAATGAAGTGCGGCTGCTTCCTAAAGATCTTGTGGGTAACCATGAACGTTACAGAACATGAATTTGTAATTAGAGATTTTACATTTATGCTCCTTATTACCCTGTTTTCGATCTACATCCATGTCGGCATCCACAAAGAAAACTCACTTTTTGTTCCCTAATGCCACAAGATGGACAATGGCTTTTAAAGAGCTGGAGTCTCTGAGTTGTAGCCTTTTTTGCCTGTAGTATATCAAGTAGTTTAGGAGTTTGTTTAGCTCTTTGCTGGCAAGATCTTGGGTGTTTTAATACTTTCAGCATTTTATTTCACTTGTAGGAGGTAATGGCTGGGTTTACTGCAAGGTGATAAATTGTAGTCATATCATTTCTCTCTGTCATTATCGTTATTGTTGTGGGATTCGCTGTCACTGCTCTCTAAGCTTTCTCCCAAGTTTAGGATTGAGTAGCAGCGCCTACACGTACAAGGGATGCTGCACCTCAGAACTGGGCTTTAGTGACTGGGTAGGACCCAGAAGTGAGAAATAGTCTGTTGAGTTTAGAGTCCCAGACCAGGATGTTTGACCTCGGAATGCACCAGGATTTGTGCAAGTGTGAACTCCCTGCCTGCCACATGCACAGTCCTCGTCTCCACGTCTCAGGAAAGGATCCACCTTGATTCTCTGGAGTCAAGTGGGATCTAGCCCAGCTCATGTTGTTCCAATTCTCATCTTCATATGGGTTTCCTTAGCGCCTTTTAATTTGTCAGTGTCCAGAATCCTCCAGCCCCTGAATCATGCGTCTGCTTCAATGGCAAACTTGGGGGATCCCTCTCCCAGGGAAAAGTGCCCAGTGGGGGCCCTGGAGGGAAGAAAACTCCACCAGGTTCCCCTCTACAAGTCATTGTCAGAGGTTGACCCTCTCCCCCCTCCTCCCCCCCATGGTTTAGCCCCAAACTGATGTGTCTGCTAGAAGCTGACTCTCCCCCCGGTTCAGGGGCAGGAGGGCATCCCTCCCTACTGGCTATCGCCTGCCTGCTGCAAGGCCAATAGATGCCCTAGCAGACAGAGCGTGAGCTAAGGTAGGGTTGATCCTCTGGAGGCCTGAGCTAGGCTCTGCCCCTACTCTTCCCCTTCTCCTTGGAGCCACACAGCATCTCCCCGCCACACTGCACCATGGCACCCCTCCGAGGGGTACCCCACTGTGGGAAGAGCTGTCCGAAAAGGTCAGCAGCCTCGGGCTACATTAACCCCTTTGTGGTTTTACCACTACAGGGAGGACCACCGTGTATTTCTCTAGTGCTGCCCATTTCCTCTCCTTCAGCCCACACGTCTTCCTACCCACGGAGAGCCCTTCCCAGGGCCAGGGCAGGCAGAGAGGGGCCACAGAAGCTGCTGACGTCCCCTCTGTGCAGATGAAATACCCAGGGAAGAGGTACTCAGCTGAGAAGCCTGATAGGCTGCTACACTGTAGCTCCCTTCCATAGCCTTTCGGTTCATTCCACATTTCCATCACACTCGGATTACGCCGGGAATGCTCTCCAGTTCTGCCCTGCTCCAGCTAAACAAACTTTTAAGGCGCTACGGCCGCACCTGTTTAGCTTAAGTTAATAATATAGAGCTATCACCACCGACACAGTAACCTCAAACCATTGCAACAGGCCCCATTTTCAATAACATCGAACAAAACTACTCTAGAGAGTGGTGAGGTCTGTGTTGGAGCCAGTGTCGTAACCTGTGACAACTGCTGCAGAGCAAAGACCAGCTACCAGCAATAACAAGACACACTTTGAGAGGCAAAGGCTCAAACGTTAACCTTCCTTAAGAAAAATCTAGCTCGAATAGCGTCCTGATTCTAGAAAACCTAGCCAAGGGGTAGCCCCGAAAACTGGCCAAACCTTACCTTCCTGGTGCGTGAGCCACTGAAAAGTAAACCGAGATGACCTGGTTTCTTTACACTCATAGGCACAGGTAGGATGGTGCTGTGGCTAGAGCGATAGATGGGGACTTGGACGATGTGGATTCAATTCCCTGCTCTGCTACAGACTTCCTGTGTGACCTTGGACAAGTCACTTAGTCTCTCTGTACCTCAGTTTCCCATCTGCACAATGGGGATAATAGCCCTTCTCCTCCACCTTAGAGGGGTTTTGTGAGAATAAATGCATTAAAAGATTGTGAGATGCTCAGATATTATAGTAAAGAGGGTCACATAAGCACTTTAGGTAGATATACACATTACATTTCTCCTCTCCTGTCTGTTCTCTTCTTATGAATCCTGCTCTCTGAAGCCCTCAGAGACACAGGGGGAATAGACCTAGAGAGGACAGAGCCCTTTCAGTGTTGTGTGTTCCTTTAGAAGAAAGTCCCTTCTGACAGAAGATGCAAAGCTCCAGTATGAAGAGAATGGAAATGAAGATGGGGAGAGAGATTTGTGCAGGAGAACTCTTTCTTTCGGAGAAAATGGTAGCTTTTCTTCCCAGTGTTGTTTCCCAAATGTATTTTTCTTTTGCATGCTTAGCTAACGAGTATCAAGAGTTTGTACTAAACAAAAACTCCAGTACGGACAGGAGATATTTGAGGCTTCTGGGTTTGACAGAATTGCAAGCTAAACTTGTGGGATTTGGGCACTTGTTTATGACTGTGATGTCACTTCTGACAAGAAAAGAAGACATGGTTCTTCAGACTGTTAACAGTCTCCTTGACAACCTTTCACAAGATTTGTTTTAGTAATTTAATCCAGTTTGAACAGTCTCTGATTTTTCTTTTTTGCCTTAAATGCTCTGCTCAACATCTGCGTACATTTCTGAACAGCTTTTCCTCCAATATATGACGAATTCCATTGACTTTGCCATCTAGTTTGTAAATCTTTCCTCCAAATCATTTTCTGGTTTTTTGCCCTAGATTTGTCACCAGAATCTCACTAAAACTAAACATTTATATGGGGCCTATGAACCTGAAAGATTCCCGTGCTATATTCACAGAGTATACCACCACTGAAATGCAGCTACCCCTGGTTTGCAGGGAAGACCCAAATGGCTCGACAGTGTAGGGAGGGAACGTTTGGCCTAGGGTACTAGGTCATGCTCCTTCTCTTACAAAAGTGTCATCTGTTCTTTAGGTGCTCATCTTGCATCATTGAAGTCAATGGGATTTTTGACATCAGAGTCCCAAAAGCCATTCAGGTTCTCTGTTTGTAAGCCTGTGTCTGAAAGAAACCCTCACACAGAGAAAACCACCTGGTGCTCACTTCATCTGCCTGAGGAAGATGAAGAGCTGAGCTGACCCACTCAGCCAGTGTTTGACCCTGAGACTCCAATGAACCTTGGTGTTCCCAACCCGATGCTCCTGCTCCTAAACATCCCCTCTGGCATTTGCTCTTGTCCTGCCATTTTTAATGCCTGGGGAGTTTTCAGCTGTTATTTGTGTCCATTTTTTGAAGCTGGCTGTTGTTGACCAGCCTGAGAGCAATGGGGTTCTTTGTGAATCTAATTTCTGACAGGCCTGGATGAGTTTACATTGAAAAAGGCTCCACTACTGAACGTTGAAAACTTTAGAAAGTTTAGTAATTAAAACATATTCCAAAATCCATCAGCCACCATTTCTCCTTAGCCAAAGAAAAATGTATTTTGTTAACTGACAAAAATGCCTTGACAGTGAAACAGACGCCTGATGAAATGTAAATGACTAATCTCAGAAACAGAGGAGACTTTCTACCTACTGCCAAAGAGTCATCAGTGCCAGCGCTATGTTGTCAACAATGGTAGGTGTGGCTGGAATAAGCAGCAGATGGGATGCAAAACTTTGTGAGTCTTAGAGAAGCAAGAAATACAAATTCTTAATGAATCAACTGTATGTAGGTCTTGGAGATAAGAGCTGAAATTGTATCTGATATTATGGGATTGATTCGGCACCACTGAAATCTATGGAAGTTTTGTGTTGACTCATATGGGAACAGAAGCAAGTTCCATAGGGTACGTCTTCACTGCAGAATTAGCCCGGGCTCTTCCTTGGGTGTTTCCCCTAACTACCCTCCTCTTCACACACAAACCCTCTCACCTGAGTGCAGGGGTGCTTTCAACCCAGGCTAGCTGGCCGGGCTGGGGGGATAGGCTAGAGCGTGGGTTCTGCGTTCACTCCGGCCAATAATCAGTGAGGAGACAGGTAAAATCTCTTGAATGCCAATAGTCCTCCAATGCCTTCCCACAATTCCCCCCGTGTACCCAGAAGGACAGACACGTTTTCCAACAATTCACTGGGAAGGACTCCTAGAACGGCTCTTCTTACCGCAGCCCAGAGAACCGGAGGCTCTACCCCCAGAAGTCCTAGCGACGCGCACGGGGGAATGCAGCACCAGTGAGGCGGACACAATAACACGAGTCAGGCTTTGCTGTCTGGCCGCTCAGACCTGGGCTAGGCTAACCCGGGTGCTGATCAACCGAGTTAACGCACGTTGATAAATTGGATAGTCAATTGCATGACCACACTTTGGTTCATTATGAAATATATTCAAGAGACCGAATAACCAGTGTCAGTCAGGGGAGGAGGTGTGGTGTTTGCACTCTCTGGGCAGTAGCTTGGCAGCAGGCTGGTGGGCNTGGGCTGGGGGGATAGGCTGGAACGTGGGTTCTGCGTTCACTCCGGCCAATAATCAGTGAGGAGACAGGTAAAATCTCTTGAATGCCAATAGTCCTCCAATGCCTTCCCACAATTCCCCCCGTGTACCCAGAAGGACAGACACGTTTTCCAACAATTCACTGGGAAGGACTCCTAGAACGGCTCTTCTTACCGCAGCCCAGAGAACCGGAGGCTCTACCCCCAGAAGTCCTAGCGACGCGCACGGGGGAATGCAGCACCAGTGAGGCGGACACAATAACACGAGTCAGGCTTTGCTGTCTGGCCGCTCAGACCTGGGCTAGGCTAACCCGGGTGCTGATCAACCGAGTTAACGCACGTTGATAAATTGGATAGTCAATTGCATGACCACACTTTGGTTCATTATGAAATATATTCAAGAGACCGAATAACCAGTGTCAGTCAGGGGAGGAGGTGTGGTGTTTGCACTCTCTGGGCAGTAGCTTGGCAGCAGGCTGGTGGGCTGGTTGGTTTC
Organism: Platysternon megacephalum; assembly: GCA_003942145.1. Classification (NCBI taxonomy): domain Eukaryota; kingdom Metazoa; phylum Chordata; order Testudines; family Platysternidae; genus Platysternon; species Platysternon megacephalum. The sequence goes on from QXTE01000140.1 coordinate 4,017,777, forward strand.
CTTCTCCTGGGGTGAGCTGGAAGCTTGACTAGAGATGGGGTCTGAGGAGCTGTAGCCTGCCTGAATCCCTTAGCAAAGAGAGGCGTGTGCCAGCCCCTGAGCTGTAGGGCTGATTGCAGCACAGAAGCCTGTGGTTAGACAGGAGCCCAATCTAGAGCAGCAGGGGCTTGTCTGTTCTGAGGTGGCTGCCAGCTGAAGGTCTGGCTGTTTTTATGCGTCTGTTGGGGTTTGGTAAAGGATTCTGTGGCCCTGGAAGCAGCGGTCTGGTTGGAGGGCCAGGACTCTCCTGTGGCTGGAGCAGGCCAAAGGACAGTGGGTGGGCACTGAGGCAAAGGTATTTCAATGCTACATCTAGGTATAGGCTAGAGCTGTTGTGGTGGCCACCTTGCTTCAGACTGTCTTTGACAACTGTTGAGAAAACTATTACAAATCCTAGTGTAACAAGGGCAAAAAACAGGTCTTCTCAGCGCATGGGAGAGGCAGAGAGATCCACCTTTCATGCAAAGCCTGGGCTCTGGCTGAGCAGGGCCAGAGAGGGGAGGTGTGTTATACTATCTTTGGGCTCACCCAGAGGGCCAGCTTGCCTCGGGGAGTAAGTTAGTGGCCTCAGGCTGGTCTAACTTGCAGAGACTTGCACGTGCTTCCAAGGGGCCATTGCAGAAGCCTGGGAGCACCAAATTGCAACATGCTGTGACCACAGCCACTCCCCTGCTAGCACTCCCTGGCATGACCCTTAAACCAAGCACAGAGCTGGCCGTGTCCGCTCTACAGCACCAGGGATCTCCTGCCCCAGGGAAATCCAGGCAGCAGGTGTGAAAATCAGGGGAAAGGGCTTCCACACACAAGTGATTCCCGTTAGGAAATAGGATTGGCAGGGACATCTCAGACTTGCCCTCTATGTTTAGTGTAATAATATCCATGCTTTAAGGACAGCCTGGCCACTTGGTGTATTGCTTTGTGTGTCACTTGACTCGTATGAAGATTCTCCCTCATGCTGGGTCCACCCTGAACTTAGAAAAAGTCCCTCCATTGCAGACCCTGCTGCAACTGCAACTCGGGTGTTGTCTTAAGGGTGAGGTGAAAATACAGACGCCCATGCCGCCTCTCCTGGCCTCCTGACATCATGGCCCTGAATATAGTTTGATTTTTAAGACTAATTACAGAAGCAGAGGCTCATACTTCATGGGATGAGCGTGGCTTAGTGTTCATGTCACACAGAGCTGGTCTTGCAAGTTCCATCAGTGTTTCCAAGTCTTGTGGATTTTTACCATGAGCTTTCCAATATTTTAGGCTTTTTTTAACCTCCAGATCCTGGAGTCTAGCTTACGTGAGAATCTCAGCTTTCATGTTAAAAAAAAAGAAAAGAAAAAAAAAATTTTTTGAGCCTTCATGGGTGTGGAGGAAAGCTTGAAAATGTGACCCTTAAAAGCTCAAACATCAGAACACAAATAAAAAGAACCCCACATTCATTATTTTAATATTATGATTCTGGGGAGGCTGACTCATGATTTGTGAATGCGTGGGGCTGGCAATGTGTCTCACACAGGATTTTCCAAGAGATCATTTGCAATGTGAGGGTTTTTTTCCCAGCACTAGTAGTAAAATGTAACCAAATTGCATCAGTTTCCAAGTCGGTCTCCCTGATTAACATTTTTGCCAGTCTTTTGGGGCGCTGGCTGGATCCTGCCCATTTATTTGACCGGGGAAGCAGCCAAGCCAGAGCACGTTTTTTACAGTTTGCACATGTGTGTTAAATTGCCCATTTTACACTTCTCCCTAATAGATTTGATTTATACACTTTACTGCTTAATGAAGCATTAATGCTATTTTTTTTTCTAAATTGCCTTTTATGAATAGTCCCAATGGATTACCTTTCTACTGCCACATTGCTCGGAGAAGATATACGAGTGGCGACTGGGACCAGGCTAGGGCCGTATATTAGATCTGTATGGGTATGTCTACACTGGAATAAAAGGCCTGCGGCAGGGCCAGGTCAGCTGACTTGCGCTTGCGGTGCTAAAAATCACTCTCTAGCTGTTTGGGCTCAGGCTGGAGCCTGGGCTTTGGGACCCCTTTCCGTTATGGGATCCCAGAGCCTGGGCTCCAGCCCAAGGCCAAATGTCTACACTGCAGTTCAACCGCTCCGTAGCTCGAGCCCTGTGAGCCCGAGTCAACTGACACGAGCCAGCTGCGGGTATTTAATTGTTTTATTGACTTACCTTATGTGCTAAGGATTTTGTCTTTAGTTGTTCTTTGGAATAACATAAAGCAACTGTGTAAGAGCGTTCTCCTACAGGTGGATAGCCAGGGACAGATTTTGTCCCCTATGGTCTGCAAGGTTAAAGGTCCATACCTGCTGATACAATTGTATGGTTAAGTCCTAAAGCAAGGAAGGATGGTGCTGCACTCTTCCTATGTTATAAAAAAATAAAATTGGGAAAAGTAGAAAACCAAGGGCCCAGCATTGCAGTCTTCAAAAGACAAAACTCCCATCTCTGTACACTGACACCTTTATCTATGTAAGTTTTGCTGGTGTAAAACTAGAGAAACTCTGTTGAAACTCAAGCATCCAACCTATGCAAAGGCAGAAGGGAGCTCAACTGTGTGTTACATCCCATCTAGCACTTCCTCTGTTGACTACAAAAATACAATAACCTAGGTAACTAATCTTCTTGAGAACGCAGTTTAGTTACTGACACACACGTACGTGGAGGTGGATCTTGCTATTTTGCGTGTTTGAAACTACGGATGGCTGAAAATTTTCCATCAAAACTGTTTATCAGTTTACAATTTCGAGTTTTCATGAAAAAAATTGAAATGTTTTTGGCTGAAAATTCTTGAGTTTTGGTGTTTAGAAGAAACGCTGAAATTTTCCTGTGGCGAACAACTCCATTTTCCAACCAGCTCTCATTTAAACCTCGTCTGTTAATATTGGGCCTGATTCTCCACAATCTAACACGGGTGTCAATCTTCAGTAACTCCCACTGAAGCCAACGGATTTACACCGATCTAAGCCAGCAAAAGGAAAACGAGCCATTAACTGAGACTCTTAAAGCAGCCAAGGAGATTTGGTTGCCCCATTGCCATTAAAATACCCCAGGCAGCTTTGAAAATCTCAATCCTTGCTTCTGTTACTTTTTGACAGAGTTTTCAATTCTACATACAGGAGCCGATTCTTCTCTTTATTTACACCTCTGTGAATCAGGAGTAACTGCACTCTTCACTGAAGACAGTGAACTTACACCAATGTAAATGGATCGGAGTCAGGCCTGCTGTGCTAGATATTCTGTCTTGTTTTTTCTTCATGATACCTTTTCATTATATTGCTGTTGGTAATGTTGCCCAGATTCCACCCAGCAGGTATTGGATAAGTTGCAGCAGTTTTTCGTTAAACTGGATATTGTTTTTAGCATTAAAAAAGATCAGTCTAGCCACAAAATTTTGGATACAATCTCCATGTCTCATCTTCTGTGCTGTCTAGAATTTCTTCTAACAGGTTTTAAAGGGTCTTACCTCAGTTTTCTTTGGCTAGACTCAGGAGTTTCTCTGCTCATGAAGTCAGTGTTGCAGATCAGTTACTATGGTTACAAAGAAGCAGATTTACGCCTAACATTCTTACCTGCAAAAACACTTTTCCATCCTGCATTTTCATCAGAGAAACTCCAGTCTCAACCTCTTGATGAGCCCTTGTTTTCCATAAAAAAAAGACTGGTCCCCCAGAACATGCTGTTGCCAAGCGGTCACCTTTAAAGTGGTCATTTACCAACCATTACCACAACATAGAATATGAGACACTGCAGCTATTTTCTGCCCTACAGGGGACAGAAATGCTGTGGTATCCTAGATACCTCACTGAAGTAATGTTCACTTCTTTCGATTGTCCCCCCGAGGCGTTCTTTTCCTATTTAGTTCTCTGATCATATGCATCTAATGTCAAGCGATGTGGGGTCTCTTTTCAGGTGTTGGGGAGTCTACAGCACCTACAGGTATTTGGTGTGAGACGTCTTTCAAGAATAAAGAGTTCTGCAAAGGAACAAATTTCAGAATGACAGCATTAGGATGGAAGTCAAAGTGTGTGATTGTGATGTTATACTCTATATGATTTTATGAAAATATGCTAATGAGTATGAATATAATGTAACCGGAATATGCTTCATGCAAAAGGTCTCTTGTAAGGTATCATTACAAAGCTTATAATCTACTGAGTGTGATCATCCTATTTGTATAAATGTACCACTCTTGTATCTAAAACTAGAAATATGAAATATAACTCTGAGGTCCTATTGTAGTTATGCAAAGTGTGGGCCATTAATGGTGGTTTGGAATCTTGATGGCTCCCATCAACCAGGACAATTGACTGTGGATGGCTCTGTTTGCAGGCCGGCCTTCCTGTGAGTCAGGCTGGGAGGAATGACGGCTTGGAGTCTTACAGTGACATGTGATCATGTCACCTGAACTGGAATCCATCTCTAACCTGGAGCTTTTCCATTTAGAAGGAGGGGTGGGAACCCAGAGAGGGACAAAGGATTCCCGCCTTGTGCAAAGCTATATAAGGGGGTGGAACAGAACAAAGGGGGCAGCAATCATGAGAAATCCCCTAGCTACCACCTGAGCTGGAACAAGGGCTGTACCAGGGGAAAGGATTGTGCCCAGACTAGGAAGGCGTCCAGTCTGTGATAAAATCTCACCCTCAGATGTTTCAATAAGTTCCTATCTGTAATCAGTTTTCTTACTGTATTAGGTTTAGACTTGCAGGTTTTATTTTATTTTGCTCAGTAATTCACTTTGTTCTGTCTGTTACTACTTGGAATCACTTAAATCCTACTTTTTGTATTTAATAAAATCACTTTTTACTTATTAATTAACCCAGAGTGTGTATTAATACCTGAAAGGGGGGGGGGGGCGCAGCTGTGCATCTCTCCCTATCAGTGTTATAGAGGGCGAACAATTTATGAGTTTACCCTGTATAAGCTTTATACAGGATCAAATGGATTTATTTGAGGTTTGGACCCCACTGGGAACTGAGCATCTGGGTGTTGGGGACAGGAACACTTCTTAAGCTGTTTTCAGTTAAGCCTGCAGCTTTTGGGGGACTTTGTTCAGACCTGGGTCTGGGTTTGTAGCAGGCTAGCGTGTCTGGCTCAAACAGGCAAGGTTCTGGAGTCCCAAGCTGGCAGGGAAAACGGGTTAGAAGTAGTCTCAGCACATCAGTTGGCAGTGCCAAGGGGTTTCTGTGATCCAACCCGTCGCAGTGATGTGGCTCACAAAATCCAGGAACCATGACTTTGCTGGTTTGAAGACCTAGGGAGGATGAAAAGGGACCTGGTAAAGAGAGCACGGCAGGAGAGGGTGGTAGGAAAACAGAGAAAGCAATAGATGGATTGTATCAAAGAAGGTGGTAAGCAGGTGGACTTTAGTGCTGCCTCGGACAGATAAAGATGACAGACGCTTGGGATAGGGGGAAGAAGAAGTAAAGAGATCCATGGTGAGGATTATATTTTAAACAAAATCTCCTCTAGGAAGTGAGCAGTATGTGTACATGTAGGAGGTTGACATTGCGTTCAGACACGAGTCAGGGTGTATATGCCTTTGAATAAACATGTGCAGCATAATACTCTTAGCAACAGATAAACTGTTTCTTCTGGGCAAGAAATAATAAGCTGAGTGTCATCCATATCTGGAAGTTGCCCCAACCCCCATACCTCCAGACTAATGCTGCTAACAGCCTCGCATATGCATTGAATGAGAGAGGACAAGATGAGAGTTCTCTCTAGGAAGAACAACAATTGCTAAGCACAAGACTTTGGGTCCTGACAAGAAATAGGAATGAGTCCATTTGCGAGCAGCCCTGCCCAATTCTCCCAAGATCTACAGACAGGTCAGCGGCATCTTATGATTTGATTATCGTAGGCAACAAATAGCTCTAATTCTATTAGCATGGATACTTGACTTTTTCATCCATTACTAGAAGTCCTCCCCAGTCATGCAGTCGATTTACCCAACTCCATACCCTACCTGACAAAGGGTCAAGAGGATCTGAGAGAATACTGAGAAAATTGTCTGGGCATAGATAATCTTTTCCTCTAAAGGGCCGGTTAGCGTGTCAGTCAAGTTTCATGAGCATAGGCAGAGCCAATGCTGCTTTAAAAGAGACCAGCAGCTTGCCCTCCTAATAGGTGGTGTTGCCAATCTGCATTAACTCTGGGCCAGCCCCTTCTCCCTTGCCTTCCCCAGACAGAATGTAAATCGGGAGCACACGTGGTGGCCCAAAGTTTCCCCAAAACCTCGAGAAACCCAGAGAATACTACTGGCCAAAACTCAAATAGAGCTGATGTCCCTCCAAAGTCATTGCCCTACCTCCAAGGACATCGACAGGTTAATCTGAATCTTCTCAGGGAGAGGAACTCAAATGAGCTAATAAGGCAACACTGCCACTACTAACCAACCTGTCCATTGTTTGAAACAAATCTATTGATTGAGATTTTGTTGGAGACAAGAAACTGCTCTTGCAGTATTATCCAATCAGGTTCCAGTGATCCACGCAAAGGTGGGGCCTTCAACTTCAAACAGTGCAACCCTGTGGACCAATGACGTTGGTATACTCAGCATAAGCAATTGATCCTTGATGTTCCAGCCTCCTGAGAGAGAGGCACAGGCGAAACCTATGGAACTGACTTCAAACATTTCAAACTTGGCTCGTATTTCTTTTGGCAAACATCATAGCCCTTCTGGTCTGCTCGCCTGCAGAACCCAAAAGTGAAGAGGGAGAGGAGAGGAAGGATTTGATCTGATTCTGTCACGTGCTATGCACGGTTGTTAATGTTTTCCCCGAAGCACCTCCTCTGTGGGTGTGTCCCTGGGAAATGAACGCTGGCTTAGAGGTCTTAGGGAAGCTTCATGGGAACAACTGACTATGATCAGAAAGTCCGTCTGCCAGTTAAGCATTTATCTCATTCAAAAAAAAAAAAACCCATACTTTGTTGTAGTTAAACAGTGCTGATGATAATATGTCTTTACAAATGATAAAACCAAGATTTTTTTAAAAAAACAGACTTTAGATTCCCAGGGGAAAATAATAATGGATGCACTCAGCTATGAGAGAGTCAGGAAATGTCAGGAATTAGATTTACCTTCCATTTTTATAAATCTGTGCATAGTCCATTATGGATTTACACAGCAAAGAAATATCTATTTACATTTATATCTGTGCCTGGCCCCAAATTTCTGGATGACAACAAATGCCCCTTAGGTTAGCAATGCGAGCCAGAAATATATTATTCATGCTTTCTATACCGAAGAAAACACTGTGGATACCATAGTCTAGCAGAAATAAAAAACAGACTCCTTCATTTCATTTAGAGCCATTACAATTCTTGAACTAGATCAAGATGTATTTCATCATTCTTTTTCACAGTCTGGACACTGTGAGAGAGAGAGAAATCTTCACATCCCATTGGCAGTCTGTTTCCTTTCTATTTACATTCCAGCTCTCTTTTGAGCTCATATGCAGCAACAAAATATGTCCCCAAAGAAACCCCTATAGCACACAAAGAATTTAGTGTTTTGGTTTATTTTAGTGACCACAAAATACCACCCATACAAAAATGCGTGTGCTGCCATATTTTGACCTTGCCTTTCTTAGACAGTCAAAGTTCTGATGGTGAATTCGGTTATCCATTGCAAGCTAACCATTCTTATTCTTTTTGGTTGAGTTCGTTACACTGCAGACGTGCCACAAGGTTTGTATCATAGCAGTTCTTTGTGATGTTAACACTGAGTTAGATAGGGACTTGGACCAAATGCTTACTCAGGGGAATAAGGGGGAGGAAGAAATTATCTTACACCTGGGTTGGCTACTTGGCTCTTGGAGCAAAGGAGAAAAAGGGCATTGTGCACCTGCTTACCACCTCTCCCTGCACAGGTGACTGGGATGTAGGACGGGAGGGGCAGGGAAGGGCTGGAGCCTTAGTTATCTCCCAGTGTCTGAGCCACTTCAAGGACTAGTACAGGCCATCAGCAGTGTTGGCACCCTCATTCTTCCCCAGAGCAAGGTGAAAGAAGAGAGGGAACTGAGCCTCCGGGGGATGTCTCTGAAGCACAGTGTCTTCTGGAGTGATGCATTTTTCAGACCGTCCCTTGCTCGGGGCTGTACCTAAAGGCACAGCTAATGCTATAAGCCAGGGGTCGGCAACCTTTCGGAAGTGGTGTGCCGAGTCTTCATTTATTCACTCTAATTTAAGGTTTCACGCGCCAGTCATACATTTGAACGTTTTTAGAAGGTCTCTTTCTATAAGTCTATAATATATAACTAAACTATTGCGGTATGTAAAGTAAATAAGGTTTTTAAAATGTTTAAGACGCTTCATTTAAAATTAAATTAAAATGCAGAGCCCCCCGGACCGGTGGCCAGGACCCGGGCAGTGTGAGTGCCGCTGAAAATCAGCTCGTGTGCCGCCTTTGGCACGCGTGCCGCAGGTTGCCTACCCCTGCTATAAACAAAAATGCACTTTAAGCTGAGACTGGTCTGAGGTGCAAAGCCGGGCTGGGCATGGAGATCCGATCTGGTCCTGAACTTCTCCAAACTCTGCTGATGGTCACAGCGGATGGGGTTTGGATTCTGGACCAGCTGTACTGCAGAAGGGGGCCTCTTAGTGAAGACAGCAGATTCAATGCAGGTTTAAGCATATATTTCATAGACAGGCTTTTTAAACAAATGTCTGAGCCTTAAAGATCACACGTTTCAGTGCTTCCAGTCTCCATGTCAGCGCATCCTTCCACCTGGGAGAGATCCCGCTTTAGAGTCCATCAAGACTGCTCCCTACTCAGCTGGAGAGCTCGCTAAACATTGGCTTCCTTTCCCCCTGGAGCTACAACAGCCTCTGCTCTCAGAGCAAGACTGAAGTCAGCCGATCGAGCTGCCTCTCCTGGCAGAGCATCAAACCATCACTAAACCTTCTGGAAGGATTGTCCAGGGGAGATAGCACTGGTTTGGGATTCAGGAGATGACAGCTCAGTGCCTGGCTCAGCCACAAACTACTTATATGGCCTTGGGCAACTCAGTTAATCCATCCCGTCTCTGTTCCCCAGCTGTGAAATGAGGCTAGTACTTCTCTACTTGACAGGGGTGTTGTGAGGATAATGGCTTTGTGGCATTCAGACATTATCATAATAAGGACCATATAACCCCCCAGATAGGAATCCGATCTGTCAGAATAGTGACCCAGCGTTCGGAGAGAGGTGGTTGAGAGGTGCAAGTGTGCAAGGAGGATGTTCAAAGATCTTTCTTTTGTTGCTCCTAAACCCTGTCCTGTCAGCTGTGGTTTTCCAAGGTGACTTGCTCTTGCATTGCCAAGGATAAAAATGTGATTGTCTCTCTCCTATCTTTGCTTAGAGGCTGCCTCTGCAGCTAAGGAATTCCTTACAATGATTTCAGCACCCAGACGGGTTAAACCTCTGTGCAGGCCCCAGATGGGCTGGAGAGCAGAAACAGGCGTCTTCCTTCAGACTTTTGCAGCTGTGACCTCTACACCCTAAACGACGGGTTTTAAAACTAGTCCAGATCCAGGTCGGCCAGCAGTCTATTGACACGGCACCCTGCTGGGGAGCCAGGGTCCAGGCTTGAACGTGGGCCCTTGTTCCTAACAAAGGCTCAGCCTGTGGCATCAAGGGAGTTTACTGGTAACAGGGGAGCTGAGCTGTAAAAGCTCTGGCAATGCAAAGTACCCTCCTCTTTCGCTAACTTCAGAGGGAGCTAGCGTGCTCAGAATCCCCCAGGATCAGACTCTGCGAGCTACGGATGTGTGATCAGGGAGATGCTGATGGTCCCAGTAAGCTGTAGGAGAATAGAAGGAGCAGATCCCCTATAAGCAGTGTGGGGAAGGGCAGGGGAATTCCATGTAATAATTATTGGGCTACAGAGCATTCCTGCTGGAGCGGGGGATGGGGCGGCAGAACAGGACCACTTTAGGCAGAAATAACGCTCAGCAGATGGATAAATGAAGTGCAATGCCTGGGGGTAAAATCTCCGTCCCAATATCACCTCACTCTCAATATCCAGTGCTCCCCTGTGGGTCAACAGCCTGGCACATCCCAGGCAAGTCCCCACAGCAGAGAGCTGGGAGTCTGGGGAAGCCCTAAAATGGAGGCAAAGTGGACAGCTGAAAAAATGAGTTCTTAGCTGTGTGCCACACAGGTGGTATCATAAGATTAAAAAACCTGGAAGCAGTTTTCCTGGCTGGTTTCTTCACTCATAAGAAGAAACAGAAGGCACAGGCTCACAATGGGTATATTTGAGAATGAGATTTTTCCTTTCAAACAGTGTAAGGAGTAACATGCCTGAATTGTATATATTATTAATTCCGTGTGTTGGGTAATCACTAGATTTCACGGTGCTTTACACTGGAGGTCAGTGTCATTAGGGGAAGATCTCCTCCTCCCTACCCGGGACCCGAACTGATTAGATCTTTTTTTTTTCTCCTACCTCAGGATTCTGTGACACCTTCAATATTGACACCAAAAGGCCCCGAATCATACCAGGCTCTAAAGAAGCGTACTTTGGCTACACGGTGCAGCAGCATGACATCGCTGGGAAGAAATGGTAAGTGAGCGCCTCTTATCCCTGTGGTCTAGCAAGAGGAAGGGTGCCATTCTCTTAAAGCCAATCTATGCAAAACGCTGTACGGTCACTCCATCTCGCTAACGGCGTTGTCTCAGAGAAGGCAGCGTTGTGGCTTTCTGTTCTGAGAGGGACTACGAGGCAAATTCTGCTCTCCCTTACGCTGGTGTAAATCTTTGACCTTCCCTAGTGCCTTCCATCTGAGGAGCTCCAAGTGTGATTCACATGAGAGGTTCTGTCAGAGAGAGAGTTTGTTTCCCTTCCCTAGAAGCTGATGGGTGTTGAGTTTCCAGGTCCTGCTGTTGCTTGTCATTTGTACATGGCTGGTTCCATTCCCATGAACATTACCGTCGATCTTCAGGTGGATTCACACCTCCGGGGGTTCTCTTTGAGTTTCAGAGTCTGGGACTCAGAGAAAAACTCAAAGCAAAACAGCCTGGCTTTTGGTCAGAACCGTTAAGTTTTACCTGGTTTCCACCCAAATGCACAACATAGGCCAGGTTACTTTGGGTTGGGTATGAAAGATGAAACTTGGGTGAATTTTTATCTGGCTTTAGGTTTCATGGTGAAAAGTTTCACTCCTAGCCAAGGCTGGAAAACATGAGGACTGCCTAGGATAATATGATGATTCACCAGATGTTAGAGACGTCACTTAGTGCACTGCTGGAAGGCACTCAGATATTACAGCGATGAGGGTGGTATGAGAACCTATGCAATGCCCCAAAACTTCATTAACACAGAGTTAAGGTTGCCCAGTGGTGCCTAGCGCTCTTCCAGAGTTGCTGACCGTAAATCTCTGAAAACCAGGATATGAAGAATTTATGGTACAGGCCTCCTCCATTTCCCCCTGCCCCTAATCTCCCAACTCCCTCTACTATGTCCCCCTCATTCCTCCCACCGCTCTCCTACCATTTCCCTTAATCCCCTTCCCTACCACTCATCCTTATTTATCCCCCTCCCCTCGCCACAGCCCGAAGCCCCCTCTCCCTTCCCCTCCCAAACGCCACACCCCTGTACAGCTCCAGCACCCCAACACATTCTCCCTCAGTGCCCCTCCATATTCCTTTGGTTTGCATCAAAAAGTTATCAGACTCTGAACATGTTCAGAGCAGCTCATGTTGGCAGGGGGTGGGTGTCTATGTACTAAGTCACAGGAGACTTGCTTTCCTTTGATCGCACTGTCCTATTGTTCAGGAAAGAGGATGACATTATCCTAACTGCTTACTAGAGTTTTTCTCCTTACCTGTATTGAAGTTAATGTTAATTTCCTTGACAATACTTCTAAAGGAAAAGCTGAGTCTGTCTGTGGATTTTAAACTATCACTCTTATCGTATGTCACCTTGAGCCACCCGGATACCGTCAAAACAGACTGCCTGGACACTCTTGCTTCAACAGAGCCCTAATCTTGCTGCGTGTGCACATCCCGTTCTTTTAGGCATTTCACTTTGGCACCTGCCAACCTCGAGTTACACACCTTACCCTTAGTCACCTTTTCAAACAACCAGAAAGGGGCTGGGCACTAGCTGAGATAAGACCCAAGCAACTGAGATCAGTTTGGGGAAGATCGGAGCCATAGTTTGTGCTTTAGGTGTATGCGAAAAATCAATCAATCAATCAATCAATCAAAGAGATGATGATTTTGTAAAAGGCTGGGTTGGGAGGGGCAGGGGAGGGCTGTATCTTAAGAGCCCCTTGTTCAAATGGCGCCAAATCAGACCCCTGACACTATCTGGCACCACCATGAGGCACAGCACATTTCAAGACCATCCTCGTCAGCATGTGAATTTTAGAGCATTTATAATAGCCCGCATCCAAACAGAAAATGACTCTCAACCTTAACCAAAGCAGAGCTAGTGCTCTGCTATTCTAGAGAATAAACCAGACCACACAGCCTATTGTCCTGCTGCTTTCTGGGACTTGTTGCCCAGCGATGCTCGGTGCTCCCAGATGCTGCTCTCTCTGTCACGTTGTGAAGATGCCCACACCCCAGGCGGTAACAGTCGAGGTGTGCGAACGAGCTGGGGCAGCCTGCGGTTTGTGCAGAAAGTTTGCAGGGTGCAATGGGGAGGGGTCTAATGACTAGATCAAGATCTGAGGCTTTGCATCTAAATGCTCAGTCATTTCTCTGTGTGAGGGTGGCTTTGCGCTCACTTTCCCCATGTTAATGTTGGGCTTTGCTGTCTCCGTCTGGGAGGATTGCTCTGATTATTAAGATATTCACATGTGTAAAAACCCACCAGATGAAAAGTCCTTCCCGTGGCCCCCAGTTCTTCAGCTAACCCGGGGGAATTGTCTGTCTAGTCTCTTTAGAGGCACACATTCTCCCTTACAGTGTGGCCTCATATGACATAGAGTTGGTGGAGTGGCTTTTAGGCCTCCCCCGCTGCTGTTCTCATGTTCTGCCATTCCTTCACTCTGCTGCAATATGCCTCAGCGGCTTCTTTTACTTGTGAGTTAATGAGAGGTTCTGATTCAACCTTGGATTCCCCAGCTTTTGTCATCACAGCCCTAACATATTTAGATGCAGTTTCTTTTCTGTTTAATTTAAGGTTAGTGATCTGCCCAGACAGGCTGTCCTGTGGTGAATGACGAGTCTCTGGCTGGATTTATGCCCTGATTGCCCTAAAGCCAAAGGGATGGCATGTTTTTCCCAAATCGTACCATATACTGCTGTAGTTAGAGATGACTGCTGAGGGCTGGAGACTTGTTAGAAACAGCAAAGGGTGACTCCGTGGGCACAAGAGACCAGCCATAGGAGTACAGTGGTGGATCAGAGCTCAGGGATGCTGCTCATGACTCCAGAACTGCTAGCTGTGATTCTTCTGAGATATTTGCAGTTATATAAAGCATTGGTGTTTCCACTCTCTGGCCTCTGGTTTTCCTCACCCTACAGGAGGGGACTGAATTCAGAGATTCAGAGAACGTAGATTGACATTCCTGTGAGAGCCGGCAATAAGGGACTGGTTTGAAAGGCGAATGGTAGCACTATTATGCGTTCACTCTTGCCAATTGAAAAGGAAAGTTTAGGTATTTAAAGGTGCCCTGTCAACTTAAAACTCTTGGATCAGACTTTCAAAACTGGGTGCCTGTATTTAAGACCAAGGTGTTTTCCTACTGCTTACATGGGACCACCAGTATGCCCCAAATTATAGTTGGCCCTAGGCCTAAATTTTCAAAAATGACTCATGTTTTTTGTGTGTGCGCCCAACTTGAGACTCCGTATGGGGTGTGGCTTTCAGAGGGTCAGAGCTCAGCACTTCCTGAAAACCAGGCCCCTTTGAGGCATCTCCACCTGGGCAAAACCACTTTGGCAAATGCGGGCACCCACGTCAGCGGCCTGTTGTTCAGAAGTGCTCCCATCTCCCCTTGACGTTGACTGGATTGCTGGGTGTTGAGCCCCTCTGACGATGAGAGTCCACGTTCTTTCCATGACGCCTGTTGGCCTGTCTTCCTCCTCCTTTGGGTCACTTGATCTATTTTGGAAAGACAGAAGAAATCCTCTTACATCCTGGTATCAATGTGTGGAGACCTGTGGTTTCCATCTGAGGTGGCAGATACTTCGATTGCAGGATTTTGGTGGTTGGTGGTCCAAGTGCCACATTTAAACAGCTCATCTCCACCGCATCTGTCTGCCAGCAAAGCCAGTGCAAACAAATGAACAAAGACATGAGAGTTGCCAGCTATTTCTGTTTACTAAGAATTAATGTTTCACTCGTCAAATTCCTTGTGGTTCAGGGAACAACGATGCAGCTAAAGAACCTGCTAAATCAACACCCACTGTTATTCAGCACGTCTATTAATCATACATTTTAAAATTAAACATGTGGGGAAAGAATAAACTTCATTCCCCAAATGCCACTCAATTGGGGATTTCACTGCCATTTGCAATGGTTTGGATTATTTCTTCCCCTCTAGGAGCAACCAGTAATACTTCTCCTTGTTAAACAAGAAAGAGTGAAAGAGTGGATACTTGTATCCACACACAGATCTCCTTATTTGGATATAAATGTTGGTATTTGCCTCCAAGATGGTCTTTCCCCAACACTTTGGGGAACAAAAGACCCTCTGCAGCCATGCTCATGGAAAAGCCAATAAAATGAGGAGCAAACATGAAATAATTTCCTGACTATTCATCTTGCTCGGGTAGAGGAATAGGCAGGAATTGGCCATGGTAGAGTAACATTTTCTGTGTCCAGCACCTTCAACATGGGAATAGCTCCTTTTCTATCATGATTCAAAATGCCACCAGCATTTACATGTGCATTAGATCATACTGCCTTAAGTTAGGCTTGGATCAGAATTTCCTGATGATTGGAGTGTCCAAAATCCAAATCTTTCTCCACGTGCCAATCTCTAATATAGTTAAAGCTGAGTATGAATCACAGTGCATGCTATATTTATCCCATCTGATCTCCTGCTGTAGGTGAGCCAGCAATTCTAATAAAACCTACAACCATAATCAATCTCTGGCAGGCTAAAGCAGTAATTTCTGCCTGCTAATGCAGTATCTCTCTGGCAACGTTGATCTTTAATCATGATTAAAGTCTTCAGTCCTGATTTACATCCACATGATACACTGCTAGCAATTGCAACTCTGACTGCTCCTGATTGCAGCACTCAGTCACTGTTGAGTGTACCACTAACACCTTTGCAACAGATACAGCAGACGCTTTTGTATATAAAACGGATAGACATCTGGTTTACAATGGCCTGAAGTAAGATACTTATGCATTGGAGTTTCTCTCTACCATTTGCTGGTCAACTAGCCTAAGTCATGCCAACCGCTTTGTGGGGTACGTGGCGGGTGAGAGCTAGGATGAAGTATCTGTTTTCTAAAAGAACAGGAGTACTTGTGGCACCTTAGAGACTAACACATTTATTTGAGCATAAGCTTGCGTGGGCTAAAACCCACTTGATCGGCTGCATGCAGTGGAAAATACAGTAGGAAGAGATATATACACAGGGGACATGAAAAAATGGGTGTTGCCATACTAACTATAACAAGAGTAATCAGTTAAGGGGGGCTATTATCAGCAGGAGAAAAAGAACTTTTGTAGTAATAATCAGGATGGCCCATTTCCAATAGTTGACAAGAAGGTGTGAGTAACAGTAGGGGAGAAAAAAATTAGCATGGGGAAATAGGTTTTACTTTGTGTAATGACCCATCCACTCCCAGTCCTTATTCAAGCCTAATTTAATGGTGTCCAGTTTGCAAATTAGTTCTAATTCTGCAGTTTCTCATTGGAGTCTGTTTTTGAAGTTTTTTTGTTGGAGTATTGCGACTTTGAGGTCTGTAATCGAGTGACCAGGGAGGTTGAAGTGTTCTCCGACTGGTTTTTGAATGTTATAATTCTTGACGTCTGATTTGTGTCCATTTATTCTTTTGCCTAGAGAAAATGTATCAAGTTTGTCCTCGCTGGAGAGAGTCACAATTTTTCTGGATTCCTAGATTTTATTTTAAGGCCAGAAAGATGCACTGTGATCTTCTAGTCCGACCTCCTGTCTAACACAGGCCACAAAACGTCACTCCCTAACTTCTGTCTGAGCCAGCTAGAGTGTATCATTTTAGAAGACTGTCCAGTCTCTATTTAAAGACTTCAAGGGACGGAGAATCCACCGTATCCCCTGGTACGTCCTTGGACCATTTGCCCAGACGAGTCACTCCATCAGGCTCCTGTCCTCACCCCAAAGGCGTAGCCAGCTGAACTGCAGGTGGGAACAGGGCCCTGCCCCTTGCTGGGCACCTAACAGAGGCCCAGAACTGAGTGTAGATCGTGTTTATCTGTTCCAGGCTTAAGTGCTACTGCTTGGCATATTCTCTCCAGTGCCCCAAGGCCTGCATTTGCCCTGAACAGATGAAATTCATCGGCAGGTGCTACATCTGTTTTCCTGTTCTCCCTCCCCATCCCGTCAGCCTCCAAAGGGCAGGGTTTGGCCCATGGTGTTTATCTGTCTGAAGGAGCGAGGGGCTATTTAGTGAAAAAGGTTCAATGTGCGATATAGAAGCCGCCTTTCCTTGGCAGAAACTCACGATTTCGCTTTGCTTTTAAAACGAACGGCAATGACTAGAGGATTGCAACGTGATTCACACCGGTGTATGTCTTTCAACCACTGGGAGACTGCCGCTGGCCCAGAACACAGCTGCGCACTTACTGAGCAGAACATTGCATCGAGGGCACATGAGGTCAGTGTTCTGGGATCTGCACTGGCAGCTTCTTGGTCTTTGGGTGGAGTCGAAGGTGTCGGTTATGACCTGGGACTGGCTTACCTGAAGGATTGCCTCCCTCCCTGTGGTGAGCAGGGGCACACAAGCCGGATCCCCTGTTATAAAAGAGAAGGGGCAGCTGGCAGCGTGTTCTCTGTGAGGGCTCTGGGACTTGCTCCTCTCCCCCAGTCCAAAACTGCCTGAACTTAGGTGTTTTTTGTATTGAGCTAAGTCACTATTTGAGAGGGGTTTTTTGGAAGGGCTGAGGGCCTATGTCCTGGATGATGAAGGGGGTAGATAGCTGGCTGAGTTCCTGTGGCATCTATGAATTTACTGCTACTGAGGTTGAATTGAAGGGCCAGATTCTCATATTGGTGTATGCCACACACACACCCCACTTGCATGCATGCACTGAGGCACTGAACATGTGCACTTGGGGATTTGAGAGCCAAAATTAGGCACATCCAAAAGGGTGTGCACACTTTTCTGTATTCCCACTTACAATCAGAACCTAAACTAACAGCAGACTTCATTTTTAAGGAGGTATCATCCCAGCCTCCTGTTTTGCAGGTGCAATTTTTGCACCCACAATTGACTGTAGGTGAAAATTATGTATTCCAATATCTACTTGCCTGAGGTGGCAGCCAATCAGGTAGCTAGCTAGAGAGGTAAGTGTTGTCATGTGTTGTTAATAAGGAATTATTAATCTTCTCGTTTGCAGAAACTGCTTCCTATTTGAAGACTTAATTAGCTAATTTTAGCACTCAGTCAAGTTTTGCAGTCTGTTATCCCACAGTAAAGTCCTTTGGCAACTGGGTGGTAGAACAATTCTGCTAAGTAGCTGGCTCAAATCAAGCCTCCATTGATGGTGACCAGAAGTCATTGCCAGCTGATGGCTTTGTGTGAAATGAGCTGTGTATCTTAGTTCACTTCCTAGAGAGCAAGGATCACATCACAAAATCGGGGCAACTGCCACAAAATTGGCATCCTTAGTTGTAGCCTAGGCAAAGAAGTCAAGACCACTGCATGGAAGAAGAAAGATCCTGTGACCCCAGGGCAGGATTGAGGCATATGGACAAGTTGGCTTGGCAGGGGTGGGGGGGTCTCCATTTTTCAGGGCTGCTCATCTGACGTCTTTCACAAGCACTGCCTTCTCACTTATAGACACCTGCTGTGGGATAATAGATGAAATACTGGATTTGCGAGGACCTGATCCCAAGCCCATAGCAGTCAATGGCAGTCTTTGCACTGATGTCTGTGATCTTTGATTTAGGCCCTAATAGATGTTTGGTTTCTGCAAAGAGTTTTCTGATGGGTTGATTCTGAGCTCAGGAAATTGTGTTTGAAGCTGCAGATCTCAGAATTAGATAAGGAAGAGGAAATAAGATGCTTTTCCTTTAGCTTTCTTCCCCCTTTTGCTTTGGACACGATCCTTTTTTGAAAGTCCTCACTTTGATCTTAAAAGTACATGCCACTCTTAGAGAACTGTACTGTGACAGAATGCAAAGGGCATGCAAGTGTGTGGAAATCCAGATGTTAATTAGATACATAGCATATTGCTCCAAGCTGATGTGCCAAACTGCTCCTCAAGCAATGTTCCTCATCAGGCTGTACACGGGAAAGACTACAGCGACTGCTGGAAAAATCCACCAGGGGTGGCAACACTGTGGTTCTACAGTGAAAATGATTTAACTTTAAAATCTCTTCTACAAGGGAGACTCTGGTGTATTGGGAAGAAAAGAGGGTATTTTAGCAGAACCTGCCTACTGTCCTGTTCCTCTCCGGCCTACTGCCCTGTTCAGATATTAAGAAGCATGAAAGAGGAATCCCTTCTGCAAGAAAAGTTAGTGAGGCTCTTTCTCCACTGGGAGCTCCACTTCTACCCTTGGATGCATGACCCTCGTGTCACATTCTATCTCTTTAAGTCAGTAGTGCCTAAGTTATTTACGCACTTCACTGAGCCTTCGACTGTATTTTGTAATCTTTCCAGCAATGGATATAAGAAAAGTTCCCATCTTCAGAGTTCCTACTCTCCAACTGGGTATTTATTAATATATAGAGAGATATACCTATCTCATAGAGCTGGAAGGGACCTTGAAAGGTCATCAAGTCCAGTCCCCTGCCTTCATAAGCAGGACCAAGTACTGATTTTGCCCCAGATCCCTAAGTGGCTCCCTTAAGGATTGAATTCATAACCCTGGGTTTAGCAGGCCAATGCTCAAACCACTGAGCTATCCAGTCCCAGGTAACCTGCCCCTTTCTTTGCAAACTTAGCATAGACTATGCAATAAATAACAGCCTCACTCTTGCAGTTCCTTAGCCGGGTTCATAGAGGATAGAGTGCTTCGCTCAGCTCTCTCATTCTCTGGCAGAGGCTGGGTCCGGCTCTTTGTTCACACGGACAAAATGAAACAATTTACACGCATTTCAGCAGCCATTTTGTCTCAAGGTTGTACTGATCAAAAAGCTCCAGGCTTTTGCCTGATGGGGCTGAGAAGTATGGTAAGAAATGAGCCATTAGTTGCTTAAAGCCTCAGACCCGTAAGTGAAAGACCAGTTGTTTGCTGATTGTAAGGACAGATCCTCCCCCTTCCCCCCCCAACCCAACCCTCAAGAGGTTTTTATCCTCGATCTCTCTTTGTGAAATAGAAGGTCTGTGACATTCCCCAGGGTGAATTCCTGCGTCCCCTTGGCTCTCCAGCCTGGAAAGCCTTTAACACTGCTTTGTTAGTGAATACCAAGCCTGCAGAGTCACTCCCAGCTGAGTACATGAATGCAATGCCCAGCCATCCACGAATAGATACAGGGTGACACCCGCATATCCCACAGGCCCAGCCTTGCCCCCCAGAAATGTGCGTCTTGTACGGTTCAGTAGCCCACTGGATGGTGCAAACTCATAATTTTACTCTGTCATTCCAACAAAGGGTAATAAATACACCAGCCTTTTTGACCTGAGTAGAGATTTCCCAAACACTTCAGTCAAACACACTGGTTTAGATAAAACAGTAAAACAAGTTTATTAACTAGAGAAAGATAGCTAGATACATTTTTAAGTGATTTACAAGTGATAAAGCATAAAATTCAGAGTTGGTTACAAAAGAAATAAAAAGATAAACATGCAAGCTAATTCCTAAATTTACCACGGCTAATAAATTTAAAAGCAAATAGGTTTCTCTCACCCAAAAATTTACAGCAATCTGTACTGGCTGCAAAAACCTGCAGGCCAGGAACACTCCCCCCAGTTCAATGATGCACCATTTGTCTTTCAACCAATCTTGCTGCCATGAGTAGAGATGGGGAGGAGAGGTGATGAGGAGGTCGCTGTCTCTCCTTTTTATAACCTCCTCCTCTCTTTGAGGATTACCCCCTGCCCACCGGGGTGTAGGCAAAACACTTCCCTGTGAACATGAGATTCAAAACGTCTTTCAGGCGAATTGCAAATTTCTTTGTTTACAGTCTCCCTTGCTGGCAAATGGTTGCTTCAGCAGTTAATAGTTTTCTAACACCTGTGGTCAGTTCTTTGCTGTCTCTGAGGAGCTAGTCTGGAGGCATTACCCAGAATTGCAACATATTTCAGTAACGAACATATAGTAAAATCTCATAGCTTTACACACAGTGTTGTTACACACTTTGTAACAGGACAATTATGTTCAGCAGATTATGAGTTTTCAAATGATACCTCACAAGGCATACTTTATGCAAAATATATCATAAATGTACAAAAGTGGTAAACATGGGGTACCGGGTATCACATGGGGTACAGGGTGTCACAAGGTCCTTGTAGACTGATAGAGAATGTTTCCTTGATTTTTTTTTCAATATAAGGGCATATCGAGTGGTGTCCCACTGGGGTCAGTTCTGGGTCCAGTTCTGTTCAATATATTTATCAATGATTTAGATAATGACAGAGAGAGAGAGAGAGAGAGAGAGAGAGAGAGAGTAAGTAAAGTTTGTGGACAAACCAAACTGGGAGGGGTTGCAAGTGCTTTGGAGGATAGGATTAAAATTCAAAATGATCTGGACAAACTGGAGAAATGGTCTGAAGTAAATAGGATGAAATTCAATAAGGACAAATGCAAAGTACTCCACTTAGGAAGGACCAATCAGTTGCACACATACAAAATGGGAAATGACTGCCTAGGAAGGAGTACTGTGGAAAGGGATCTGGGGGGTCATAGTGGATCATAAGCTAAATATGAGTTAACAGTGTAACACTGTTGCAAAAAAACCGAACATCATTCTGGGATGTATTAGCAGGAGCATTGTAAGCAAGACATAATTCTTCCACTCTACTCCAGGCTAATTAGGCCTCAACTGGAGTATTGTGTCCAGTTCTGGGTGCCAAATTTCAGGAAAGATGTGGAAAAAATTGGAGAAAGTCCAGAGGAGAGCAACAAAAATGATTAAAGGTCCAGAAAACATGACCTATGAGGGAAGATTGAAAAAACTGGTTTGTTTAGTCTGGAGAAGAGAAGACTGAGAGGGGACATAACAGTTTTCAAGTACATAAAAGGCTGTTACAAGGAGGAGGGAGAAAAATTGTTGTTCTTAACCTCTGAGGATAGGACAAGAAGCAATGGGCTTAAATTGCAGCAAGGGAGGTTTAGGTTGGACATTAGGAAAAACTTCCTAACTGTCAGGGTGGTTAAGCACTGGAATAAATTGCCTAGGGAGGTTGTGGAATCTCCATCATTGGAGATTTTTAAGAGCAGGTTAGACAAACACCTGTCAGGGATGGGCTAGATAATACTTAGTCCTGCCATGAGGGCAGGGGACTGGACTAGACGACCTCTCGAGGTCCCTTCCAGTCCTATGATTCTATGATAATCACTTTATAGCCGTTAATAACTCATGATTTTTAGGGCTTGACTTCCATTGAAGTCAGTGGAAAGACTACCATTCACTTTGTCTCACAGGCAGCGTGGTCTAGTGGACGGAGAATCCAAATGGGAGTTAGATCTCCTGTGTTCTAAACCTGGCTGATTCACTGTGTCACCTTGAGCATGGGAAATAATGTAACATTATGAAATAACATTTCTCATCTGTAAACTAGGGATGATGTCGCCTACATCACACTCCAAGTACCTGCCACCCAGGGGTAATAGGTATATACATCCCTTACCTCCTTCACACTTCTATTCCAGTACATGCTTGTCACCAGGGTATCTGACTGCCTTCTGCTAGTACTGTAAGCAAGGTGACTGACATCTGTCGTATGTGGTTTGTTCTCTCATCCTCTCCCCGGAGGGAGAAGCATGTCCAATGGAGTGTCTTGTTTGTTTTTAAAATATACCTGTGTCCGTGTGTGTTAGAGAAGGCCAGGGGACAGAAATGTGTTTTGCACTTGGAGCAGAACGAGGTGAGGTGCAGGATGATCCTTAGCTCCTGGGGTTCTTGGACTGATGTCAGCCAACTGGAACCAGGACAGTCTAGTCTAGTGGCCGGAGCAGGTGTCAGGCCTAGTGCTTGGCATCGGTAGTCAGAGCGAAAGGTCAAACTGAAGGTCAGGAACTGGAGTGAGCAGGATAGGAGGCAAGGAGGGGTACCAGACAGGGGCAGCAGGCACAGGGGGGGCATGAGCCCTGGGCAGCCACCAAACTGCTGTTGCTGGCCCCTGCAGCCAATCGGGAGGCATGGCCAACTGGGCTGCCTACTGCTGGCCACCTGTACGGCTGAGGCTGCCTGGAGATTAGTCCTGCTGTGGGCCCTGAGTCCTGACCTCCCACCCCCGAGAAAGTTTGGCTTCTTAGCACTTGTTTCTAGTTCAGTACGGATCTAGAACGTTTGTTGTAGTTAATTATGTACTTATGTGGTTCTTGATGAATTAATAAACGACTGATTGGTTATGAATAACCAAGTGTCCTGATGTGAGAAATACTGTCTAAAGCAAATGTAGACCTGGAAAGAACCTCGCACTAAAATTAGTAAAATAGGGCTCTCTGGACTCGATACCTTTTATCCAGTATTGGCTTCAACACTTACCAAACTGGCAAATGTAGTTGGTTAGATTTCAGCTTTAAAATCTAACTGGGACTGTGGCAAAGTCATTAAATTGACCCCTATTCAGGCTTACATAATGGTTACGTGATCCTCCACACTTACCCAGACATGCCAAACCCACACAAAAAAATGCAGAAATCGGGCTTATGTTTGGCTTAATTGACTTGTGAGTTGCTTGTTGGCTAGTTTTTGGCTTGTTGCTTGTTTGGCTTGTAGCTTGTTGCTTCTTTTTTTTTGATTGGCTCCTGGCAAGCAGGGGCAAGGGGGGGGAGCAAGCAGGGACAAGGGGGGGCAAAGTGGGGCAAGCAGGGACAAGGGGGGGAGAAAGTCAGGGGTGCACAGCGGGCCCACCACAGTCCCAGACTGCACGCCGGGCAGATCTAGTCACATAGAGTGTTGGGGTTCTTAGGGATTGGCTTGTTTTGAAATGGGATTAGCTTGATTTTTGGCTTATTGTGAAAGTTGGGGTGCTTATTTACCACGTGAAAGTTGGCAACTGTGCACTTACCTATCTTTCAGGGGTGATAGTTACCTGCCTCACACCTCATTTAGTTACTTCCCAGCAGTGTGGGGGTGACCGGGGCACTCTGGAGGTATAAAGTGGCATATGCTGTCAATTGAAATGTAATTTTACTTATGCTTCCAGGCCATCACCTATAGCGTCATGAAGGAATTGTCACCTCATGTATCCAATGGTTCAGTAAGGCTACTCCATGTTCCTCAAGCCAACATCCAATTTATGCTTCTTTCCATGTCTTTGCATGAATATAAATGGATACCCTGAGGCAAGATAAATAGGCTAAGGTATTTTTATAAAAAAACAACAACAACAACCCACCATGAGTCACTCTGGTTAAAATATAAATCACTGACCAAACAAAATGGCCATAGGCTAAAACCAACAGACATACACTGTAGAGGAACCCTATTATGTGATTGATGATAATGGTGTAGGACCTCAACTGGCAGGAGGCAGATGAAATGGAAATGATGAAATGAAACCACAGCTTGCTGGCGAGGCGGAAACTGGACGTTCGTTCCTGAACAACAGCCTCCAAAAGGTTCCATGAGATCTGCTGAAAGGCAAAGGGGTGCCAGGAAACAAAACAACAACCTCAGAAATGCAAGACTATCTAGGAGCAATTGCTATAACAACACTTCAAAAACTTTGCTGCCAAATACCAAATGTGGAATCCGAGTACTTTGGCACCTAACACTAGTTTCTAAATATTTTAATGCTGCTTTTGGCCAGTTAGATGACTTTTAGGAGAATTTTAAACGTTATTATATACATAGATATGTATCCACATTTATATATATACCTATGGGTGTGTTTGTGTTAATATATACTATGTATATTTTTGGTCATGACTATTTTCTTAGGGCAGTGAGCCAAATATTACACACTTTTTGGGTTCTAACCATAACCCCCCATAATAGAAAGTTTGAGAGGAAAGGCTCCAGAATACTAAATTCAGGGGGAAGGGGGGAGGGTATTTGATTTGTAATACTCTAAAAGATGGCCACTATGTGGGATCAAGCTTCTCTGTTCATTGTCCTCCCAGACCAGCGAGTTAATGGCAAGCATTTCCTCTTCAAAGCTTGGCTCCTTCTAAAAAAACTCAATATATTTCCATTGAGCGTGTGAATGGAATAAATAGTAGGCAGCTATCAAAACCAATAGAATCATGTCCTATAATTGTGCACAGTAACGATGGCTGAGCTACCACAACACTGTGGAAAGCTCCGGCATGCAAGCTGTGCTTATGCTCGGTGGTGCTGGATCAACGGAAATACCCAGCAATGGGCCACGGCGGGCCCTCACTGACACCTAGGAATCGCCACCAAAGTCATTCAGGGTGCCTGGGTGTAGCGGAGGGCAGAATGGTAAAGTCGGTTTATATCGTTTTCAGTTGAATGAAGCAGCATTTCGCTAACAAGATATTGTTAAGGACGCGTATAACGATGAGATCTTCACGTCGTGCATAGGGTTGGTGGTGGTCCAGTCCCTGGAGGTGAATTGCACCTCATGGGGCAGATCCTTTGCTAGTGTGAGTCACTGTAGCTTCAGCTGGCGAAGCTGAGCGCTGTGACCACTCGTGGGAGCGAAGGGTGCGGAAAAGTCCCATCACTAGGCATGGATGCACCTGCTTGGATAAAGTAAGAAGCGCATACCTCCCCGGCCCCAACACACACCCCCCCCCGCCCCCTGCGCACACACACAGACACACCCCCCCCCCCCCCCCACAACACACATGGAGAGACACACCTCTCCCCACCCCTTCCAAGCACACACGGAGATGCACACCTCCCCACACACATGCCCCCCCCCCAGCACACATGAAGACACACACCCACGAGCGCACGCACACGGAGATGCGCATCTCCGTACCCCCCTAGGCGCACACCCAGTTTTGAGTGAAATACAAACTCAGCTTTTCTGAGTTTCAGAAAAAAAGTTCTTAAAGGCCCCCCTTGAAGGGAAAGAAAAGGGGCGAGGGGGGGATTCTTGTTAAGCTGCAGCTCTGGTCTGTAGCTAAGGGATGCATGGTGAAGTGTGAGGGCCAGAATCTCTTGTTGAACATCATTGTCCTCAATGGAGGGACACCTGATTTACACAAGCAGGAATCTGGTCCGGCGGGTGAAATGTACTCTTGGGGCGAACCCACACAGGTGCTAGACACCACTTCAGCCCATTGGTACTGGAACTAGGGGTGCTGGGGGCCACTGCACCCCCTGGCTTGAAGTGGTTTCCATCATACACAGGGGTTACAGTTTGGTTCAGTGGCTCTCAGCGCCCCCCCACTGTACAAATTGTTTCAGCTCCCCTGCTTCAACCCCCCTTTCCATCCTGTTCTGAAGGCTTCAGCGGGAGTCTTCATTGTGGGTTGAACCAAATCCTAATGTGTTTTGAAATTTTCAGTGAATCAGAGAGTAAAAAATAAAATTATTGCGGGTTGAAGGAAATGTTTTGTGGATGCCAAAAGAAAACACTTGTTTTGATTTCAAGCCTTTGTTTACATTTACGCCCCAGGGTGCAGCCTGGGACTGTGGGACCGCTGTGCGCCCTGAACTCTCTCCAGCCTGGGCCGTCTCTCGCAATGCCTTGCTAGTGACCAGCAGCAAACCCCTCCAGGCACTGTGATCACTCAGCACCACAGCATGTGGAGCCCCACACCCAGCTGGATTGCATGAATGCTCCCAGAGCCACTCACGAATCACACAGAGAAAGGCACCAGAGCCAAATCCTCCAGCTCCCAGCACTGTGCCCCAGGAATATACCGTCTTGCACTGCTCAAGATGGCAGTGCAGATTTATTAATTGGTTCACCACTTCATCAACAGAGAGTGGACATACATGAGCCTTTGCAAACCTGAGCAGATTTGCCACATACTTCATACAAACTCACTGGTAAAGATAAACAGTAAAACAAATGTATTGACTATAAAAGGTTGATTTTAAGTGATATTAAAAGATAGGCAAAAAGTCAGAGTTAGTTACCAACAGAAATAAAATATAAGCACACAGTCTAAACTCTCAACTCTATTAGACTGGGCAACATCTAGATTAGGCAGTTTTTCTCACTCCACTGGATATTGCAGTCCTTAATATACAGATTTGGCCCAGGTTTAAGGAACAATCTCCTCTGTTGGAGTCTTGTCTTCTTCTCAGTGTCTCACTGTAGGTGGCTGAAGGAGAAAGGCCAAGCATGTGTCCACTCTGTCTGTTTTATACCCTCAGTCCATGTGCTTCTAAAACACAAGTCCAGGCATGTCTGGGTGGGCATTGCTGAGTCTCTAGGCAAGGTTGAGCAATTCCCCTGGTGTGGCCTCATGCAGGTGAGTCATTGCATTGTAGCTCCCTTGCTGGACAATGGTTGTTGATGGGTTGATTGACACCCTGCCTGGGCGTTGGTTACTTCATAGAACTTAAGATCAGAAGGGACCATTATGATCATCTAGTCTGACCTCCTGCATGATGCAGGCCACAAGAGTTGACCCACCCACTCCTGAAATAACTCTCACCCTTGACTCAGCTGTTGAAGTCCCCAAATCATGATTTGACGACTTCAAGCAGCAGATAATCCTCTAGCAAGCGACCCCTGCCCCATGCTGCGGAGGAAGGCGAAAAACCTCCAGGGCCTCTGCCAATCTACCCCTTGCTGTTGCCTCGGGGGAGCGAATATCTGGCCAATTCCCCAACTTGCATCATGTTTTATTGACCACCATATAGCACAAGGGAGGGATAGCTCAGTGGTTTGAGCATTGGCCTGCTAAACCCAGGGTTGTGAGGTCAATCCTTGAGGGGGCCACTTAGGGATCTGGGGCAAAATCAGTACTTGGTCCTGCTAGTGAAGGCAGGGGGCTGCACTCAATGACCTTTCAGGGTCCCTTCCAGTTCTATGAGATAGGTATATCTCCATATATTAAAATATATATAATCTCATAACTCCATATGCATTAATGATATACACATATGGATAGATAAATGACTTTCAGCAGATCATAACCTTTCACCAATACCTTACAAGGCATGCTTTAGATGTAAGATCACAATTATATGAAAATGAGGAATATGGGGCTTCCAGGACACTCCCCCAAGGTACAGAATGTCACACACGTTCCTTGTTCTCCATGCAGAGGAGGCCCAGGAGATGCGCTGCTCAGCTGCTCGGTGCCAGGGCTCACCATCCGTCATCTTTTCTGCACGCTCCTCCCAAGTCTTCCTTTCACAGGGGTGTGTTGTCGATGCTGAGCAAAGGATTAAAAAGTTCTTCCCCCCAAAAACAACTTCACTAGAGGCTTTGCTGTCAAATGTTTCAAATTAACCCATTTGACTTTCATGGCTCCCCTCGGAAAATGACATCTCCTAGCAATTGAGGTGCAGGCGCTGAAAAGAAAAGCAGCCAGACAGGTTAGACGGTGAAGGGCTTTCACATCAAATGTGTTTCTTTAATTTAGGGCGAGCCCGGGCTGATTTGATTACCATTGCTTTGTCAAGCTGTTTCATGCCTCAGGCCAAGGGAATGCCAGACAGAACTTTCCGCTTCCACACTCCAAACATATTTCTAGTCAAAATTGAAAGACAGGTGCCTCTCCCATCCCCCCACACACTGGCGTTTAAACCAGAAGCGTGGATTTTAGGTACTCTACACTGAATGGCAAGCTGGTAAATTAATTGGTGTTGAGGGTTTGCTGTAGTCGGCTTTACGCCATCCATCCTTCCCCCCAAGTGTCGGAGGGTGCTTCTGCACATGTCAGGCAGATGTTCAGAGTGTGCTGCCTTCCAACCATCCCCAGCCAGCAAAGCAGCCCCTCGGGGACTTTTTTCTCCCTGGTGAAACTGAGCGCAGGCCTTAAAGAAGCTGAAGTTACACCAGGAGTCAGTTCAGCTTTACATCCGCTCCAGGATCAGAGCAGGGGAAAGTGTCTTAAATCTACCTTCTCCTCTACCCCAGGCCCTGGGTGTTTCACCCTAGGGTGCAAACTTCACGCATGGTGATAGTGATGGATGTCTTTACGCCTGCAGCTTCCTAAGTAAACTGGACTGATGTGGGAGGCTTCTCTGCCTTAGATGGCTCCAGCTTTCCAGTTGCAGAACAGCTAGCTCCCTTTGACAATGTATTGCAACAATGCTGCCCATCATTGGCTAGCGAGCTCTTGTTCCAGGCCTGTTTTGGTGCGTTGTAGAGGATGACAGGTTTATATTCCCACTGGTAAATGTCAGTAATTGTTGATTTTTCCCTCTTCCCAAAAGTCAACAATTTCCCCCCACTTCTTTTTAATCAAAATGGGCAGAAACGGGCAGTTCAAAACCTCTCCATTGCACTTGTGGCAAATTGGTGTCATATTTTGCTGTCCTTTCGAACTGGCACGCAATAAGAAATGATTATGCAATATTCTGATTATGAATTATATTTGGGGCCTCTAAAGCCATAATTAATCTTGACTTATAGAGTCATGTAACTTTTGATAGCATAGCAAGGAGCGTCTGGCTAACATTTTTCACTAGTGCAGAAACAAAATTTGATAAAACATTGGGGGTGGATTAAAGACCCCTGGGCAATAAGCCTCAATATCCATAAAGAAAACAAAATCAAATCCTAACCCTCCCATTAGAGTGAGTTGTACTGATGATGTGTTACTGGCAAGGTGGCTTTGTTCATGATCAAACACAGAGCACTAGCAGACTCAGTCAATTAGAGCAGAGGGCCAGCTTTTCAGTGCCTGCTAGGAATTAGCTGACAGAATTGCTTTAGCAGCCCTGTTGTTTGCCCCAAACCCAAGCCCTGTTCCTTGCTATCTACTTCACTGCTTATGGACCAGCTGTCACCTAACCTTTGCGCCAGTCTCCCTTGTTCCAAGTGAATGGGTGCAAGGAGCCTTCTCTCCTGTGCAGGGGCCAGGTACAGTTAAAACCCCGGCTGTCTCCTGACTGCTCCTAGCAGGCACCTTCTGGCCCTGTGTGTGCGCCTCTGACGCTAATGAAAGAGGCGAAGCTGGCGACTCTGCTAGTCCCCAGCCACGGCTGCAGGAGCAGACATGACGTTTTCAGTCTGACTCTAACCGAAACGGAGGGGGGAGAAGAGAGAAAATCTGCTCTGAAGATTTAGAGCTTTAATTGTGCTGATCTGGAAAAACAGCGGAAAGGCTCGCTCTTTCCCTACTACTGCAAGAGGCCGTCTTGGCTGCAGTTCCTCTTGTGGTCTGGCTAGTACATGAGCGCGCTGATTCCTTTGGTGACAGGGTACATGACTGCTCAGCGTTCTTTAAATAGGGGAATAACATCTGCCCTCGGCTAGACCCATCCTAGGCTCCAAGCCCGTCCACCTGGCTGGAAACGCAGGGCAGGATCTGGCCAGCCCAGCGCCGGCCTATTTCCCATCTTCCCGTCTATATTTTTTCTCTCTCATCTTTAGCCTTTCAGAATTGTCTCTCTCCCAAGGGGTGTATCGTTTTATCGTTTTCAGCAGCGGAGGGGACATCAATCACAGCTGCCTTTGGGAGCGCTCCCGATGTCAGTGTCTCGTCCATTTACCAGGCCGACTGATCCTAGCGAGGCTTCTTTACACGTGAACTGCCAACCATCGGAGACACACTCTGTGGCTATTCTCATACAGGAAAACACAGCCCTTGTCTTCGTTCAGATCGATTTACTGCGCTGAATATTCCTTTTTTTTTCTTCTCGGCTGACTATTCAGCACACGCTTGATAATAGAGAACAGTCGGCATCCTTTGGAATCCTATCCCCTCCTGTCGCTCAGATAAGGATGTAGGTTAGCACCTCCTGGTGGTTATCCTAGGGGGGAGGGATAGCTCAGTGGTTTGAGCATTGGCCTGCTAAACCCAGGGTTGTGAGTTCAATCCTTGAGGAGGCCACTTAGGGATCTGGGGCAAAAAAAATTGGTCCTGCTAGTGAAGGCAGGGGGCTGGACTCGATGACCCTTCGGGGTCCCTTCCAACTCTATGAGATAGGTATATCTCCATAATTATAGCCTGTAACAGGCAGAGTATACGCCACATCCTCAACTGCTGGAAATCAGTGTAACTCAATTGCAGACGATGAAGCACTGAAGACCCTGAGGTCTGGCCCTCTATTTGTGCGAATGATTTAAGTTTTGCAGAAGATCTCATCGGAATGATGGGTCCCAGGATACTCAGCACTGTAAGATATGGGTGACTGTGCACACACACAACCCCCCGTCCCCCCCCAGCTTTCAGAAGAGATCAGTTTATCTCAGTCCTTAGTTACTTGGGGTCTGATTCTCCTCTCACCAACATACCAGTTTTATACCAGGATAACTCCGTTGAGTTCTGTAGAGTCACTCCTGATTCACGCCCATCTCAATGAGCAGAAAAGCAGATCCTCGGGTCCCAGTTCACTGACTGTAGCAGACTGTCATGAGGGGGTGGGGGGAACAGCCAGGGATATGTCACATACCACAGAGAGTAACAAGGAAATGCCTTAGGGGCTCTCTTGTGTGTGACATTCTGGCACATGATGCTGCAAGGTAACACGGCCCTGGATTGCCTCTATCTGCTTTCCCAGTTACAGATAGTATGTGGGTAATGAGTGGCTGGCTACCCTAGGGGGGTGATGAGCAAACTGCAGCTCTCCCCGCATCCCACAGCTGTATCATTGTGTTAGTTCATACAGAAGCTCAAAGAATTCATTGATCGGGGGATATTTTCACGATTATTGACCGTTGAACTCGGGCAAGGCAACTGCTCCACCGCTATCCACGCCTCCCCAGATCGGCTATGGACTAAAGGACCAGTTGCCGGAAGGAGAAAAAAAGGGATATCAAATTGTAAGCGTCTAGCAAAAGGAAACGTGTTCTGGATTCTTCCCTAGTGAAACCAGCAGCGGCTCGTGTGCAAATAGATTGTTCAGAATATGCAATGGACCCTGGCTCTCGGCTTTCCATTTGTCTTCTGCTTTTGATGCTGGATCGACGGTATTTGCTGGGCAAGTCTGACTCCTCATCTGTATCTGCCTTCCACGCCTTCAGTCAGCTGCAGGCTGTGTAATCTCCTGTGTCCTGGAAAGGCTTTACATGTTCCATTTTAAGTGAAAGGCCCATTCAACATTAGCAGCCCAAAGCAGTTGAATCTATGTTTTGCAGGTCTTCTGCCGCTCCTGCTGCATGATACCAGACTGCCCAAGCCGTTCATTCTTCCTTAGACTCCTGAAACAAAAACAAATCCATTTTTTCCTAGCAAAGTGCAAAGTTAGCATTTTTTGACTCTCGAGTTATAAACTCCCCTGCTGACATATGGAGGCTCCGGGAAAGGTTTGTCCTGTTGCATCAAATTCCATTTGAGTTGGCTGAGAGAGTCCCCAGATGGAATGTAATCTCCTGTTATTTGTGTCTGTGGGCTCCGAGACCACGTTCCCGTGGTTAAGGCCAGTCCTCATGACTCCACGAATATCGGTGTGTTTCTTTTCAGTCCCAATGCTCCGGGCTTCAGCCTCACCAGCAAAACGTCAGCGAGGGAGTGTGATATCCTCTCAAGCGGTACCCTAAAAACACCCCCTAGTCTGACGGCTGTGAGGCTGTTCGTTTAAAGGGCCAGGTTCTCAAAGGCAGGCAAGGTGACCGTTCCGGACCTGTGCAGGCAGATTAGGGAGTAGGACGGTGTATAAGGGCCTGTTTGTGTGCCCAGAGGCTTGGGGCTGCTATGGATCCTTTGAAAACCGGACATTTGCCATGCTAATGAAAGGTCCGTTCTCAGCCTGGTGCAGCAATGGCCCTAAACCTCTCTCGTAACACTTCTGCCGTGGCACCGTGGCAGGCTGCACATCAGGAATGTCCCTATCCTGCCACCACGCGTCACTCATGCAGTGTCGGTCAAGCCGCTAAACCCATGGGGTCCAGAAGCATCTCCGTGGTAGAAAAGGAGGCTCCAGTCCCTTCCAACACTCACATAGGTTAGCTGTGGGAAGCCCATTATGTGTTCAGAAAGTTCACATCTGGATCACTTAGTGCTTGGGGGCCTGAGGCCGTGAATATGTTGCCATGGACTTGAAACATTCAGAGGCAGCTGGGTGAAATTCTGAATCTTGGTTATACAGGAGGAGAGACTAGATGAGCAAATGGTCTTTAAAAGGTATGACTCTGTGAACCCGGCAGAATAATAGTAGTCACCAATAACAAGTAATGTGGAAAACCAGAAGGCGACAGGCCCCTCTGGAGAGGTGCTGGAGTCAGAGCTCAAGGTGTTGTTTCAAATCCCAGAAGGAAGTTGTATTTAGTTTCCGGTCGGAAAGCTCAGGAACCTTACTGTACATACTGTGCAATGCTATGTGATGCCTACAACACGCAACCAGAAAGCACTAGGCTGTAAACTCTCCAACAGAACACTGATGGTCCAGCCAAGAATCTTTGTCCTCGACTGTAAACACCTCTTTATTAGAGTCTACTTAAGTAAAAGGGGGAAAAATGACACCAGAAAGTTTGGAAAGTATCATTACTGATGACAGCAACGTTCAGAGAGCTCCTGAGACATGCTTTGCATCATGTTACTTTAGGGAGCACTACAGTCGGGTTGTTTACTGTCATGTCTGTTTAATCACGGCTGTAGAACGTGTGGCTTATTGAAGAGAGGGTGCTGAAAATGTTGCAAGGTCCCTTCTCGCAGGCTGCCTGCCTAATCTCTAGACCAAAGAGGCTCAGATAAGCTTTGCAGTAGCATCCAAACCAAATCCCTGAACTTTGATGGCTCTGCCCATCACTAATTTGCATAGGCTTTGACTGTTTAGTGCAACACTACGCCTTGTGACTGTAATAGACAGGGATTTCCCTCGACATACTCATCAGCACTTTGTCTTTTTATACATCGTCACCCTCCAGAAAATCAGAGTGGCCTTTGTGTGCTAAGAGAAGAGGCTATAAGTCAGAATTGCTGGGGTCTGTTCCCAGATTTTTCCACTGAGACTATGTGTCACTTAAGCGTTCCGAGCCTCATCTGTAAAATGGGTATACTAATTCTTTCCTACTTTCCAGACACATTCTCTGCCTTAATTAAAGTCTGGGAAATCCTTCCAAGCGAGAGTGAAACACTATCAAATCAGATTTTCACAGGTGCAAATGACTACACCCGGCACAAGGCCTGATCAACATGGTAGCAAAGGTGCCAGAAGCTACTCAAGCCTTGTCTACACCAGGGCACCCACTGGCGCTGACACTAGTGCTATTCAGCCAGTGGTATGAGCAGTGGGGTTAATTTTGTTTTAATTCCTTAATATAGACATGGCCCTCAATTCAGCGGGCCTGATTCTGATGTCACTGGCAGCATTTTAAGTCGAGACTGACTCTGTTGTAGTCAAGAAAGTTAAACTGATGTAAGGGAACTGGTATAACCATTCACTGGGGTTTTCAGAACTCCCATCACCTGACTATACTGCTAGTATCTTACCCCATTACGGGTGGCTCCATTTTATAATATCTGACATTTCCCATTGTAGATATATGTGTGTGTTCATGCGTCTGTGTGTGTCCACTTAAAAAAGAAATGGGTGGAGGAATTGCTAAAACAAGCCTGCATTGCCACGGGCTGAATTAGGAGATGTGTTGCAGGAACGTACTATATAATTAGAACTATACATTCCAGTCTCAAACCCACTGTCACTAAGAACATCTGTTTAAATTACAATCGTATTTATGTTTCATTTTGGGATGAGAGGGTTTGTTATAAAACAGGAAAAACACTGATCATTGCTTAGAAAAACAAACCTAGGTCGCCTGGTGGTTGTAAAAGATTAAAGGAAATATTCTCATGGGTGTCTTCCATTAAAATGACAATCCTCTCACACCATTGCTAATGGGTTTTTCCAAAGAACAAGAATTGCTCATTAGGAAGGTAATGCGAGACAGTGACAGAATGCAGAGAGTATGCCAGAGATGGTCTCGCTCCAAAAGCCAGGACCTGAGCTCTCTTGAATGGTGGTCATGTTCAGACAGGCTGACCCACAGAGTTCAATATCTATCTCTAATTGTTACAGCGTGTATGTTGTGTAGGATCCGCTGGAGGAGAACTAAGATCAACCCATCAAAGTAAGGCTGTACTTCATTCTGTCATTCTCAGGACAGAAGAGTTCAGCACCAATGACCCCATTTTCAGCGGCCCTCAAACCAACTTCCAGTTTCATGCAGCCGCTTTTCCACGTGCAACTTCTGCATCGTCAACATAAGTAGGCATGCAGCCATAGGACTGTTAGGTGCCCAGCTGCTGAATCCGCACACACGTATCCATCTTTGTGAGCACAATCAGGTGCATGCCCGCTGAATTGGAGAGCCCTTGTTACTCCTGCCTGCATACCGAACTGCCCCTCCGTCCTGCTACATGCAGAGGTCAATGGGAACGCTGCACAGCGAAAGGTAGAGGTAGAAAAGGATACACGGGTGATATTTTTAAAGAAATGAAGATGGCTTTTTTCTCCCACTGACACACACCTGTAATTGCCACTGGCTTCACTGGGAGTGATATGTGAGCATTAAGGGGAATCTACGGACCCAGGTTTTGATTTTCTGGGCTGGATTAATCCTCCGGCCCCTATAATATAGGGGAACCAAGGTTTGCTATGCTATGCTTTTTGCTGTGCTGTGCTATGCTTTTCTAAAACTGCTACCTAAGTATAGCCAATTAACATGATTGAAGATACGGGTAATGCAGCCAGCAGTGTTCAGTATAGGCCTATACGTTTGCCAGACCTAAATTATGGGACAGCCACAAATAGTGATGGTAGAAATGCCAAGACACTCTAAACTGTGATTTTCAGCTCAGCACAAGCTGGATTGCTGCTTTCTAACAGTCCAGTCCCTCTCCCGACAGATCATTCAATGCCAAAGGGTTTCCCTGTTGTTCCGTGTCTCTGACACACTGTCTGTGTTTAGGTTTCAGATGGACACACTCCCTTGGACGTTTGGTGTTTCGGATTGTCCCTGCTAGGCTTCCTGGAAAAGTGTTTAACTGGGATTATTTAGCAAAGGCTTTTCTGCAATACTTCTGCCATCCCAAGTGTTCGATGATGTCTCTTTTTCAGTGCTAAGCACTTCCCATATGGAAGAAGTAACCCCTTGAGTGCCTGAATATAGGGCGTCTAGTGTGAGATTCAGCACTTGCAGCAAGGGGCATAACAGAACTTTATCAGCCAGGCTAATGCTTTGGGTCCCTTCTCCTTGTGCAGGGCAGCAAAGGAGAACCCTGTGGTCCCCACACGGGGCAGAACCCCACCCCACAGCGACGTGGTCGCTGTAGGGTCCCAGCTCTCTCTGAGCTGCTGGACGGTACCAGTTTGGGTAAAGTCCTAGCCACGCCCAGAGGAGAAGGTGGTGTGCCGTGACCTGTAAGTGTCAGAGATTGGTCACGTTGGATCTCAGGGGGCCAGATCCTGAGCTGCAGCTGAGACATGGTTAGTTCGGGACGGAGGGTTTTAAACTGCCTTTGAGGCCCCTGAGCTGGGGCCATCCAAGCCCTGGGATGGTCATTCCAGCTGCCGCGGGCCACTCCAGTGAATGCCGGCTGCCTGTGGGGCCGGGGGGCTGTCCCTCCAGCCTGGCTCCCTGGCAGCGCCCCCTGCAGGAGTTGGGGAAGTGGCAGAGGGAGGAAGTTCTAGAGCATCCCCACCTCACTGGCCTGTGCTGTGCAGGGCGCCAGACTAGATCGTCACAATGGTCCCATCCACCCTGCGAACGGATGAACGATGCCCAGGGCTAGGAGAGTCTGTCTAACGGGGGACTTTCAGAGACAGAGGCCTGTCAGCTCTAGGTTAGTGGTTCGAATCTGGCCCAAGCTGAGTGAGACCAAAGAGCTTTGCCATCTGAGGGGCGTTTGTTGGCCTGTCTGCAACAACAGGTCTCAGGCCAGTTTACCATACGAACGTCTGCATCGTTTTGGTACCCTGAGGGCAGGCTCCGAAAAGATGCCAAGAACCGAATGGGCCAGAGCACAGGCACCAGGCAATAAAGAGCCACTTGTGCTGCCACTGCCTGCATGCTGTCCCTTCTCTGCATAGACGACTGCAGCTTCCAGGGGTGTCCGTCCGGCACCTTCCTGAGTCCTAAATTCACTTTAAAATGTCCTAACGCAGCTCCCCCACCCTCCCATGAAAATAATCCCAGCGTCCTGTCCTCCTGGCTTCCTCTGACTCCCTTTCAGCCTATCCGTACCAGTGCTTGAATGAAGAGAGCCTAATAGTTTGAGTCTGGTCTGTCCTCGTTCCAACATGTAGCTGCCCTGAAGAGCAGTTCTCCTGCCCACAGTGTCACAGGCTGGAGATCCATTGCTAATTGTATGGAGCTATTCCTGAAATGCCTGCGTGGCGTACCAGACTTGTGTTTCCATGCCCCACGGCTTGGTTGCAGCGTATTGAACTTCGGGGACTACACGGATAGATTTGTACGTCCACGGCAGCCTTTCAAATGTGAATACAAACATCACCTGTTCATAAGTCTGAGCCCAAAGCTTTTCCCATCCCTGATTCAAGGAGTCTTAAAGGTGAAATGCGCTAGAAGCTATTCTGAAAGAAAAGCACCAGTGATGATGAGTTTCTCAAGGAACATACAGTTCTGTATATGAAAGACTATTCCCCTTGAGACAGCCTATGCCACCAGGAAGAATCTATAATCTTCCAGCAATTACCAAAGAGGAAGATGTAGGCTTTATTTTAAAATCAACCATCTGCTAAGATGTTTCTAATATATTATCCTAAAAGTAATACTTTGATTTGGAACTACTGTAACAGCACTCGAGTCACGTTGGTGGGAATTGTGAAGGTAGTACAGAGAGCCCACTCTGTAACCTTAAATCTCTTACCTCGTTTTATAGTCCGTGGTGTGCATGTCCTTATGGGAAAGCCCTACAGAACGTAATGGCAAATGATAGCTTTTCCATGCCTTTTTAAACTACATTGCAAACGTCATAGAAGATTGTATCCCTGCTGTGCAACTCTGTACAAAACATCTCCAGGAAGGATTTCATTCTGTATTGAATCCTATAGGTTCTGAGAGTAATGTCTAGGGAAGCCTGCTACATTTCAGTGTGAATGCAGGGTCAGTGAAGCTATGCTGAGTTACTCCAGCTGAGGATCTGACCCCGAACCTACAGTGGCAGAGGTCAAAGTAGAGACGGGCCTGAACCAAAATCCTAGATCCGAACACCCCCAAACTTTGGGAGCGTGTGGATCCTAATCATATGGCTGGATCTAATCTCACACTGAGCCTAGAGGCCAGTCCCTTCCATGTCACCTCTTCCCTCCTCTTGTGCACATTGGAAATAAGGGCTTTGTGTAGGGGACCTGGTTGGTAACCTCGTGCCCCTTCCCTGCTGCTGTGAATGGAGACAGCTCCATGCTGTGCAAGGGTGGGGAGCCACCTCTTCTCCTCCCACACACATGGACACACCCCATTGCAATGGGGCCACTTTGCAGCTCTGTGCAGCCAAGTAAAGCAAGGGTGGGCTAGGGAGATTTGCAATGGTGACTGTTGTTAGTTAATGAAGATGACTATGGACACTCTACTGCACTGTCATGAATAGACTTATTTATTACCACAGACACCAGAGAGTGATCGTCTCTCTGTCTCTCATGTACTGATTTGATTGCCATTTAAAATAATAAACGAAGCAGCTGAATGACTACTTGTTAATGCAGTGTGGCCTAGTGGATGGAGCACTGGACTGGGACCCAGGAGACCTGAATTCTGTCCCCAGCTCTGCACCTGGATTGCTGGGTGACCTTCAGCAAGTCATGTCACTGGTCTGTGCCTCAGTTTACCCATCTGTAAAATAGGGATGATGATACTAATCTCCTTTGTAAAGCTCTTTCAGAGCTACATCTGATAAGAGCGAGGTGTTTTTAATGTAAAATTTTCTACAATAACTTTGCTAAGCAGGGATGGCAATCAAATTGCTATTAAAAAGTTAGCCTTTGCCAGTAGTTACTACACAATGGCACGCTCACAGTGGGAAAGGGCAGTGAGGGGGACATGGGGTTTTAATGGCAGCCATTTGTCTCTAACAGATCAATCCCAGTGTGTCTGTGTTTTAGAAGAAATAGACAATACTAACTGAACTTACTGTGACGTTGTGGGGAGGAGCTCAAACTGCCTATTACCAGGACTGCTTGACCTGGACATGGTTTTGGGCAAGCTCTTTTGCTATCTGTCACGTACACCCTTTTCTCCTAGTGGCAAAAGTATGGAGGGTTTGTATATGTGTGTTACCTTATCATAGTTAACTGTAGCACTGCTCACCAGAATTAATCCTCCCGCTGCGGTTAGCCAGGATGCAGTGAGGCCCACAGCTTAGCAGTCCTTAGATGGATTGCACACTTATATGGACAAGTACAGCCAGAGTTACAGTAGTAAGGAATTAAAAATATAAGCATTTAAGGGACTGAAATGCTCCTGGCTTCAGGGCTTCAGCCGATCTCTAGCTAGGGGGGTGAGGAAGATTCATTCCCTGTGGGTGGGTTATTCCATAACTGACTACTACAGGGTAAGGCCAATGGATTCCATGACATTCCCAGGACCACACAGAGACCTGTTGTCATATCTAGGTTTAGATTTTCTGTTCCCCCAGTGCCGTGCTCTGCCCTCATTCTCATATAAAGTGATGGACGCCTTTGTTAAAGTTCTGAATTGTTTCTCTCCGATTGAATTCCCTGTTGCTTCTGGAGGGTTTTTTTGACCATTGCTAGTGTACAGCAGGCATTTCAAGTCCATTCCCTCCCCACTTTCTAACAAAGTTCCCCAAGTCAATTTAAAGGTTTCCATCACTACCCTCTCCCTCTCCTGACTCTCCATAGTAAGTAGTTTCTCCAGTTCCATCTTGAATAAATTAGCTGCAACTGAATTTGTACTGCGGGAGATTAAGTGTTCCACTGATTGAAACCCCCGGTGAAAGGAATAGTTGCTTCTTTGTTCATTCTTAATTCTTGCCTTCAAAAATCACCAGCTAGACATACCTTCCGTTCCTGATTTTTTTCAGTTTAATCAAAACATTTTTGGAATATCAAAAAATATTGAGTTTGGTAACTTTATTGCTACTTTCCCAAAGGGCTTTGTTATTCCAATGGATTGTTCCCATAGAAGATGGGCAGCTGATTGGACGCAGAGTTCAAAAACAATAAATTTGGTTAGACCGCAATGTGTAGATGGCTTTTAGAGGTTTCTAAAACGTTATTAGCTTTAGTGTTGGATTCATGGTACTAAAGCAGCCTGGCTGTACAGATGGAGGAATATAAAAAGTGTACCAATAAATGCTGTCAAACTCTCATACATTTTCTCAAAGAGATTTTCTGCAATATATGAGGCACATACAGAATACATGGCAAGGCGGTGTGGCTTCAGACTTGATAGCACTCATTTAAGGTGACCAGCATAACCAATGTGGCCATCTGAAGCTCAAGTCAATAAAACCTGTAGATCACAACATTGTCGTGTATAATCATTTTTGCATCTGCAGTTCAGGTCACCTAGACAGCTAAGACCTGTAGCTGTCTGGCAGTTGCTCTCAGGTCTTTAGAAATCTGATGGACCAGTCCCACACTGTTGAAGTGAATGAAAAAACTCTTTCTGACGTCAACAGCAGTTGGTTCGAACCCTTCGTTCATTAAATTGTCGATGTCAAATTGTCCCCACAACAATTTGTACTCACAATTTGCAGGAGCAAAACCGGAGGGCAGCATTTCAAAATTTGATCTGTACATGCAACATATGTATAATTCATTTCTACCAAAAACCTTGTGTTCTTCGGGGTTTCGGGGTTATAGATAAAGATATAGGCTCAGGCTGAAAGTTGCCAGCAGCATGCTCAGCCAGGAGAGTGACTTTTTTTCTTTGCACAATTGAAAATCAAACCCGCGATTGAGCATTTCAAAAGAGTCTTTTGAAGCCGCCTTTATTGGCCAAACAATGACCCAAGGCCCCATCCTGCCAACTTTGCTGGCAGCTTTGCCTGTCTAGGATCAGTCCCTAAGTCAGGGTATTATAAATATATACAAGGAGCGAGAGGAATTATTGAGGGTGATCCAAGGGTGCATAGCTAGGATTAAAGGGGAAGCCAAGGGGAATGGAGATGGAACAGCAGGAACTGGCTGCGGAATACTCTGAGGGAAGTCTGCTGAGAAAATGTTGATGAATGGACTGCAGGGACCTGTTCTGCATTGACAGAGGATCGCCTAGTTAAACTAGGTTTGAACACATCCCAAATCTCAAAGCAAAGCCGAGGTGAAACCTAGCCATTTGGGCTGGTTTCCCACTGAAATCATCCGCCATTTGCATTTCCTGGGAGTTCTGAGACAAAACTGGCCAACCTGTAACTCAGCCCAGTTTCACAAACCTCCCCAAAGTTTCGGACTCAGATCCTGGAAGCAGGAAAGTGTCCTGTGGTATTGAGTACTACTGCAAACGTGTGGCTGAGGGAAGTGGGTATGGGCCACATGGGCTACTGGCTCATAAGAACGGCCCTATTGGGTCAGACCAATGGTCCATCTAGTCCAGTATCCTGTCTTCCGACAGTGGCCAGTGCCTGGTGCTTCAGAGGGAATGAACAGAACAGGGAATCATCAAGTGATCCATCCCCCGTCGCTCATTCCCAGCTTCTAGCAAACAGAGGCAAGGCACACTCGGAGCATGGGGTTGCATCCCTGCCCATACTGGCTAATAGGAACTTATCTCATTTTTTTTAACCCTGTTCTGGTTTTGGCCTTCACAATATCCCCTGGCAAGGAGTTCCACAGGTTGACTGTGCGGTGTGTGAAGAAGTACTACTTTTTGTTTGTTTTAAACCTGCTGCCTATTAATTTCATTGGGTGATCCCTAGTTCTTGTGTTATATGAAGGAGTAAATAACACTTCCTTATTCACTTTCTCCACACCAATCAAGATTTTTCAATTAGAAGCTCAAATTCTACTGAAAGCCAATGGGTCTTGTGCTGCTAAATGACTTAGGGGCTTTTAAAAAGCCCAACCAATGAAACCATTCAGGTCTGTTGTGTCAGCTCTGACAGTTATTTACTCAGTTTCCTGGAGCTTCATCCCCTCCAGAGCTCCCCTCCACCCTCCCATCCAAACCCATGTGTGCCTCTTTCTGCCCCTTCGATTGTCCTCCTCTCCCTTCCACCAAGCTCATTATTTTGCATAGATGTAAATGTTCCATCTGGCCCCGTTCTGTGTAACTGTTGGGAATCAGGACTCGCAGTAGAGCTAGCCTGGAAGCCGGACCTGCAGCAGAGCCCGTCTCTGGGCCACCTAACGAGCGCAGCTGGCCCTGTGGCTAGGCTTGGTTATAAGAGTCAGCAGACCAGCTCCTAAGCCCAGCTGTAGATCAGTGACTGCTCAAAGAATTCACCCTCGGCTGTGATAGCTGCTTGTTCCCAGCCCTGCTTTCGCCTTCATCCAGCCCAGATCCTGGCTTGGCCCCAGCCTTGCCCCCGCTTTTCCTTACTCCAGGTAACCTGGTTCTGACCCTCGGTTTCCATTCCGGACCTCAGGCTTTGGCTCTGACACTTGACTCTGACACCTGGACTCTGACTCCAGTTCTGACCCTGAGCTCCGATTCCTGGCTACTGACTCCTGTTCTAACCACTAGGCCTGACTCCTGCTCCGACCACCCATGTCCAGTCACATGACAGTAGCGGGTTGTTCTTTGGGACCCGTCTTGCCAGCTGGAGACTCAGAAAGGCCCGTTTTGATCACTGCTCTAATCTCTCCAATGCACCGTTTGCAGCTGGCGCAAAGTGCCTTATGCTAGTCGACAGTTCAGAACGCTGCGATCGGCCCGACGGGGGCAGGCGTCCTTTCAGGGCTCGTGCCATGTACCTGCAGCCCCAGGCTGTGCATTGAACTGGGCGGCCATCACACACGTGCTGGTCACTTCTCGTTCCCAGGTTCCCGCAAGCCATTAAAACGTAATCTGAAGTCCCTTGGAGTCTGGACTCGGACAATAGCTGACACGTGGCATTGCTTTGTATGCCGGAGTTGGTCTCTGGAAACACGAAATACCGTCTTACGCTACAGGAGAGTCTAACAGCTTTAACGGGAAACAAACAAAAAATAATGTCATGCATTGAGTTTTGCTGCCATGGAACAATTTACGGAGATGACAAATACCGTTGCTGACTTGTGCTGAGAGTGGCACCCTCTCATTAGCTCCTTTTGTTGTTATTTATTGGTTTCCTTTCCCAGATGTGTTTTCATGCTGATTTGGGACAGGATCTTATTTTTAGACAAGCATCTAGCGCATGACTTCATAAACCACAATAATACAAGCAGGCTTCTAACCAACTTGAGAATGAAGGATTACATGATTGCCACATTCTAATAACTGCTCTTGTGAACATTAGTCTACATTCCTATGTCTCCTGTAACTAAAACTCTGCCCACCTTTTAAATAGCCGGGAAAGCATTTATTTAGTTGCCAAGTTTCCATGTACGGTTGATGACTACAGCTCAGTGACAATTGAAAGTTAATCCAAAGTGGAAAACAATGCCATTGTATTTCAGAGACGAAATACTATTTTCGTTAGCTTCTGATTTTCATTACCTTTATTGTTGTGTCTGTAAATATTCTTGGTTTCCCTGTAGCTTCAAGCTGTGAAACTGACTGGGTGGTACGTGGAATGTGTTGCTTTAGAGCTGTGACATTTTTGTGTTTGTATGAGAGACATTTAGGCCTGATAGACGGGAATGTTAAAGTATTGGACTATGGGCTGTTGATAGGTATTAGTTTAGCTGAGCCTTGAAGGGAAAGATCCCCCAGTAGGAAAGTGTTTGAGGACGCTAGGAGTGGTCTGATTCCGGAGCTGGTTTTCTTTGGTGCGACTATTGCTAAGGCTACGATTTACTCATGGGTAGTTTTAGTAAAAGTCATGGACAGGTCACAGGCAATAAACAAAAATTCAGGACCCGTGACCTGTCCATGACTTATACTAAAAATACCTGTGATTAAACCTCAGCACAGCGCCGGGGGGATGGCGGGAGCTGCTGCTGCTGGGGGGGGGGGTGGGTGCCCGGGGTCGGTGGCACCAGCTGCTGGGGGCCACAGACTGTGGCTGCTCCGGCTGGCCACCCGGGGACTGCTGCTGGGGCCAGCGGACCGTGGCTGCTCCGGCTGCCCTGGGGCCACGGCCGGGGGCCGCCGGAGCAGTGACTGGTGTGGTTATCCCCAGGGCCGCTCCAACAGTGGCTGGTGTGGCTGTCCCGAGGGCCACCTATAGCTGGCCCCAGAGCCAGCTGCTTGGGCGGCCCTGTGGTCAGCCACATTGGCCCCTGAAGAAGTCACGGAGGTCACGGAAAGTCACGGAATCTGTGACTTCCGCGACCTCCATGACAGACACGGAGCCCTAAGTATTGCTTTAGGAGAATGAATTTGTGTAAATGATGAACTCTGGGAGATGCTATTACAGCTTGTTACTGAACTCTGTAACTACTAACAGAAGAGTGCCTTAGCTTTATATGTGGAAGTGGAAGAATCTTTTTAATGTCTCCAAGCTCTGAAGCACTCCCGAGAACTTTTCATAAAGTTCTGTTTCTTCTTGGGAAGCAAAAAGATCTAAAATGAAAGAATCTGCCCTTGTTCGTGGGGAACTGGTTGGAGTGTG
The DNA here is from genome assembly GCA_003942145.1 of Platysternon megacephalum. Classification (NCBI taxonomy): domain Eukaryota; kingdom Metazoa; phylum Chordata; order Testudines; family Platysternidae; genus Platysternon; species Platysternon megacephalum. The sequence goes on from QXTE01000140.1 coordinate 4,061,702, forward strand.
ATTAAAAATTAGAAATGGACCAAACACAGTTTTTGAACCTCTTTCTTTTTGTAGGCAAGACCCTACCCATCTTTTGAGGTTCGTCTCTTTGCTACCAAGATCCCTGTTCTTTCGCCCCCAAAGGCATAGCCTCTCTGCCCAGGCTCCCTCTCTACCTAGCTAGAAGTTTAATGGTATCTGGAAATTCCCAGTCCTGGCGGTGTGTGGGGAGTTATCCAGATTTCATTCAACTTCTGAAAAGTGTGGTTTGGGTTGGGTTGGAGGCCCGGGCTACACGACAACATTTTGTCAGCATAGTTGTGTTGGTCAGGGGTGTGAAAAAAACCCACCCACTAGCGGACGTAGCTACACCTGCAAAAACCCAGAATAGAGGCAGCTAATGTCGTTCAGGGAGGTGGTGCTACTCTGCTGACAAAACTCCTTCAGTTGGCGAAAGCTGTGTCTACACTAGGGGGCTCTGCCGGTTCAGCTCTACTGGCAGAGCAGTTGTAGTATAGACGATGCCTGAGTTATTGATGGTGGTTCTAGATGGTTATTACTTTCTCCTAATTAGTCGCCTTATTAGCAAAGTGGCATAACAAGGAATGTTTCATTTAAAAACCCAAAATGCTCATTAGACTTTTGGAGTGTCCGATTTGCTGAGCCACCCTGTTTTACTGCAAGGGAATTAAAGAATTAGTTCTTAATGCCGTTTTGGAAACAATGTTGTTAAAAAAAGATAATCATTCCTACTCTAACACAATACAGCTGTGCTGAGGCTAGTTGTTTTTCCAGCTGTTGTATAGCACCATGCAGAACAAAAGAGTTTCTGTTCATTTACAGATCTGGATGTGGAGACAAGCATGTGCATATTTAAGCGTGTTACTGCTGCTAGCTGAAACCACCTATAGAGTTCCTAACCCAAAGTTCTCCACATTTCCATAGCCGATATTCAATGCTGAATAGTTATCGAAGGTTTACAGGTTGGGATTGAAAGGTGTCACTTATCCAAGTGTAAACAGGGGAATGGTCCCCTAGGAACATTCCTGGCTTATACACGACCCCGGTGAAGTGGGCTAGCGAAAGGTTCTGAGTCCTCGCTCCCACTCCCTTTACCCAGAGGCCTGCCTGACCTCAAGGGCTCCCCTTCCACTCTCCTGGGTGGCAGAGACCTTGTAACCCCAACAAGGCTGGGCCCAGGATTCCTGGGGGGCTTGACCCCCAACCTTGTCATGGTCACTTAGGACAGGGGCTGGGATGTCCCCATTCCAGGGTGCTCTCTCTGCTCTGGATGCTTCCCTGACCCACTGATCATCACATATAGTTAAAAGAAAATACGAATACAAAATACAAATACAAAACAGCAACTAATTAAAAAAAAAAGGAAAAGGAAAACACGTCACCCCGCTCTGTGGCCTCGGGGACACCACAACCAGCCGTCCCAGAAATATCTTTTATTTGGACCCACGTCCATTGGTGAGAGAGACACACTTTCAAGCTACAGAGAGCTCTTCAATCCATGGGGGACAGCTGAATACAAGATCAAACAGCTAGTTTAGCATAAGTAGTTAGCACATGCTCTGAGGGACCATTCAAGGTGAACTGGCCACTTCACTTTGAGGAAGAGCTCTGTGCAGCTCGAAAGCTCGTCTCTCTCACCGACAGAAGTGGGTCCAATAAAAGATATCACCTCACCCACCTTGTCTCTTTAATTTTTTTTAATTTATTTTATAATATATTTAAAAAGTGACAATGAAAAATATCAAAATTGAAACTAAACATTTCAATGGGCCAAAAAAAATTTTTTTAATTTCATTTCATGGGAAATTGTTGAAATGTTTTGGTTTTGCTCCAAATGCCGAAACGTCGGAATTTCCTGCCGAATGGAAATTCTGAGTTTCAACCACCTCTGGCATTAAGGCTGCAGCTTGCACTGCTGTCTACTAGGCTGTGGACATTCTGGTCAGGCCACTAGCTGAGAGGATGCAGAGGACTTCCTGCTATCTCGGCAGACATCATCTGGCAGGACTGGCTGCGTCAGTCCCATGGAACTGCAAAAGGGAGAATCTTAGCCTTACCCATCTCCTATTTCTGGGGACCCAGTGACAGTGTGACTGGAGAATGGAGCTAGCACTATTCAAAGCAGGGGAGAAGGGCATTGGTGAGGGCAGCTCAGCTGTGACCCCATCTCACCACTCTGTGTTGGCCAACAAAAGTGGCCAGGAACAGGGGGAGGATGCGCTTCACCATGTAAAAGGGTGACAGAGCTGCTATGGCTGCAGTCTGTGCCAAGGTAGTGCCTGCCAATTCCTGTGCCTCCGTTATCCCAACACAGGGCTGAACCTTGAAGGCCTAACCTAACCCAGAGCCTACCCCACAAATGGACACAGGTGCGGTAGAAAGCTCCCTATTAGTGTCCTTTACTAGCTGTGATGACTGTATTGTATACAATTAAAGACCCAGGGAGGAATAATAAACGTGAGCCGACCCCTGGTTTAACTGAGAAACCCGAGGGCGCTGCATAATAGTTCTTAAACCATAAACAATGTGCGGACCTTGTACTGCACAAGTCTGTGAAGGAGAGTAACCAGATCATAGACACACGTGGCCAGACGCTCCCATGTATTGCTGCTGCCTTGCACTGGTGCAATCTGGAAAAGAGACGACTAAGGGGGGGATATGATTGAGGTCTATAAAATCATGACTGGTTTAGAGAAAGTAAATAAGGAAGTGCTATTTACTTCTTTCTTATAACACAAGAACTAGGGGTCACCCAAATGAAATTAATAGGCAGCAGGTTTAAAAGAAACAAAAGTAAGTATTTCTTCACACAATGCACAATCAACCTGTGGAACTCTTTGCCAGAGGATGTTGTGAAGGCCAAGACTACAACAGGGTTCAAAAAAGAAGTAGATAAGTTCATGGAGGATAGATCAATCAATAGCTATTAGCCAGGATGGACAGGGATGGTGTCCCTAGCCTCTGTTTGCCAGAAGCTGGGAATGAGCGACAGGTAATGGATCACTTGATGATTCCCTGTTCTGTTCATTCCCTCTGGGGCACCTGTCATTGGCCACTCTCAGAAGACAGGATTCGGGGCTAGATGGACCTTTGGTCTGACCCAGTATGGCCATCCCACCATCAACCTCAGCCTGGACCAGTCCACACAAGAGATCCACTTCCTGGACACTACAGTGCTAATAAGCGATGGTCACATAAACACCACCCTATACTGGAAACCTACTGACCGCTATACTTACCTACATGCCTCCAGCTTTCATCCAGACCACACCACACGATCCATTGTCTACAGCCAAGCACTAAGATAAAACCGCATTTGCTCCAACCCCTCAGACAGAGACAAACACCTACAAGATCTCTATCAAGCATTCTTACAACTACAATACCCACCTGTTGAAGTGAAGAAACAGATTGACAGAGCCAGAAGAGTACCCAGAAGTCACCTACTACTGGACAGATCCAACAAAGAAAGTAACAGAACGCCACTAGCTGTCACCTTCAGCCCCCAACTAAAATCTCTCCAGCGCATCAAGGATCTACAACCTATCCTGAAGGACGATCCCTCACTCTTACAGATCTTGGGAGACAGGCCAGTCCTCACTTACAGACAGCCCCCCAGCCTGAAGCAAATACTCACCAGCAACCACACCACACAACAAAAACACTAACTCAGGAACCTAACCTTGCAACAAAGCCTGTTCCCAACTCTTCCCACATATCTATTCAGGGGACACTATCATAGGACCTAATCACATCAGCCATAGTATCAGAGGCTTGTTCACCAGCACATCTACCAATGTGATATATGCCATCATGTGCCAGCAATGCCCCTCTGCCATGTACATGGGCCAAACACAGTCTCTATGCAAAAGAATAAATGGACACAAATCAGACATCAAGAATTATAACATTCAAAAACCAGTCGGAGAACACTTCAACCTCCCTGGTCACTCAATTACAGACCTAAAAGTCGCAATTATTCAACAAAAAAACTTCAAAAACAGACTCCAGCAAGAAACTGCAGAACTAGAATTAATTTGCAAACTGGACACCAGTAAATTAGGCTTGAATAAAGACTGGGAGTGGATGAGTCATTACACAAACTAAAAACTATTTCCCCATGTTAATTTCCCCCCTACTGTTACTCACACCTTCTTGTCAACTGTTTGAAATGGGCCATTCTGATTATCACTACAAAAGTTTTTTTCTCTCCTGCTGATAATAGCCCACCTTAATCAATTAGTATCTTCCTACTGTATTTTCCACTGCATGCATCTGATGAAGTGGGCTTTAGCTCACGAAAGCTTATGCTCAAATAAATTTGTTAGTCTCTAAGGTGCCACAAGTACTCCTGTTCTTTTTGCTGATACAGACTAACACGGCTACCACTCTGAACCATTTTTCAATATTCTTCCAATTTTCTTTTCACATGCCCCAACCATCTAAGCCGGATTCCCTCAGCTTTTCTATAGTTGGTACCACGTTCACTCTTCCCCTAACTCATTAGTTCTGAACATGGTCCATCCTTGTCACTCCAAGCATCCATCTCAGCATTTTGAAAGGCATTCTCCTATTGCAGATTCATAGATTCATAGATTCTAGGACTGGAAGGGACCTCGAGAGGTCATCGAGTCCAGTCCCCTGCCCTCATGGCAGGACCAAATGCTGTCTAGACCACCGCTGATAGACATTTATCTAAGGTACTCTTAAATATGTCCAGGGATGGAGATGCCACAACATCCCTAGGCAATTTATTCCAGTGTTTAACCACCCTGACAGTTAGGAACTTTTTCCTAATGTCCAACCTAAACCTCCCTTGCTGCAGTTTAAGCCCATTGCTTCTTGTTCTATCCTTAGAGGTTAAGGTGAACAAGTTTTCTCCCTCCTCCTTATGACACCCTTTTAGATACCTGAAAACTGCTATCATGTCCCCTCTCAGTCTTCTCTGTTCCAAATTAAACAAACCCAATTCTTTCAGCCTTCCTTCATAGGTCATGTTCTCAAGACCTTTAATCATTCTTGTTGCTCTTCTCTCGACCCTCTCCAATCTCTCCACATCTTTCTTGAAATGCGGTGCCCAGAACTGGACACAATACTCCAGTTGAGGCCTAACCAGCGCAGAGTAGAGCAGAAGAATGACTTCTCGTGTCTTGCTCACAACACACCTGTTAATACATCCCAGAATCATGTTTGCTTTTTTTGCCACAGCATCACACTGTTGACTCATATTTAACTTGTGGTCCACTATAACCCCTAGATCCCTTTCTGCCGTACTCCTTCCTAGACAGTCTCTTCCCATTCTGTATGTGTGAAACTGATTTTTCCTTCCTAAGTGGAGCACTTTGCATTTGTCTTTGTTAAACTTCATCCTGTTTACCTCAGACCATTTCTCCAATTTGTCCAGATCATTTTGAATTATGACCCTGTCCTCCAAAGCAGTTGCAATCCCTCCCAGTTTGGTATCATCTGCAAACTTAATAAGCGTACTTTCTATGCCAATATCTAAGTCATCAATGAAGATATTGAACAGAGCTGGTCCCAAAACAGACCCCTGCGGAACCCCAGACCCCTGCGGAACCCCACGCACATCTCTCCGTTTCACCCATGCCTTTCCTGTTCTGCTTGTAAGTTTGTCATTGAGTTCACCATTATCCTGTACTATATAACCTAGGTACTTGAACTTCTGTATCTTTGGTATGGCTGGCCCACCAGATTTACAGTCCTGTTGTCTTCCTGCAAGTATCATCAAGTCTACAAACCATGGCCTCCATTTTATTTCTTCTGATTTTCATGCCATTTCTTTTAAATACTCACCTCCATCTCTCTTAGATCTTAATTTCAAACAGAAATTATTCATGTTTATAATACTTTAATGTTCCCTGCTATGGTAGAGAAGTTAGATCAAATTACTTGTTTTGCTACTTGGTTGGATGCAGAGAATGACCACATTTCCCCTCTGGCTATTCAGAGGTGGAAAAGCTTCCCCTGACATGTCATAACAAGGTAGGGGCTATTTAAGGGGCTTGAGTTGTTGGTTTTTTTCCCACCCAAGGTTATTAGCCTACCAGTTTGTCTGGATGTTTGTACAACAAACTTTAGCCTGGACCCCCATGGACTGTGGATGAATTCACAGTCGGTAGTGAAGAATGGAAAGTTATGAAGTCATTTATTGTGGCAATAATACAAATATTGTGGTAGGAAGTAGCCATTAAAATGTCAATATTTGCCAGCTTCTGAGCTTGCTCTCTCTGAACATCTCAGCCTGTCTATAAAAGCCACCTATGGGATTAGGGATCCAATTCTCATTACAAGTGATGGGCATCCATATCCTTTAGGCAGATTTGAAAATTGCAGCCTCAATGCATATAAGAACACAGGGTCAAATTCTACCCTCATTTATATCCATTGGTTTCAGTTCACAGAGGAGAAAAATGGATTCCTGAGTACTTTGAGGGAATTTGTGTCCATTGAAACATTATTTTTTTCACATAACAAAAAGTATTTCCTTTAAGTCCAGCTTTAATCATGTAAATCTTAGGGATGTTTTCTTCAAACAAATACCAGGCGTGTTTCTTTTCTGTCTGCGTTAATTCACTAGCGCTGTATATTGTTTCTTTGGCACTCTCAGGAGATGATAATTTGAACCATTCCTGGTTGTCTCTCTGATGTGGTGGCTCTGGATTTGGTGCTGAAATGTGTGTTATTTGCAAGTGCCCGCTCATGTCCTGACGGAACATTCTTTTGTCCAGGTTGGTGGTGGGAGCCCCCTATGAAACCAATGGACAGCTAAAGACTGGAGACGTCTACAAGTGTCCGGTGAATGGCGAGACTAACGGCAACTGCACCAAACTCAACCTAGGTACCACATGCCCTGCCACTTACGCAGCACAGCTAGCCTGCATGCTAGAAAATTATGAATTAGGCGCACACAGATCATGAGATAATATACACAAAATCTTGTGATTTTAAAGTCATATATAAAATACTGTGTGTGTGTGTGTGGGCGCGTGCGCGTATGTGTTTCTTTATATTTATCTTCTGTCTTTTGAGCCTTTAAAGGTGCACTCCAGTCATGTTTTCAACCTTTTTTTTTTAAATGGCAGCTGAGATAATCATATAGTCACGTGACGGCTGGAGCTGGGGCTTTAAGAAACACTCAGTCTCATGAGACTAAAACGCTTGTGCGGTCTCCAGAGGGAGCAGAATCAAAGAGCCAAACTGGTTCCAGAGGTGGTGCCTGTTCATTGTTGCTGTCAAGTTTTGCTTTTTTTAAAAAAAACAAAGATCCTCAGCTGGTGGAAATCCGTGTCGCTCCCTGACTTTGTGATTTACGCCAGCAGAACCGCCGACCCCATTGTTTCACATAACCTAAAATGAAAGGAAAAGTTTCCAGCTTTGTAAAAAGCATCAGGGTGGCTCCTCAGCGGGTGTGAATTGTTCTGGGCCCAGATGGAGCTCTTTCAATTCACACCAGCTGTGATTCTGCCCCAGAGATTTTGGTTGGGAAGGATTTAAAACCTCCTCTGCCCTGTGTGCAGCCTAAACGCTATGTCACTGGGACAGAAAGTGAAACTGACTGGGAAGTAAGTGAAACTGACTGGGAAGTAAGTGAAACTGACATCTCCATTTTCATTGTTCTGGCCGAGTGTGAACACGAAGTATTAACGTCAGAATGAAAAAAACCAATCCCTAGAGAGTCAATGATCAGAACTGTTACCTATAACACAGACAGGGGCATTTGTTTATAAAGTATAAGAAGCCTGGTCATACCCTTAAGATTACACACACAGGGGCGACCCTCCGTATTCAGAGAGACCCCCACATCCCAGGGGAAGTCACCCCATCCTATCTGTCTTAGGTACTGTACTTATATGGCCCCATCAACATAGTGTCTGAGCACCTCAGTCTTTAGTGTATTTATCCTCAAAACCCCCAAGTGAGGCAGGGCTGTTATCCCCATTGGGCAGAGGGGGACGGAAGCATAGAGAGACTAAGTGACTTGGCCAAGATCCTACTGGAAACCTGTGGCAGAGCAGGGAATTGAACCTGGGTCTCCCAAGTGGCTAGTGCCCCAACCTGAACTTCTGTCTAGAGCTGGTTGGAAAATGGGGGATGGGGGTTGGGGGTTGGGGGGTGAACAGGGTCTGCAGAAAATTCCAATTTTTTGTCAAAAAAACCCCAACCCGTTTTTTTTCCCTCTCAAACCAAAATATTTTTGGCTGAAAAATGACAAAAACTGAAACAATGTTGGTTTTCAGCTGAAAATGTTGAGTTTTCAGGTTTGGGGTTTTCTGACCAAAATCAAAACCTTGTGGAGAAAGTCCTGTGCCTCGCCGGTTATGTCTACACTGTGAGCTGGGCGGGACTCCAGGCTTGGGTAGACACACTTGCGTGTTAGTGTGGCTGGGGTAGCCTGGTAGCCGCCAGCAGCAGCATGGAGAAGCCACACCAAGGCCGTACCCACGGGGGTCAGGCGGGTTTGCACCCAGCACTGGAGAGCTGGTTTCACCACGCGACGCGCGGATGTCTGCGCTACCCCAGAGACGCTGTTTTTAGCACGTTAATGCGATGAGCTAGAACAAATACACCTACGTGAGCTGGAATCAAACCCTGGCTCCTAGCATCAGAGGTGCAAGTAAGCCAGTACCCCCGGTACGGCGTAGCAGCAAGAGCCGGTGCGCCGTACCGGGGCGGATCGGATTCCCCTGGCGGAAATTTAAAGGGCCTGGGGCTCCCAGCAGTGGCTGGAGTTCCGGGCCCTTTAAATCGTCCCCGGAGCCCTGCTGCCGGAGCCCTGGGGAAGCGGTGGCGGGGCTCCGGCGGCTATTTAAAGGATCCGGGGCTGCGGCAGCCGCTACCGCCCCAGCCCTTAAAATAGCCGCCGGAGCCCCGCTGCTGCCTCCTCAGGACTCCGGCAGCAGGGCTCCGGGGACGATTTAAAGGGTCCAGGATTCTGGTAGCGGCTACTGCCCCAGGCCCTTTAAATTGTCCCCGGAGCCCTGGGGTAGCGGCGGCGGGACTCAGGCGGCGATTTAAAGGGCCCGGGGTGGTAGCAGCACCCGGAGCCCTGGGCTCTTTAAATCACCGCCCAAGCCCCCGGCTGCCGCTGCTACCCCGGGGCTCCGGCAGCGCAGCTCGGGTAGTGATTTAAAGGGCTCGGGGCTCCCACTGCCGCTACCCTCCGGGGCCCTTTAAATCGCCACCCAAGCCCCGCTGCTGGAGCCCTGGGGTAGCGGCAGCGGGGCTCTGGCAGTGATTTAAAGGGCCAGGGGCTCCCGGCTCCCGCTACTGCAGTGGAGCCCCGGGCCCTTTAAAACTCTGCCAGTGGCCGGGGCCCCCTCCGATGGTGATTTAAAGGCCCTGGGGCTCCAGCCCTTTAAATCACCCCGGGGCTCCCAACCGCCTCTGCATCTGGTAGCTCCGGGGGTGATTTATAGGGCCGGGGGCTCCCAGCTCCTGTTACCACAGCCCCAGCCCTGGGCCCTTTAAATCCTGATTTAAAGGGCCCCGGGATTTAAAGGCCCCGCCTCTTCCGGTAGAGGCCCCACCCCCTCATAAGGACTCCGGAGTACCAGTAAGTCCTTTAAGTTACTTTCACCCCTGCCTAGCATAGGCATACCCAGAGAGTGGGTCTTTAACTAAAGATCAAAGCTGCACTGGAAACTTTGGGTGTGCTTTAAAGCACTCTGTTAATGCTTTGAACCCACAGGATGAGAGGAAACCAGACTCTGAGTAGAAAGCGGGGAGACCCAAGTACATTTTATCTTCCCTTGGTGCCCCTGGAGTACTGGGAGTTGGGGACAGGTTCCCCAGCAATTTGGAGGCTCCAGGGAAGAGGTACCACAACCATAAGCTTTGTGACATTGCCAGGATGTTCTCTGTGGGTGTCTTGGGGCTTGATGTGCGTACCTCACCCCTCACTCTGCCTTGCCCCATCTGGCCCCTAGCCTGCGCTGCTGCCCGTGCATGGATCTCTGACCCCAGGGATACCGTGTACAGGAGACAAGGGGAGTGGTGACTAGAGGAGACACTTGCACGGAGGGTTTCCTCCGTGCACGGATCCACACAGAGAGATCAGGGCTTTTACTTTCATGTACAACAACCCCCTGCCCTTCCTTCCCCCTTCAGCACTGATCCTGCAGAAAAGTTCATCCCCACAATATTCAGATCCATTCTCCTGCCCTCCAGAGGTCTAATGTGTCTGAGATTCCCTGGCTGGGATGTTCTTGGCCTGAGGAATCCCCAGGTGGCACGGGACCAGCATAGCACCTCCTACACCCTGCATGCTTGTCCCTACCCTAAGCACCTGGGGCGTGGCTAGTGAAAGTAGGTTCTGACTGAGAGCCACTATGTCCAGCTGCTTCCCAGATGCTGAAACAATCTCTTGGAGGCTGTTACCAGCCAGCTCAAGGTAGAGCAACCCTGAAACTGCTCTAAGTTGCACCTTAGTACTGTCCCAGTGACCACAGGATCAGGAAGGCGTAAAAGTGGCTTTAAGCCCCACCCCCATCTGTGCCAAGTGCAGGAGGGCCAGTCCCGCCTATTATGTTTCCCAATTTTAATTGATTATGAACAAATACAATTCCAGTTACAATGGAAAATATCCTTTAAAGTGTAGGTGGGCCGGAGGCATGATATGTACATCTAGCACCGCTCCATGTATGAGCTTTCTCACAGTTCAAGGGTTCAGGAATCAAGCTTTTTATATGGCCCTAGTATTCAACCTACCAAGTTCAGCTCAGGATCTATACTCCTCCAGCGTCTGGGGTGTGGGACTGGGTATGGACTTGTGCTTCCGGCTCCTTCCCATGTAAAAGCCCACAAGAGCCTTGAGAGAGAGACTGACACAAGGCCCCGGATGAAAGAAGAGGTCTCCTGCTCTTCCCATGAATTGCTCAGTTTTTTCCTCAGTTCCCACCTTTAGGCATTGGGGCAAAGGTGGGAAGAACCCTCCTGTATATCCCACTGTGTTCCACCTCCTCTGAGGCTTTTGGCGAGCTGGCGGAGCTGAAACGTGCACGCCAGCGAAGCACTGCCCACGTGACCAAGAGATGTAAAATCATAGTGACGTGAGAATTTAAAATTGCCAGACCACCCCGGCAGGTTCGTTTTTACACCCCCACTAACCACATGCTGGAGGCTTGAAGAGACGAAACTATTTCTTTTGCTGAAGCTAAACGATGTTAACCTTAGCAGAATGAAAGCATTGCATTGTGGGACACTCTCAATTTTAAGAAATGGAATAAATTTGCAAATATACATTGGCAACTGCACGTGTTTCCTACCCGCACTGGGAAATTACTTGCTAGACCAGTTCAAAGGTTTTTCTAAGGCTTATTTGGTAGGAAGTCCAGGTTTTTAACTCATTATTTAATTCCCTAGAAGACTTTTTTTCTATTTGTCAGTTCAGCCCGTCCAGGGATAGTCTGAGATCTTGGCTTTGTGGCAGTTGCATCTGTTGAGCTAAAATACAGGCTCTGTGACATGAACAAGATCAAGATGTCTTGCAGTCCTTCAACTGGATCTCTTCTTACACTTACTAGGATACTCACGGTGGCACAATAAAAATGTGGGATTTTCTGATTTGTGTTACAATTCTTCTGACCGCTTGTGGTCTGCTGAGGTGCTTCCTTCACAATGGTAACGCTTCGGCCAGCTGGCCAGCCGTGACGTATAAAAACATTTCAGAAGCCTGTGTACTAGCCGCGCCCTGCTGGATGATACAGCGCATCTAACCTTGGTATTCTTTCTCAAGGAAGAGTAACACTCTCCAATGTGTCAGAGCGCAAAGATAACATGCGTCTTGGCCTGAGTCTGACCACAAACCCCAAGGACAAGAGCTTTCTGGTAAGAAATAAGATACTGTCTATAAATAATTGGCTCTTAATATGCAAACTGCCTGGTGCTTTTTTTTTGATATATTGAGTCTCTCTCCAGGATCTCTGCAGCAACGTTCCTCTCGCTATTTGTCTGTCGTTTGTTTCATTAACTTAACCCCAACAGGATTGTTTTATCCAGTTATGAATATAAATTCGAGACCTTCACTTTCCAAGATGGCAGCAGCTTCTCCAGACTGCCAAAGGAAAATGCATTTTCCAAACACGTATAGTTAACATTTCACATCAATGTTCTGATTTGCCCAGATTTGCAAAGCTCAAACGCAGGCTTGGAAACATCAAGTCCCCAAGCCCGTGTCCCAAAGAGCAGGCTTTACAATGCGATGTAGACATCCCCTTAGGTTCATGAGAAATGGATAATGCAAATTGGCTCCACACATTCTTGCCATTCTGATACTGCCACTTCTGACTCCTGACAAGCTGCTGTCTCTCTGCTGCCAATGCATACAGATCTAGATCCTTATATGACAAGGTGAGAATTTTTCTAAATCCAGCCCAAAGCCTGGAAGGGAACTCCTCCTAAACAGAAGATATTGGTACAGGATAAAATGCTAGTACACCCTTGCCATGAGCCAACAATCTGCAAGTTAAATCTGCCTTAGCATAACCCACAAACACCCAATCATCCCAAGCGTTCACATATTTTAGAAAGGAAAATACATGTCACTTCCTTACTTAGGCCATTTTCTCCCTCTGTTTCTACTTTCTGCACCCCCTTCAGGATCTGTGCCACCCCTGGCAGTCTTCTCCACATGCGCACAATGTTCTTAATGTCTAAAGTCTCATCGTAGTTTGCTCTGGAGAAACCCCACGTAGCGTGCTTCTTCACGCAGGCTGAGCTGGCGTTGAAGGGGTTTGGCCAGAATAGTCCCCGAGTTGTACATAGGTGCAGAACTCTGATTCTTCGCTATAGATCTTTATAGCCTGTAAAACAGAGGCTAAGTAAGTGGCAGTTTTTCAACCCCTCACTGATGTTTTATTTTTCCCAATTTTCTTTACAGGCTTGCAGCCCTCTCTGGTCCCATGAGTGCGGAAGCTCTTACTACACCACAGGAATGTGTTCCCGGGTGAACTCCAACTTCAGATTCTCGAAGACCATCGCTCCTGCTCTCCAGAGTATGAGACGCAATCTGTTATGTAGCCTCTAACTCAATTCAAACCCTGCTTTTCAAGTTAAATAGAATTTTTGTTCTTTAATCGCTTCATGCCATTGAGAAAACAAAGTGAAGTCAGGATTTAAAAGGAGGCAAGATAGCAAAGGAAATGATTCGAGAAAGGCGACCCAAAGGGGATTACATGCACAGATATCTGGCCATCATTTTCCTTTTGAGTGACACTTGAGGAAGACAAAGCACCTTATGCTTCGAAAACCAGAAATAAGTGTTCGGCATATTTGATCAGCACCCTTCAGTGTATTGGGAAGGGGAAAGAGGGAAAAACAAAGCTGATTTGCTTTGGCCAGTATTTTCAAACCTGGGTGCGTAACATCAGCCACCTGGCTCCATATTTAGGCACTGAATAAGTGTCCTGATTTTCATGGGCACTCAGCATCCACAGCTGCTGTTGGGTTCAGTGGAGGTTCTGGGTTCTCAGCCCCTCTGAAAAATCAAGCCACTTATTTAGCTGCCAACATTGACATCCTCTTTGGGGGTAATTTTGGCTTCCATCCTGTTGAACAGGCCGCTGGCGAGCTGGGGTTTCTTTGGGTGATGGAGGGGACTGAATTCAGAGCCTACTAACATTTTAACAGTATTTTTCTTTACATTTCTCCTCCTATAATGTAATGTTGTAGGATGAATTTCTCCCATTGGTGCCCCGTTTGTGCAAGTTGATGATGTCATTTCAGACGTTCTTATCAATCAGAGATGCTGTTATGATCACACTGAGAAGTGTAACTGATGCCTTGGAAGAAACTAGATTGCCGAGCCTAACTTTATCTTAAAATAATAATTGAACAAGCATGAAATATAAAGTCCTCCTTCCATTTGGAGCAGTTGATATGAGACCACTCAAGCTCCCTTCCCCGTGGTTTATGAGTTCACTAGACCCTTTTGATAGAATCATGTACCCACTGATTCATGGTATGCTCGGTGGTAGCACAAGTCCATCCTTTGCTCCCCCAACAGTTTTCTGAGTCACGTCATTAATTCTTATACAAGACGAGGGCATAAAAGAAAGCCATAAGGATAACACTGGACAATGGCAGGCTTCAGAAAGGAAACTGACCAATCCACTGCCTCCTTTTAATCGGCTTATTTGATCAGTCCTTCGTAATGTGTTGCTATTGGACAAAATGCTGAAGTCCTCACTTGATTTTTTTTTTTTTTAGATTAATTTTTACTGTGGCAAAAGCGCCCCTTCTCTTTAGTTGGAGCAAATACTGATCTATACTATTTCCTGAGCACTATCCATGTGCTGAGTGCTGTGTAACCATAGAAGAAGGCATGGTCCCTGCCCCAGGAAGTTACAATGCCAGGATCAGATTCTGCCACACTTCCACGGGGTGCATCACCTCCTGCTGGCACTGATTCTGCATGGTGCATAGGCATGTGTTTATCTCATACTGAAGTTAAGCATATGTTTAAGCACTTAAGGGCCTCTTTGAGTTGCCCCCTTGAAATCAAAGGGATGACTCGCAGAGTAAAGTACTACTCAACATGAGTAATGGTGGCAGAATCGGGCCCTAAACATTTGAAGTAATCTAATACACTGGATGGAGGTTCAAATCTGAATCGGAGCTGGCAATCTGAGGTTGCTTATGTACAATATTATTCTTAGAAAGTTCCCCAGCTCTCTCCTGCCAGAGCTAACCATGGGTGTGGGCTCTCTCGATCTCATTTAAGCGAATGTGACCTGAAGGTCTTTACATATGATTGAAATCAGATTTTTCACACAAATCACAAGAGCGAGTACCTGGCTGCAGGGAATAAAGCCATAAATTTCCACTTTGCAGTTGTTGCCACGGTCTTTCAATAATATGCTGTGTATTTTCCACAGGATGCCAAACGTACATGGACATAATCATCGTTCTGGATGGATCGAACAGCATATATCCCTGGGTTGAAGTGCAACATTTCCTGATAAACATCTTGAAAAAGTTTTACATTGGGCCTGGTCAGATACAGGTAAGCACGTCCCTGGTCATTCTGTGCATTTACGTCTCTGTTCATCCTTACGATACAGATTTTCCTGGTCTATTTCCTAGGAGAAATGTCTCTTCGGTGACAATATAACTGCAGCCTGGCAAGGTGTTTGCCCAGAATAAACCTGCAGAGTATGTATTTGAAAGCTGAGCCAATGGAAATACTGCTCACGTTAATGTTCTTAACTGAAATATGGAGTAAGGAACAACCCACGCAATGAAATGGGAAGGAAGGAGGATGGTTAAGTTATGTGAAACTTAATCAGCATCGCTCTGTGTTTATGCAGTTTGTAGTAGCTGTGGAGAGTACTCCATCATTTTCTTGCTGGGCCTTATTGGCTATCTCTACACAGCAAAGAAAAAACTCCGGCTTGCAGGGCTGTTACCCGCACGAAATTCTCTGTTGCTCACACACTCGAGGGCAGCCACCTTTACCCAGTTCCTAGTGCTCCAGGTGAAAAGCACCTAACTTTACCCTTCCGTGGGCTCCGGGAAAACACCCTTTCCCTGTGGATTCAGGGCTTAATCTTTTGCAGGTTTACGGGGTCTTTTACCAGTGAAAGAGCTTACGCAGTAATATCCTACATAACCTCTAGTTATTAACAGTCACCAAAAACAGACGGCACACGCTACACATACAGTGCTCACACTCCCAATAAGAGAGATGAACTTTTCTTGATGGCCAGTCAGGATCAGGTCCATCTGGGGGACTCCAGTTTCTGCAGGGTGTCATTGGCAGAGTGTTGAGGTCTGGCAGCTCTGATCTTTGGGGCTGTGTCCTGGAGTTGGTTCCCAAAGAACTTCCTTCTCGGACCCCAGTTTATATAGTGAAATTTGATTCCTTTTTTAGCTGTACCTTAACCAATCATTATACTAAAATTTTACTAACCAATCCTAACATAGTGTAACAAAGGTCTCTAACCAATCCTATCCCACCACCTTAATTAATTTACGCCTAGAAAAATTAATTATGTAACAGACAGAAACAATTAAAGAACCAGACAGAGACCATACAGATAAACAATAGGGAAGTGGGGACCATAATGACAAAACAATAAAGAAATGAGGATTTCACAACCACAACTATTGAGAAGTGATTTCTCGACAAACAGAATCCTATCAAACTAGGTTTTCTTTAGCCATGTTAAGATCTGTTTCTTTATCTGGTGATAGTAGGTGCCATTAGGATGGGGTCTCCTTTTTAACAGCCTGATATTACATTAGCATATAGAATATCAGGGTTGGAAGGGACCTCAGGAGGTATCTAGTCCAACCCCCTGCTCAAAGCAGGACCAATCCCCAGACAAATTTTTGCCCCAGATCCCTAAATGGCCCCCTCAAGGATTGAGCTCACAACCCTGGGTTTAGCAGACCAATGCTCAAACCACTGAGCTATCCCTCCCCAATTTAGATGGAATGTGAGGATGTGACTTCCTGCTTCTCAGCTAATGGCTCCTGCCCAGCTGCTCTTTTAATCTGGTTGCAGACGAAGGCCTGATCCTTACAGGGGAGTTTCATTGCTGTGTAGACTTCTGGGCTCAGTCCAGAGCCTCAGATCTGGGACCCACCCACCTCACAGGGTCCTAGAGCCCGGGCCCCAGTTCGAGTCTGAGCGTCTACACAGCAATGAAACAGCCCCGTGGCCAGAGCCCGGCGAGCCTGAGACGGCTGGCATGGGCCAGCTGCAGGTGTCTAGTTGCTTTGTAGACATACCCGTTATGGCTGATGTTGGTACCTAGGTTTGTGACTGAGAAGCCAGTAAGAGATGGGGGGGATATGACATAAGGATTTCAGCCAATTCTGGGTCCCCAAAACTGCACAAAGAGCCACCCTGTATGTCCTCAACAAGAGAAGACACAGGTCAGCATTATGGGGCCAGAGGACCTGGTCTACACAACTTAACACCTAGGTTCCCAACCACCCCACCACCCCTCTTCCCTTGGCAGTTTGAGCATGGGTGATAGCTGGCCAGAATATGGACCCACGATTAATGCTGGCTTTGTATTGTCAACGGTCATTTGGGGGGAAATATGGAGCAGAATTTGACTGAGTTTAACTGTGGGCAGAGATGACTGTGGTGAGAACACGCTGAAATAGAGTCTTCTCTGCCAGTTATGCGTAAAAAGACGTCCAAAAGTTCCCCTTATAAAAGGATGGATTCTAGTATCTAAGTCCCAGCAGAAATATGGCCGAGAACAGTTTGTTTGCCAGATCTTCTTGTTTGGAGCAGAACTTGTTTAGTGGCTGATCTATCTTCATGCACTTTTAATGGACTACAATTAATTTCCACACTAATATTGGCAGAGATGCTACTGCAAACTCTTTTTGGATTCGCTTATTTATGTTGTCAGTGCCAAACCTCTAGCACTATTAAAAGACCAACAGCTTCCTGCCTTCCTTTTTCCTTCTGTGCTTCATTGTTCCCTGGCCTCAGAAACGGCTGGGCTGTTGGTTTTCCCTACACAGAATTAGGAGACATTTGCAGCTAGTTTTGGGGCTATGCAACAGGTGTACCTGCAAAAAAGCTTCTGTTCTTGTGTGTGCACTCACACACAACCGGCTATGTGACCTTGCTCCTTTGCAATGTATTTGAATTGTAAGGTTCCCCGGTGCACTTTTTTGTGTGCAGGTCACTAAATAAACCTATATGATTATCACAGCAGTAGACATACCTGTTAGTCCAATTACTTGTAGCACAGAAGCAATGTAAGTATGGAAAAACCTGGTTTCATTGCAGATGGCCCCATTACTACACACCCAGACTCCTAATCCCCACATTTCTAGTAAATCATACAACAGTCAGTTATAGATAACTAGATACTGTATAGTAACTGAAATTATACTTGATCACTAAAACAGGCTCTTTGTTTCTCGGGTGACTGCTATGATGTGTGGTATTTGCATCCTTTGTAATGCTCCTTTAATTCCTAGGTTGGAGTTGTTCAGTATGGAGAAGACGTCGTGCATGAATTTCATTTAAATGACTACAGGTCTGTAAAAGATGTGGTGGAAGCTGCTAGTCACATAGAGCAGAGAGGAGGTACAGAAACCAGGACAGCATACGGGATAGAATTTGCTCGGTAAATCACAAATAGGGACTCACATTTATTCTAATTACAAGTTTCTTTCTTTCTTTCTTTCTTTCTTTCTTTCTTTCTTTCTTTCTTTCTTTCTTTCCAGGTGTTTTGAAAAGTTAAACAATAGTCTCTGAACTAGGGGATATTTCCAGACAAAGCCAAAATGATACTTTGTAACAGAATATATCCAGCTCAATCTGCCACTGCAGCCGAACCCAGGAGGAGGGAATCAAGAGTTGCTGTATGTCAGCATGACATCCCCCGACTCCTGAAACTGGCTGAGATCATTTCAGCCCCTGCCCAGTGGTCCCCAGGGGCGTCTTCCACCAGCCAAGCCTTACCACTCCCAACATACCTCTATCCTGGGGCTGGGATAAGGGGGCATAGACTTGGCTATTGTGATGGCGCTACACTAGACCAGGGAAATCCCCAACCTGTTGATTAAGCTGGTTTTCTGCACGCTTTGTGCTGCGCAGGAGGAAAGGACTCAGGCCCATTTATTTCAGGGATACCTCTTTCTGAACCTAACCTGGGTTGCACTGGTCAGATCCAGAGTCAAACCGGAACTATGAACTAGCCCAGTGGCTGAAGGAGTTCTGATCTGAGAGTGCAAGCCGAACGCGCCGCAGCAGAGCTCTATAAAGACCAGAACCAGCCTACAGTTCAGAACTTGTTTTTTCTTCACCCCATCTCTCCCTCTTTTGTTGCAGAATTGCAAGTGGTGCGAGATTAGTAGGAATATTGACCACTAAACCACAGCACTATCGCCCTTAATTTATAACCGAATTTGTGGGCACTTTTTAATACAAAGACTGAGCCAGATTCTGATCTGTTATATGATGGAAACCTAGAGCAAGTCCTCTGATTTAATGGAGTTGTTCCACAGGGAGATTACAAGTGGGTCCACTATGAGGAAATATTGCTTATTAACACCAAAAAGCTTTCCGAGAATCCCGTATTTTGTTGGATTTCCTTTTTAATTTAAGAACTCGCAGCCCATTAAAATAACATTTTGTGGTTTGTGAGTCGACCCCAGAGTAGATTCCTGTTGATCTGAATGGAATGAGAATCTTGCAATTTGTTCAGGTTAAACCGGAGTTTAAGACCAGAGACAAGAGAAGGGGTTTTTCATGTAAGTGGCACAGGCCAATGTGACGCATGTGAAACACACCCAGCATGGCAATGTATATTAAGGTATGTTCTGATCAGAAGAAACCTCTTGCAGCCACCCTGCTGCTTTGCACAGCCCAATATTTCCTTTTCATTTCAGCTCAGAAGCCTTTCAGAAAGGTGGGCGAAAGGGAGCAAAGAAAGTGATGATTGTAATAACCGATGGGGAATCTCATGACAGCCCGGACCTGGAGAAGGTGATTGAAAACAGTGAGAAGGACAATGTCACCAGATATGCTGTGGCAGTAAGTCACTCTCCTATTTAACAATACATTGTAGCTCCTCCATAGTGACCCACTAAGCTTGGCATCTGCCCGAGCTTCCCCATCTGTGAAATGGGTATAGACAGGTAACAATACAGGGGCATTCTTCTTCTTTGCCTTGTCCCATCGGTCCGGGTTGGCTGCTCTTCTTCTTCATCCCAGATGAGGGTGGAGGCCAGAAAATCCCCACTTAGGGTCAGGAACCAGGCACCTCTACTGCCCTGACAGAGAGGCAAGGGGCCAAAGGTCAGGTGCACTAACAGCTAGGCTGCCCCGCCCTCCAGGCCCCCTATCCCAGTGCGCTTCTCACTGTGACGTTGCACTCCATATGTTTTATGGAAATATGCTACGGAGTGTGAATATAATGTAACTGAATATGCTTCATGCAAAAAAGTCTCTTGTAAGGTATCATTACAAAGCTTATAATCTACTGAGTGTGTTCATCCTATTTGTATGTATGTATCATTCTTGTATCTAAAGCTAGAAATCTGAAGTATTACTCTGCATAGTTACAATAGGACTTCAAAGTGTGGGCCATTAATATAATATAAAATAATAAATGGAGATATACCTATCTCATAGAGCTGAAGGGTTATTGAGTCCAGCCCCCTGCCTTCACTAGCAGGACCAATTTTGCCCCAGATCCCTAAGTGGCCCCCTCAACGATTGAACAAACAACCCTGGGTTTAGCAGGCCAATGCTCAAACCACTGAGCTATCCCTCCCCCCATTAATGGTGGCTTAGAATCTTGATGGCTCCCAATAACTAGGACAATTGGTTGTGAATGGCTCTTTTTATTCGCAAACTTTCCTGGGTATGTGCAGGCCAGCCCTGAAAGAATGGAGAATGAGGTCTTACAGTGACATGTGATCATGTCACCTGGTACTAAAATCCATCTTAAACCTGGTGCTTTTCCATTTAGAAGGAGGGGTGGGAACCCAGAGAGAGACAAAGGATACCCACCTTGTGCCAAAGATATAAAAGGGGGTGGAACAGAACAAAGGGGGCTGCCAGTCATGAGAAATCCCCTAGTTACCACCGGAGCTGGAACTAACAAGAACTGTACCAGGGGAAAGGATTGGGCCCAGACTAAGAAGGAGTCTAGTCTGTGAAAGAAGCTTATTGGAACATCTCTGAGGGTGAGATTTACCTGTATTCAGTTTCTTAAATGTATTAGGCTTAGACTTGCGTGTTTTGTTTTATTTTGCTTGGTAACTTACTTTGTTCTGTCTGTTATTACTTGAAACCACTTAAATCCTACTTTTTATACTTAATAAAATCACTTTTGTTTATTAATTAACCCACAGTAAGTGATTAATACCTTGGGGAGCAAACAGCTGTGCATATCTCTCTATCAGTGTTATAGAGGGTGGATAATTTATGAGTTTACCCCGTATAAGCTTTATACAGAGTAAAATGGATTTATTTGGGGTTTGGATCCTATTGGGAGCTGGGTGTCTGGGTGCTGGAGATAGGTAACTTGCTGAGCAGTTTTTAGTTAAAGTCTGCAGCTTTGGGGACATGGACCAGACCTGGGTCTGTGTTGCAGCAGGCTAGCATGTCTGACTCAACAAGGCAGGGTTCTGGAGTCCCAAGCTGGCAGGGAAAAGGGACTCAGAGGTAGTTTCAGCACGTCAGGTGACAGTCCCAAGGGGGTCTCTGTGACCCAACCGGTCACACTCACTTCCTGATCTCAGCCTGTAATTGAATTGCAAGTACAAAATGCAGGGACTGATTTTATGGATGTCTATGGCACCTTTGTAGAGGGAGGTTTCCCTTTTGAACACCTGCCCCTTGGCATCTTGGGAACGCTATGTCCATTATGTGGAAAAATTAGATGACTTATTTTTGTTTTTCACATCCAGGTTCTGGGGTATTATAATAGAAGAGGAATCAATCCAGCAGCATTTTTGAAAGAAATAAAATTTATAGCAAGTGATCCCGATGAGAAGCACTTCTTTAATGTCACAGATGAAGCGGCACTTAAGGATATTGTGGATGCACTGGGAGAGAGGATATTTAGTTTGGAAGGTGAGTGATGTACATTTCCTGCATTCTAACAGGTTTATAGTGTTTCTAACTTCCACATATTCCTACAGACCATCTTCAGTTTTAGGATAAACCTGCGTGTTTCTTTGTTAGCCAACCCAAACATTTGACCTTCTAACTAGCATGGAGTCTGCTGGGCATTTTCCTAACATTAATAACATCATGCTTTGTTAATTAAAACAACTGCATTTGTCTATGTGTTGAAAGACATCGCATGCACGGAACATCGCGTGCACCTCCGACATAAGAGGAGCAGCAACAATTCCCAAATTAAGGTTGCCTAACATTTTCCATTATGAAAAAATCTTTGAAACCTTTATTCGAAGATCTTTAATGCTTCCAGCAGGCTTTTGAAATTTGCCGGGGGATAGTCTGGCATCAGTTTGGTGCCTTTTACTGACCCCATGAAAATCCATTCAGATTTGGCCATGTTATAAGCAGTCAAAAGTCACCATATTCTGGGTGTGTATAGCATATGTAAGGTGCAATCATCTAAACCTGTATTCCTTTGTAACTGTATGGATACCTGTGAGAAAATGAGGCACTTCTACACAGGCAGAACTTGCCATATTTATTCACTGGGCTAGATCCTTAGCTGGTGTGAATTGGTGTAATTCTTTTGAGTTCAGTGAAGTTACACCAATTTACACCAGCTGAAGAATTGGCCTTTCCTGTTCTGAAGTTACAGGGGGAGGTAGTAGTTCATTGTGCCTAATTCTATTCGGTAACTGGCGGTCTCCCCGGGACAGGTCTTTAATTTAAACGCCTCTTTTTTATTCTAGGTACCAACAAAAACGAAATCTCCTTTGGACTTGAAATGTCCCAGACCGGATTTTCATCCCACATTGTGGAAGTAAGAGAACAGATTTGTTTTTCTCTCCCATTCAAGTATTTTTTTTGCAGGTAACTGTCCTCTGGAAAGCAGATGTAGTGGCTTTTGGTTTTATGGTGTATGAATCCATGTTGCAAATACATGGCCCAGAAGGCTCTGATGTGCATTAGGGTTTGGAGATAGCTCAAGGTCTTGATCCCTGAGGAGGAGTCTATTGTTCCTGTTGTACATTGATACTAACTCCCAGAGGAAGTGTCCCGAATTTTTCCGGTGCGTTTCCATTTCACTCTGGATGGAAAGAGATGCCATTACAGAGCTGACACACTGATTTTTAGGAATGTGTGGGATGAACATCGAAATGAAAATCATTTCTCTCTGGAGCCGATGGGCCAAATTCTAGTCTGGCACAACTCCAGCACCGTGTGGGGAATTGCGTTCACTCACACTTTCCTTTTAAACCGTACCTAACCAGTCCAGTGCATTCCAGAGACGTCAGCTGAGGCACTTACTCAGTACGAATAGCCGAAGGGAGCAGTGAGTGCCAGGTTCCTTGGTAGCTGGAATCAGCGCTGTGAACCGATCTGACTCCTCCCTGGAACTTGGGTGGAAGTCCAGGCTTTCCAGAACGTTTAGCTGATGTTTATAAACACAATAAAACATCTTTACTGGTCTCATCTCGAAATAGGAGGGCAAATGAATGAGTCGTCTCAGTATTTATATAGATATTTATTTTAGTTATTAGCTTTAGCTGGAGATGGGCAAGCCAACGTTTTATACAAGCTAGTGTTGACAGTTGAAATAGACAAGGCAAAGAAGGGTGGGGAGAAAGTGCTGTTATCCTCACAATGGAAGCATAAGAGGTTTGTCCCAGGGCACAGGGGGAATCGATGGCAAAGCCCAGAATTTGAACCCAGACCTCCTGCGTCCATTCCTTTCCAAGGGGACGTTAAACAAGTGGGGAGAGATGGGACTGAATCAGCGTGACTGGAGGAAATGGTGGGCTGGCTGGCTGAGCAGTCACGGCAATGGCTAGCTCACACGGCAGCGTTACCGGTGTCCCCTGCATTTTCACATCCGACTAGTGCTGTGCTCTTCACCCTGCGAGAGCCTCTGGCATTCCCATCCCTTCCCAGCTGGGACCTGCACCTCGGCGGGGTGCTGCTGCCCAATGAGAGGGACCCTCACGCTGCAAGGGATGCAGGTTGGGGGGTGGCTTCGCACTGCCCACCTGTGTCACGCCAGCCACAGTCTGACCCCCTTGCCATTGTTCCTTTTCTGGATGAATCCAGCCCCTTTCACGTGACACATCAGGAAGCCGAGGAGGAGGAAGGGGGTTCCTGGGACTCGGCCCTTTGACACAGAAGGAGAGTAAAGGCCATGTGTTGTGCTCAGGCTGCAGCCAAGTCTCCATCTGCAGTCAGAGGCTGATCCAAAGCCCAGGGAAGTCAATGGGAGCCTTTCCTTTAAGTTCCTATAAGTTCAGTGGACTTTGGATCAGCTTAAAATGAGAGTGGTTCTGGCTTTAGAAACCCAGCACAGCTTGAAATATTTACAGCCATCCAAATGCGAGAGCAGGCTGAGCAGTTAAATCAGGCAGTGTATTATGGGGCCATTAGTTATATATAAACTTGGTGATGGAAACACGACTACAGACACGATCTCAAATGTTACCCAGAAAATGACTTTCTCCAGCTCTGTTTCCTCTCTTTGTTTTCCATCCTGCCTTTCTCTGCACCTGCTAACAGCTGCTGTCCAGCACCCGTTGTACTGCCAGGAGGGTAGCTGAGGAGCTTCCTCTGTAGCCAGTGCTACTTCTCCGCCAGAAGAATCAACAGCTTTTAACCAGTCTTCAGCCTTGCTTTGTTGTTTGCTTAAGGACAGACTTTTTTAGTAGTCTTGCCAAAGCTGAAAAGATTGCAGGAATTGGCACGTCTGAGAATATTTCAGTTGCTAACTTGGCACTTGGATTTAATGCACATGGCTTAGCTGCTTTAGATGTTCTTCTAAACACATCTGAACACTACTGAAATGCAATGTGACAAGGTGCAAAAGACAATGCTGCTAGGATCAGTTGGGCTCTTGGAAATGAAAAGGTCGTTGAAAAGACAGGGCTTGATTGGAAATATCATTACAGTAGTTTTAAATATATACCTTTCTGTGAATGCTTTGCAGACTTGCTTCCTTGAAGCTTTACTTGCTAAGTTCATCAGTCTTTCTGAAAATGACAAGTGTGATTTGTGGGAATAACTTTTTCTTGTTTTTCCTATAACCTATAGCGAGTCATCAAGCCAAATAAATACACTGCCGAGGAATTAAAATTTCAGGAAAACTTCCACACAAAAAAAAGAGCTGATAAATTTCCTACAGGGGAAAACAACTAATTAGATTCTTCTCGTTACTCTCATTGATTTCAAACCTCTTGGTTTTAATCAGGATTTGACCATATGTCCCATGAGGGAATAATTGTATCTACATGGTAACAAATATTTTAAACAGAGAGAGGGGCCCAAAAATTAACCTTGAATCCGCCCCACCTGTTCCTTCTGAACGTGTGTGTGGCAGAGCCGAGGGAATCCAATTTGAATCCCCTTATCTGAATCTGATAGTATGGATTTGGTTTGAGGTCTGATCCAAAACTGAGCCTGCTTTCCTGTTCTGGTAGAATCAGCTAATCTCAGGAGATTTCCATTGCTTGGGGTCAGAATCTCAGGAGACCAGCTGGGGAGACACAAAACCTAGGCTCAAACCCTGACCTAACCCTCTTTCACATCCAAACACTGCACCCTGGGCCCAACGTCAACAGCTATGGACGGAGCCAATTCGAAATCAGATGTGGAACTGAAGTAGTGACGGTTCCCATGTAAATCACTGGCTAAATCCACATTCATTTCACTGGGAGCGGGATTGGGGCACAAGGGTGGGACCGGGGCACTGGTGAGGTTTAGTGGCCCAATCCCATTGTCTTTCAAAGGCAAAAGGATGTGCTGGTAAGTCATTGAGCCTCTTTTGAAAATTCCACCTTAAATCTCTAAAAGGACTTGGCCTGGGTTTTAATGGAAGCTTAGTACCTTGTATAATCATCATTACAGTGCTTTACTTAGCCTGTGTATCACCCCACTCCCTGCTGGGTCTCCTTGTTATGGGAACCTGCAAGAGTTTCAGTCCTGCGCTTGTGGTGCGATCTACTCCTAGCTGTTTTCAGTGAGGGCAGTGATGTTATCTGAGGAAAGTTTGAATCCCAGTTTGCCATCTGCTATGAAACGAAAGGCAACTGAGATTGCACTGAAGGGCTGCTTTATTTCATTATTTTTAGCACTGGATCAGGATGCTCTTAGTCAGACTTTGGTTTTAGCTGTACTTATGATTAAACTTCTGCAGGGCTGAGGACAGGCTGGCTGCTGCAACATGTTATTAAATGACTGAGCATGGAGGGCCGCCACCAGCAGTCCCAGAGCTGATTGTTCAGGTTCTGTCAAATCCCTGGGTCCAGCTCTGCAGTGTTTGGCACGGGACCCAAAGGGGATAGGAAAAGTGGCTTTAAGTCACCTTTGTGCTTCCCCAATCCTGGAAGCTGGCTGGGGGCCAGTTTGAGGCCCGATGTAACTTAGGGCAGCCCCTGGCACAACCCCACCTTGCCCCCGAGGGATGCTGAGCCGTTGACACCAGGGCAGGTTTCTGACTGCTGGAGCAGCGCAAAGCAGATTGCTCTCTGCAGTCTCAGCAATGGGAGGAGGACACTTGATGAGACAGGTTTAACAAAGGTGGCAGGCTTTGATCCTGCAAGGCCTTGTGCCAGGTACAGCAGGGTGCGGGGGGCAGAGACACGCAGGCACGAGCGGTGTTAAGCACTGGGTGTCCTTCCCCCTGAGCAGGCGTGAAGCTGAAGCTCCTGGTGCCCCCACTGCCCTATTCTCAGGTGCACTGGATATAAGAGGGGCTGGGTCTATGTGGAGAATGGGTGTATCTGAGCAGACTTGGCCCTGAGTGCAACAAGTAGGGCAAGCAGTGACACGCCCTTCTGTGGCCAGCTGCTGCTACCTGGCCGCCTCGCAACTGCTCTCATTGGTTCAGGGCAGGATTTCCTTGTGCTCCCAGGCAGGATCCTCACCTAGCGCTTGTGTGCCCCCCACTGCACCAGCGCCATGCAGGGTCGGGCTTTAAATGCATCTTAAAAGGAAGCCCAAGTTCGGTCCCTTTTTGGCACCGCTTCACTGTTGCTGGGTGATTTCGTATCTCCGCTGGTTTGACTTGATTCACGGGGTGTTTGGTGTTTGCACTGAAACCACCTTCAGCAGCCACAGGTCCAGATGACGAGCTGCTCTAAAGCTTTTGTGTTCCCCGCAGGATGGGATTTTGCTCGGGGCCGTCGGCGCGTATGACTGGAATGGAGCGGTGCTCAAAGAAACCAGCAGTGGAAAAGTCATTCCTCATAGGGAATCGTATCTCCAGGAATTCCCGGAGGAGCTGAAGAACCATGGAGCATACCTAGGTAAGGAGATTACACAGAGCGGGCTGGTTTCATGCATTAAATTCATGATTTTTGCCATTTTTCGACCATTTCTGCCAGGCCAGGCGGCAAGTGCAAACTCTTTCACAGCAGACGCAATTTGCCAGTGCTCACCGAAATCCCCGTCCAAGCAAAAATATATTGTTATGTACCCAGCGGTGCAGGCAGCCAAGACTGTGCTTGTGGGAGAGATACATTACCCCTAGTATCAGAGGGGGAGCCGTGTTAGTCTGGATCTGTAAAAGCAGCAAAGAATCCTGTGGCACCTTATAGACTAACAGAGGTTTTGCAGCATGAGCTTTCGTGGGTGAATACCCCTAGCTCGCTGATAAAGCCAACTGACTATCGGACTAGTGGAGGATCCAGAGGAAAGCCAAAGCCTACAGGAATATACAGTATACAGAAGCAAAATCCATGCAGCAGTTCTGATCGTCTGGGTCACCTGCGGTTCTTAATGGGGTGCTTTAAAAACTACTGATGACATGTCCTGGGTAAAGAGGAAATATCTGCTGTGCTGATCGGCTCTATATGCAGCTGTTGGAGTCCATGAGTAATAATATACGCCTGGCTTTCAAAATGAAGTCTACTGATGTGACACGCTGCATGGAAACGGTCTTCTCGGCCTGGCAGGAAGCAGAATCAGAGATTACACAGTGAGAGATCAAAGATGCCAACGCTCTTCTCTGTGATATCAGGCAGAATAACAGCCCCCAGGCACAACATTCTCCTCCAAAAAATGGGAGAAGGTAACAAAGAGGCTAATTGTTACAAACTGAGTATCAGTTTGTCTGTCTATTGCTGCGTTCACCGTACCTGGACCAGAGACAGGCTTTCAACTTGCACAAGGCCCGCTCCCATTACACAAAGAGTAGCAGTGATAGGAGCACTGATTGGCCTTCTTCCTTAATAGCCCCAAATGGATCAGATAAGAAAAACAGAACAGTCTGAGAAAAGCTGGGCAATCGTGTGTCCTGGACCAGTGACAGTAAAGGGGGGTGGCAAGATTCCCCTGCACGAGGATCCTCTGGTGTAGACTGGCATGCTGGTGGATGAGGCCACGCTGAGGACAAACGGGGTCCCTGGGAGCTGTCACTGTAATGTAAAACAGCCTATGCCAGGAGATTGGCTGCATGTCCAGCAGCTCCAGGATCAGAGAGCAAAGGTTCTGTAAAGCTACCTGTGCACCCACCCTCCTGACCTTTGTCGAGTGCAAACAGGTGAGCTCCGGGAACTTGCCCTGCAAAGTCGCATAGACAACGTTGTTTTGTACACACGGTGTACACACGGTGACAGCCATATGATAAATTGAGGGGCCAAAACAGAACCTCTCATTCTAACCCCTTTAAGTGTGATTCCTGAATTCCCAGATTGGAAACCTCCCCTATAAATTGGTTCTGAGTGAGAACCAAAAGTGGAAGGGGCCTTTTTTGCCATTCTAGTTCAGCTGGCTGAACATTCAGTTTAATGGGACTTCAGCTTAGGAGGGGGAAATCTGGGGAAAACAGCTGATCTTGCAAGATTTCAGCTCCTGAATCCAAACCCCAACCTGAAGCTACATCTTAGTCTTATTTCAACCTCTATCCCAGACCACAGGACCTAAACCTGATCCGGAGCCAAATGCACCTTCTTGACCATCTCTAGTTACCAATAGTACAAAATCTTCCTGCAGCTCCTTTGAACTAGCAGCTCCAGAAAAATGTCTGAGACAATCATAAGTAAATTTCTTCTCCAAAAGCAGAGTGAGCTTTTGATCCTCTTTCATTTGTTTTGGAATTGGGGATTGTAATAAAAATCCAGGTCAGTTGTCTTTGCCTAAAAGTATCTTTTTCAGAGGCCCTCCCTGGTTTCCACTTTAAATCATTCAGTGCCAAAAGAGACGGAATCAGAGCTTGGAAATGAAATGTCTTACCATTATCTACCTACTACCTGGTTTCTATAGTGCCCCACCGTACTGCCTAAACCTCTTCTTTGCTAAGTGTGCGCCGACACTCTAATCAGTGGCACAATCACTTGACACCAGGCTGCCTTCAGTCCCATAAATACCCCGGGCTGGACAGCATGTAATGCCATCCTTACCTAAACTCTTCCTTGCTAGCGCATCTGCTGGGCACACCTGCTGCATGTAAAAGTGCCCAGGTGAAAAGTCCCTCCAGGCCAGATTATCAGTGGCCTCCTGCAGGTGCACGAGACTGGGGAAAGGAGGCAGCAGCTCTGTTCGCCCAACCCTTTGGACTCCCCTCTCCGGGGCAGCCACAACCCTCCGCCTGCCTTTCATGAGTGCAAGGTGTGAGAGAGGCCTTCACAGCCCAAAGGGAGAGCAGCTGGTTGGACGCACTGGCTGTTGGCTGCCCTAGGCCAGCTCTGGGGAGCCTGTGCTGTATCCCCTAATAAACATGGGTAACGCTTCTCCGTGCAGTTTCCTCCATCCTCCACCCACTGCAGACCCCACCTGACACGGCCTCAGGATAGTCGGCAAATCCTATTTCTATCCAACGTTTCTAATATTTCTCCTTCTTCCATAATGATAAGGGATATTCATCAATATCATCAGTAATTCTCCCCAGTCTGTTATTACTGATAAATGCGTGCCTGCCTCTCTTCGGGATCTGCGATCTCCTCACATATATAGAGTGATAAAGAGGCTAGCAAGTACCTCTTGCATCCTAACGCTGTTCGTTTGTCTGTCAGGTATCACTTTTTGCCATTCACAGAGAAGCCATTTGGGGGTAGTTTATCTCTTTTCTAGATAACATCTAAAGCACCTGCCTAGCCCAAGAACAGTGTAATCATTTAAACAGGGATTTACCAGACATTGGAGTTGCTTGTGTAATTACTTTGATCTATAGATTTCACAGCCACACTTTATATCAAGGTTACATTTATGAAGCATGTTAATAAATGATTAATAGATGCTATAAGCCTTGCATGAGTATACGTGTTACAGATTATTATAAAAAGAACAGGAGTACTTGTGGCACCTTAGAGACTAACAAATTTATTGTAGCATAAGCTTTCGTGGGTTACAGCTCACTTCATCGGATGCATGTAGTGGAAAATACAGAAGGAAGATAGATATATATACACACATGAAACAATGGATGTTACCATACACATTATAAGGAGAGGTTTCAGAGTAGCAGCCGTGTTAGTCTGTATCAGCAAAAAGAACAGGAGTCCTTGTGGCACCTTAGAGACTAACACATTTATTTGAGCATAAGCTTTCGTGGGCTACAGCCCACTTCTTCGGATGCATAGAATGGAACATACAGTAAGAAGATATTTATACATACAGAGAACATGAGGAGAGTGATCAGTTGTCAGCAGGAGAGAAAAATAAGTCTTTGTGGTGGTAATGAAAATGGCCCATTTCCAGCACTTGACAAGGAGATATAAGGAACTGTAGGGGGTGGGGGGTGGGGGGGGGAGATAAGCATGGAGAAATAGTTTTACCTTGTGTAATGGCCCATCCACTCCCAGTCTTTATTCAAACCTAATTTGATGGTATCCAATTTGCAAATTAATTCCAATTCAGCAGTCTCTTGTTGGAGTCTGTTTTTGAAGTTTTTTTGTTGTAATATTGCGATTATTATAACAACACCTTCTACCGATGGACTAGATCAGTGATTTTCAACCTGTGGTCCGTGGACTCCTGGGAGTCCGCAGACTGTCTAAGGCGTCCGCAAAAGGTTGTTACCATAGAACCATGGTTGTCGACTTGTGGTTCACAGACCATGTCTAAGATTTCCAAAGGGCTCTGGATCTCCATTTGGAATTTTTTAGGGGTCCACAGATGAAAAAAGGTTGAAAACCCCTGGGGTAGATGATTATAAACACCTTNTCGATGGGCTAGATCAGTGATTTTCAACCTGTGGTCCGTGGACTCCTGGGAGTCTGCAGACTGTCTAAGGTGTCCGCAAAAGGTTGTTACCATAGAACCATGGTTGTCGACTTGTGGTTCACAGACCATGTCTAAGATTTCCAAAGGGGTCCGCATCTCCATTTGGAATTTCTTAGGGGTCCACAGATGAAAAAAGGTTGAAAACCCCTGGGGTAGATGATTATAAACACCTTATTGATACATTGGACTCTACACGAATTGACTAAACATTTATTAAAACATATTAATCACCTCTAACCCCTTTGTAAACTATCGATAAATGTACCCTTAATATAAAGTGGGACCAATTTCATTAGCGAAATCTAACCCTGCCTTCCTGGTTCACACAGTAGATTAGCTTAGAACAAGAGCTATAGATTCTGTAGCTAAACTAAAGCCAATGACTGGTATCCAGCTGGATCATTCAGGAGGGTATAATTCAGAACCTTTGCCTGGTTTCATGTTCTCCATTTGTATACAGGACACATCCGTATTTAACAGCAGTCACTGACCTCCTGGAGTTTTCAGTTCATAGGTGCAGGGTTATTTACTAAAGTGTCCATGAATCTAACGTTCTCCGTGGAGTCACAACTTTTTATAGCACCCATTAGTTTGGCATCAAATATCAGTCAACTCTTTTACGCTTGTGCAGTCTTCTCAGACCTGATTTGTGCTCTGCTCGGAGGATGCCTTGCACAGCACCACACTCAGCTGCGTGGAATCATGCATCAATGTTTTGTATCCAAATACAGTGTTATGGTTTGTATAATTTTATATAAACCGTGAAGTAAGATGGCTATCAGGAAATGTAATGGACTTACCCGCTACTGCAATATTATTCTGCATTCGATTTGCTAGCAGCACCAAACCTTGCAAATTCCTACTAGTAATCTGAATGATCCAGGAGATGGAATGAAGGGATTGAGCAATAAATTCTGGGCACTTCAAAACATAAGGTTAGAGTTGTCAGGTTTGTTTGAATGACTTTATCTTTTTGAGAACTCTTGGTTTCCAGTTTGCTGATCTGGGAGGCAGCTGGAGTTGGGTTAGCAGCCTGAAATGAATCAAAACCAGATGGTCAGCCAACAATGTTGCAATAAAGGAAGAGATTCAAAGAGTGGAGTGAGCAATGAAATGATAAGCACGGCTGTGGACAAATTCAGACTGGAAATCCGGCATAACTTTTTAACAGTGAGAATAATTAACCATTGGAACAATTTTACCAAGGGCCGTGGTGGATTCCCCATCCCTGGCAATTTTTTAAATCAAGACTGGATGTTTTTCTACAATATCTGCTCTAGGAACTATTTGCGGGGAGTTGTCTTGCCTGTGTTATGCAGAAGGTCAGACTAGATGATCACAATGGTCCCTTCTGGCCTTGGAATCTATTATTCCATCTGTCTATTCAGAGCCAAATGGGAAAAATCTAATCAGGACACTTATTTTCCAGCTAGAAAACACAATGTGCAATTGATTTAGCAGGTTTCTGGTATTCAGATTTGTCTGTGTCATTTGTTACATCTATTTGGGACAGTATTCAGCCCGGGAGGTCATTCCCATGTTGGTGCTCCTGGGAGCTTCATTTCCAGGTTGTGCTCACCTTGTGTTTCCATGTCTTGTAGGTTACACCGTCACCTCAGTGATGTCTCCAAAGCATGGACGGATTTATGTAGCGGGAGCTCCCAGGTTCAACCACACTGGGAAAGCAATTATTTTTACAATGCACAGCAACAGAAACCTAACTATTCACCAGTCTTTGAAAGGAGAACAGGTAAAACATAAGGAGATACATGGTACAGATCTATGGGGCAGACTTCTGAAATAGGCTTGATTGAATGCACTACTGTATATGGCTGTTATCATTAGTCCTCGGGTCCTATGTATATTTCTCATCTATCTGACCTGACGGACAAAAGGTCAGATCTTCATCTGATGTAAATGGGCTCCATTGACCTCAGTAGAATTACACCCGTTTACATCAGCTGCAGATCTGGCCCAAAGGCTTCGTAACACATTTTGTGGTTTAAAAAACCCTGTAACCACGACATTTTATTCTGTATTTTTTAAGTTTCTGATCAGGAGATTTGCTCGTTTCCCCACTTCCACTCAGTGGAAACCTACCAGTATTTAGTTAAGCAATATTGGTAGCTTGCGGTTCCCTCCATGAATTCCGGAGAAACAGATTTGGGTGCTCTCTCTGTGCTCTTTGTCTCCCTCCCTGTGCAGATTAATTCTCTGTTATGTTGAAATGAAAGCTAGATATTTTAACAAATCCATCGCCAGCTAGGGATTTCATGGCTCTCATTGTGCTGGCAACTCTGACTTTCACAGCTGCAGCAGGGATAGAACTCAGGGCTTCCTATTTCAGACAGGTGTGAGCAAAAGGAGGGGTTTCTTTTTAGTTGTTTCAAACCCAAGGCCTTTGATACACTATTCTGCAAGTTGGCACCTATCCAGTAGAGGGCAGTGGTGTACACATACACACACCCCACCCACCAGCAAGTGCAGTAGAATATGGAAAGAAACTTATTCTGTGCATAAAACTTACTGTCCGGATAAAATCAGGACATCTGGTCACCCGAAGCTCATTGCGCACACCAGGGGCTTCTTGCCTCCCTCCGTTCCCTGCCCCCACAAGTGCTCTGTGTGCCACCCTCCCATCCCCCACCTCGCCCACCCCCTTCCTCAGGCTAGGGGTCTGAGTGCCCCCCATCCCCGCTTCCGCCATTCTTCCCACCACCCTGCATGCGCTCGGGTGCCCTCTCCCTTCCCCTCGCCATTCTTTCTGTCTGGGAGCTAAGTCTTGCAAGGTGCCAGCATGTTGAAGTCTTTGGGGGATGAGGGGTGGGCAGAGCTGAGAAGGGGAGTACCGTTGTGCTGGAAAGTGTTAATAGCTGCCATCAAAGGGTTTTCTGAACTACAGACATTCCAGAGGCAGTTGAAGGTACTAGCTCTGCCGACCAGATTCCAGGGGATCCGTGGCCCCATTTTCCTCCTTCTGGTGTTCCCCCAGAATCAGTAGGGTTCTGATCACTGGTGCCTAGAACGTTCCCTGAAATGTTGGAATTGATCAGACGCAGCATTCTAAAGTTATCGCAGGACAGACAGACAGACAGATGCCATTGGGTCGAGTGTCAGACCTGGCTTCACTCGACCAATGACGGTTACACAATGGGGATGTCTACACAGGCACAAAAGCCCCACGGCGCGGCCATGGCAGGCCCGGGTCAGCTGGCTCGAGCTCATGGGGCTAAAAATGCAGTGTAGACATTCGGGCTCAGGCTGGAGCTCTGGGACCTTCCACCCTTGCAGGGTCCCAGAGCTCAAGGTTCAGCCTGAGCCTGAACATCTACACAGCAATTTTTCAGACCCAGAGCCCCAGCTCCCCCCCACCCCCGCAAGCCTGAGTCAGATGACCCGGGCCAGCTGTGGGTTTTTTATCCCCACATAGACACAGTGAAATAGACTCCCAACCTCCTTCTTCTCCAAATAACCTTCTTCTTTTATCTTACGCCTCTGCCTCCTTTTTTTTTTAAATCACCTCTGCGCTCACGCCACATATAATGCAGCAGCTTCGGCTCTGTATCATACTAAAAGCAGCTCCCTTGCATAAATCTGCTGCACCTTCTGTTGTCTGTCTGTCCTCTTATTCCAACACAGGGCCTGGAAATTCATCAGACACCATTGTTCCCTACCCAGCCTCCTTGGCCTGCTGGGATGCATGAACCTTCCATACTGGGGGTGAAATTCATCACTCTGCAAAGGGCCAGTATCAGGCATTAAGTCCCACTGAAGCCTTATTTCGAAAGGCCTATACGCCGCATAGGCCTTTATGCTGTACAGGGCGAGCGTCACCCTGTGTGAATTTTGCCCAGAAGCAGAAAAATGGCCAGGCTGGTTCTGCTCATATAGATTAGTTACACATAAGCTGCTGTTAATCGTCTCCAAAAAAAAAAATTCAGTCCGATCTCTGGCAACTGGGCAGAAAGCAAGAGTGTTATCAATGGTACTGCTGCGTGAACCCAGGATTCCAGAATATTGCCGATATAAATTCTCTCTGTGTGTGGTCCATATAGAGACGTGCCTAAACTGTAACGTTCCCCTCTGGATACAAGCTTTCCCAAAGTTTCGTGGGGGAATTGGACCCAGAGTTTTGATCCACCCCTAGTTATATGATGTAGCAGGACAGTCGATGACCAGCTGACCTGGTGGTCTGGCACTAGCATTCCCATTTCCACTAGCCTAGGCGTCCCGGAGGGGGCCCCAGCCCAGGCGTGTGCAGCAGGCTTCGATCCCACTTGCGTGCTCCTCTCCCTCCCCTTGGGTTCCACTGCTAGAGAGGAGCAGGGGGACAAGGGGGGGGACCCAGGCCCACCCACTCCACCAGGTCCCAAGCCAGGGCCCTAGGGGTTTGACAAAGTGTCCATAGAGCTACCCCAAGTGACGCTTGCCCCTGGGTCACTTCCTACCAGCCTGGTCGCTGGCTTAGAAGACTCCACTTGATAATGTCCTGTTCAAAGGAATCTCTTTTAGGGCTTTCAGCTCCCAAAGTGTGGGTGGAAAGATCCCTACTGCTAGAGCAGCCTTAACGAAGCTGTAGCCGCTCCTATCCCAGCTCCCAGCATCAGCCTTTTTTCCTAGTGCAGCCTATACCTTCCTCCCCCCACCCCAGCCCCTTTCCTGGGCTACCTGTGTCAATTATTCCTCCACCTGGTGCATGCCCTGCACCTGCTCAGGGTGGGTCTTCCCTGGCCCAGGATTGCTCTATTCCATGCCCTGGTTCAGTGTGGGGTCTGTAGAGCCCATACGGTCTCCCTTGGAGAGTAAAGGACTGATTCATTCCAAGTAGCTTGAGGAAGAAACGGTGAAGGGGTGTCTAATAGAACTGGGGCGATTGCCCAGCATATACAGTCTGCACAGGGAGGGAATTCTGCAGGGCAGAAGAATGAAGCCGCCATAGGCTTGGAGGGAACCCTTCAGCTGAAATTTACACGCGTGTACCTACATTTAAACAATCTCTCCTTCAAAACCTAGTTTAACAGGAAAATGTGACACTAAGAGAACTCAACAATGCCAGAGAAAGGGAAAGAGTCTGATCATTAATCTTTTAGCATTCAAATTCTTTTCCCGGAGATCTGTCTAGACAATAAGTCAACGTGTCGCCGTTCAGAAGACTGGAAATTCCACTCACTCCAAGGGTGTCATCCCTGAGGTATTCAATTCCTTAGAAATACAGGGATGTGTCGGAATATGTGGCGTTCTCATTTACATTCCAACCATTTTCTCCTGTCCGGCTCTTTCAGATTGGCTCCTACTATGGAAGTGAAATAAATTCCATCGACATTAACGGAGACGGGATGACAGATATTTTGTTGGTCGGTGCCCCCATGTACTTCAGCGAAGGCAGAGAGAGGGGGAAGGTGTACGTCTACGTTCTAAAAGAGGTAATTAAGCTGTGGTTGTTCCATCTTTGCTCCTGCCCCAGAAGAGGCTTTGGAATAGCCTGCACGTCAATTCCTCTTCCTCAAACTTGGCTACCCTCTGACATGGTCCTCACCCTGCCCTGGGCACTCTGCCGGGGTGTGAGTACAGACAGCGTCCAGCGTCTTCCAGGGGACAATGCAGCAGCTCCTGTGGGAGAATGAAAGCATGCCGGCAAGGGGAACACTCCCGTCACGGTCTGCTTGGACACTCTGGGTCCATCTACACTGAAGCTGGAGTTGTAATTTCCAGCTCAGGTCGAGGTACATGCACTAGCTTTGATGGAGTTAGCCCGCTGAAACTAGCAGCGTAACTGTGTCAGCATGGCTGGTGGCTTGGGCTAGCCACCCAAGTACCTACCAGGGTCTTCTGGCCAGACCATCTCCTGCTCCCAGTGCCTCAAGGATGGTCCCATGAAACATGGACGGTGTTTCTTCTGCCTTGTCAGCATTTTCCCATTCCCAGAGTCCGGGTGCCTCTCGAAGGGTGCTGTCCTGCCCTTATGGAAAAGCCCTACAGAATCCAATAAAGAATGAAAAGTTTTCTTTTCTTCTTTTAAATCATCCTATGGATTTTAACAGAAAATGATATGCCTGCAGTGGAAGCCATAGGATTGTTCGGATGGTAACAAGGGTTCCAACCAGCTAGAGAAAGGATCGTATTCTGTACAGACTCCATGTTTCTAGACTTAAATCCCATTTTGTTTCTGTAGAACCTTTTAAATGTTATGGGACTTTCCATAAGAGCCTGTTCAGTCTTAGCCTGAGTCTGTAAAGTGCGGGACATGCTCAAAGATTGCAATGGTGTAGGCTGGGGGAAGGGACTGAGCCTTCTCATCATTCATGAGGAAGTGGTTGGTGCTGGGTCAGAGCTTTTGGGCATTAGGGCTCTGGTATCACCTGGTACTAGGTGCCTGAGAGGAAAATATAAATACCCCGATGCTGGCAGTTGAGGGCACTCAACATCTCTCTGGGGATGCTTAGCATCTCAGAGGCTGTGTGCTGCTTTTCCACGTGTGTATTTGGTTGCAGAACTTTGCCTGTAGCAATGAGTGTTTCACAATCTCAAGCAAACCTTTTATCCAATTATTCAAGCATGTAATTGAATGAGAAAGGGGGGAAAGACATCAATGTGAGCCTTCGCGGTGGCATTTGCTGGTTCCTTGTTGATTCGTTGTGGGAAAGGCTCCTCTAATAACATTTCAGAATTATGCTGTCTTCCTTGTTTGGGAAATTGTTTGCAGATTGCACTACCTCTGTTATGATTTCCTCTAGGATTCCAAACTCTCTGAGGTAATGACCAAAAATAGTCTCCATAGAAAGGAAGAGACATTCCTTCTCCTTCTCCTTCTCCTCCTCTTTCTTGGACATCCTTGTAGCTTTCACAAGATTTTAAATCTTGGCAGCACTGAAAAAAGCCATAAGCTCAGTCTGGTTTTTATTGACAATGCAATGATAAAATTAGATCTCCCACATTGGCACTGAGTACTGTCTGAGTACAGTAAACAGGGAAGCGCTGTTAAGGAAGAGAGATATACCTTTTAGCGTGAAAGCTGATGATTTCTGTTCAGAAACACACAGTAGCAAATGTTGCATTATTTCCATAAACCCAAACTAGGATTAGCAGGAAGTGTCGCGTATGCGTGGTGACTTCGGGTAACCTCCAAGAGGAATGTTACGTTTGAAAACAAAACTTGAAAAATTCCTTTTGGTCTCAGTTTGCTTTTGCTTTGTGACATGAGGAAGCCAATAAATAATTGGTTAGGAGGATTTTGTAATAAATGCCCTCGCCTCCCAAAAAAACATGTTGTGCACTTCCTGCTCCGTGAAGACTATAAACAGAGGCACTGTCCCTAGATTTTAACTCTTGAAAATTGGAGATTGGGCGTTACCGACGGGAGGGTCCTCTCACTCTCCATCAAATGCCTGAAGTAGCTGGGTTTCAAGACCCCATTCAAGGCTCACCTGTTGGGCCCATGTTTCCCTGGCTCTGGGTTGAGCCGTGGCAGGTTAGGTTGGGTTGTTTGATAAAGGGTTGTGCAATATGGTCAGTTGATTTCCTTTTTTTAATGCAAACAGCGTTGCTAGCGGCCACAGCAATGGGTGCCTAAAACTGAAATAATAGTAATAATGCCGAGTAAATAAACAGAATTCATCTGACAAGTGAGGCTCTGTGAAATTGCAGGGGAAATTTCAGCCGAAATATTCACACAATTTGCTTGACTTGGTTTTGTGCCCTTGGTTTTTTTATTTTGGGGGAACGTTNATACTTGAAAAACTCCTTTTGGTCTCAGTTTGCTTTTGCTTTGTGACATGAGGAAGCCAATAAATAATTGGTTAGGAGGATTTTGTAATAAATGCCCTCGCCTCCCAAAAAAACATGTTGTGCACTTCCTGCTCCGTGAAGACTATAAACAGAGGCACTGTCCCTAGATTTTAACTCTTGAAAATTGGAGATTGGGCGTTACCGACGGGAGGGTCCTCTCACTCTCCATCAAATGCCTGAAGTAGCTGGGTTTCAAGACCCCATTCAAGGCTCACCTGTTGGGCCCATGTTTCCCTGGCTCTGGGTTGAGCCGTGGCAGGTTAGGTTGGGTTGTTTGATAAAGGGTTGTGCAATATGGTCAGTTGATTTCCTTTTTTTAATGCAAACAGCGTTGCTAGCGGCCACAGCAATGGGTGCCTAAAACTGAAATAATAGTAATAATGCCGAGTAAATAAACAGAATTCATCTGACAAGTGAGGCTCTGTGAAATTGCAGGGGAAATTTCAGCCGAAATATTCACACAATTTGCTTGACTTGGTTTTGTGCCCTTGGTTTTTTTATTTTGGGGGAACGTTAATGAAATCAGCAATTTGGCCATGCTGCTTGTGTTCACGGTGCAGCTTTGCTTGAAACGAGCTCGCTGTCACTCCGAAACTTGATGACCACAGCACCTGTTTTGAATTTGCAATGAAATGCAAAAACATTCAGAGCTGGAGCTGGCCCAGCCTCACAGGCTGCAATAGCCAGGGATCTGCCCAGCTGTGGAATCCCCAGCCCCACCCTGTCCCCCCAAAAAACACAGTGCACAGGGCTGAAATGAGCCCCCAGCATGTGGGGCTCTGCTGTACACAGTGGGTGAGCACATGCCCATGCTTCTGAAATACTGCGTCCCTCCCACAGCAGAACAGGGTGCAGAGTTTGCCTCAAGATGAGCAGATCTTACAGCCATATAAGTACAGAATAATATTTGTATGTCCAGATCCCTTCCACTTAAAGATCTCAAAGCACCAGACAGATATTTATGAATTAAGCTTTACAACACCCCTATGAGGAAGATAAGTGATCTTGCCCCTATTTTACAGATCAGTAGGCTGAGGTAGAAAGAATCTAAGTGGCTTACCAAGATGATAGAGCAGGGGTAGGCAACCTATGGCACGGGTGCCGAAGGCGGCACGCGAGCTGATTTTCAGTGGCACTCACACTGCCCGGGTCCTGACGACTGGTCCGGGGAGCTCTGCATTTTAATGTAATTTTAAATGAAGCTTCTTAAACATTTTAAAAACCTTATTTACTTTACATACAACAATAGTTTAGTTCTATATTATAGACTTGTAGAAAGAGACCTTCTAAAAACGTTAAAATGTATGACTGGCACGCGAAACCTTAAATTACAGTGAATAAATGAAGACTCGGCACATCCCTTCTGAAAGGTTGCCGACCCCTGTGATAGAGCCAATGTTTGGTTGGGCCAAAACAAGAATCCAGGGGTCCTGATTCTCTGTTCCGGCCAGGAGTCCATAATGCTTGGTGTTCTTAGTTACAATGGGCAGCAATCTCTGTGGCACTTTCTTTCTTTCTTTCTCTCCCAGCTTAGGTATGTACATGGCCCCGCTCATTACTATCTTTTCACCTCACACCACTCCTGCTATTATCCCCATTTAACAGATGAGGAACTGAGGGACAGGGCAGCAAAGTGACTTGTCCAAGGTCACATAGGCTGTGGTAGAGCAGAAAATTGAACATGCGTCTCCCAAGTCTTGGGCTACTGCTCTAGCCACTGAACCATTCTTTCTATTAACCTAAGGCTTTTATACTGCTGCCCGTCCTTCCACATGAAGTCAATAGCAATAGCAAAGCCCTTACTCATGGATTTTCTATCTCTTCTCCCTTTTTGGAGTACAATCACTATTTAAGTTTGGGGAAGGGGAGTTGTTTGTTCTGTGGGGTTTTAGGGAGTTGGTTGATTGGCTGTCTCATGATTTGGGATTTTTTTTATTCCTTCATCTTCATTGCTGTTTCTCCTTCCCCTTTGAAGGACCGGTTTGTTTTCAACGGAGCTCTGAAAGATTTGCAGAGCTACCAGAATTCTAGATTTGGCTCTTGCATTGCCTCCGTCCGCGATCTGAATCAAGACTCCTACAACGATGTTGTCATTGGTGCTCCTTTGGAAGATGACCACCAAGGAGCAATATATATCTTCCATGGCTTCAACGAAAACCTCCTGAAGATGTATAAGCAGGTATGGTTTCCCTTGTCCCATGATTTCCCCACCGGTGAATTCCAAGAATTGTAATTTTCTCCCACTTTAGGGCCCCTTCGAGTGGTATATTTAGTGTAAATGAGAATCAGGCCCTGAAAAGGGGAAAAATACAGTTTGGAATAGTTTGTGGAAATTTGACATCATTTCTGAGGTAATAGTGCCTCAGATGTTCACAAGCCAGGAGTGATCTCAATTCATCTCTGACTACCCATTTTTTCCATATCCATTTATTTCACCCTTGAGTCTCCCATGGAGACTTTACCAACAGGAGAGGGCTAACATTTTTCGTGTTCCTGAAAGTGAGAAGTGGCAAGAGATAGTAGTGTCATATCCTCCCTTGGTCAACCTTTCCTGGGCAAGATCTACTCCTGATGCCATCTCATGGGCAGGGATGGTGTCCCTAGCCTCTCTTTGCCAGAAGCAGGGAATGAGCGACAGGGAATGGATCATTTGATGATCACCTGTTCTGTTCATTCCCTCTGGGGCACCTGGCATTGGCCACTGTCGGAAGACAGGATTCTGGGCTAGAAGGACCTTTGGTCTGACCCAGTGTGGCCGTTCTTATGTTCTTATTGTGTTACCAGAAATCAGTGAGAGAATTAAAATGGAATTCTCCCCACTACATTTAATGTGTGTCTACACTGCAAGCTTCATTTGGTGGTGTGTAGTGCACATACGTGCGTAGCGCCCCAGCGCTGGTATAGCAGTGTAGATGGTGAGGCCTGGTGAGCGTATACCAGAGCACATACCCTGCACTGCTCTCTGCTCAGTCAAGCCATGCCTTCCCGGCTACACTGCTATTTTTACCAGTGCAGTGTCCCGCTGCCTCCCTGCTACTGAAGTCTTTCCCCACCAAAGGAAAAGACTCCGGCAGTGGGGAAAAGCTCTGGCATAAGAGTTTCCCCACTACCTCCCCCCTGCCAGAGTTTTTCCTCGCCACAGTGAAAGGCTCTGGCATTGGGGAGCTGCTGACGGCTTTCTGCACTGCTTCCCCACTGCCCGAGTCTATCACTAACGTGTAGCTACACATCACAGTGTGGACGCAGCTTGCTTCTCACTGCGATGTGTGGCTACACATACTGCACATGATGCCGACATTGGTGTGCAGTGCAGGCACAGCCTGTGAATTATTCAGCAAGGTAAAGTACATCAGAGTCATTGGCAAGAATACTTGTCAGAGAGAAGCTGCCATATACAAGAACATGAACTATTGCATCTCCGAACATCTGCTATCTCTATTAGCACTTGTAGTGCTTTTGCCTAGCTATCCAGTATTTTCTGTGTTTGGAAGTTAGCTTATTCTTTCCATGAGTCACTAATTAATCAGAGAATCTTCTTTTGCCCAGATTGTTCTTCTTAATGTCGCTTAGGAGGCTCCAGAATAAAATCTGTCTCCAATGACAAAATCTGGAGGTGAAATCCTGGCCCCACTGAAGTCAAAGGGAGTTTTGGCATTGACTTCAGTGGGCCAGGATTTCACACTCGCTGTTTAATTGTTCCATAATGTGACTGTAAAACTGGTTCCAAGATATTTCCTTCACATTTTCATGATGAAACGCACGAGATTCGAAAGATGTATCGAAAAGGAATGGGATTTTTAGAGCTTCGTAGAGGGGCTGGGTTTGTAAATGAAACAGAATCATAGAAATGATTACCTAGGGAGGTGGTGGAATCTCCTTCCTTAGAGGTTTTTAAGGTCAGGCTTGACAAAGCCCTGGCTGGGATGATTTAGTTGGGATTAGGTCCTGCTTTGAGCAGGGGGTTGGACTAGATACCTCCTGAGGTCCCTTCCAACCCTGATATTCTATGATTCTATGAAATGTGGAAGGGACCTCAAGAGATCATCTGGTCCATCCCCCTGCACTGAGACAGGATTCAAGTAGACCTAGAACATCTCTGACAGGTGTTTTAACTTGTTCATAAAAAACCTCCAACCTGTTCTTCAAATCCTCAGCAGCACCATCCTCAAGAGCTAGGAATAATGGCACGGCCGCCCACTTAAACTATTTTCAGTGGAAAGTTCTGAGAGTGATGCCGCTCAAAAGCAAATGTAGTTTTCCCAACAAATTATGTAAATTTCTTTTCCTTCAGTCATTTGAAAGTGACTCACGTAGCTCTGAATGCTCTAAAGCCTGTGGTTAGTTCAGTGAGCTCGACTGAACATAACACGTAAGCGTGATTACTCCACCAGATCCCACTTTAATTTCTAGATCCACTGACTAGTCAGAAAGAAAGCAGGGAGCATGTTTTGTAGAGGCGTGAGCTCTGTGTGTTAGAGACTAAGGCCTGACTGACATAGGCACAGGCTCGTTCCCTTGCACCAGCAAGTGAATTTATGTGCATTCACACCCATGTATGCCCATCTTCATGCACATATACTCACACTCATGCACCCACACACATGTGCATGCATGTTCCCACATACAAATGCATACGTGTGCTCACACTTATGTTTTCACACACACGTTCATGCTCACAAACATACTTTCACCTTTACACACTGCCATTCATGCTAGATTCCCAACAAATGAGTCTGAATGGAGGTCTGAAGGTAGTGCACCAGACCCGCAAGGGAGTTCATCGCCTGAAACAAGAGATCCTAACAGCTAAAACCCAAGCTAGAATCAGGTACTGGAATGCAAGAACCACTGGGAAACTGAGTCAAGAAGTCAGACAAATGACTCGTTCAATATTAGTATTGTTGGAGTGGTGAAATGAGGAGGACTGGATGCAGAAGACTCCATTCAGATGGTATCACACTACTCAATTCAGGAAACTTAACACATTCCACCAGAGATATCTGTGAAGAATACTTGGTGTCCGCTGGTGGGACAAAGTAACCAATGGCAACGTGTTACAAAGGACTGGCCAACAGAGTGCAGCGACAATGATTTGAGAAAGAAGGCTGAAGTGGTCTGGATATGTTGTATGGATGTCAAGAAACGTGGCATTAGACAGATGGAGAGGGAAACGCTGGCTTGTCTCATGAGTCACAAGGCACAAGAGCATAAAATAATAATAGTAATAGACTACTCATGCTAGAAACGAGAGTGGATTTCTTTTTGTGCATTTCAGAGAATAGCAGCCGCAGACCTTCTTCCAGGCCTGATGTATTTTGGATGCAGTATCCACGGACAACTAGACCTAAATGAAGATGGTCTCATAGACCTAGCAATTGGCTCTCTTGGAAGTGCTGTGCTCTTATGGTAGGTTAGGGTTTTGTTACTGCCCTCTCACCAAAGTTCATTGAAATATGTTGTCATTTAGGGGAACAATTGATTCTCCAAAAATATGACTGATGTTATACCCTTAAAAAGCTCTGTAGTATTCTACAATAATGATCCAATATACTTAGGCTTGGAGAATTAGATTTTTCATGTGTGTGATTTTGACAGATATCCGCATTTATTTATTTTTTTGTATTTTTATCAATTCAAATGTATTACAGTTGTGCAAAATTACAGGTTGTCAGCATTTTTTTATTGTTATCCATTTAAATTTTCACAGTGGTGGGAAATTACAGGGGAG
The DNA here is from genome assembly GCA_003942145.1 of Platysternon megacephalum. NCBI lineage: Eukaryota > Metazoa > Chordata > Testudines > Platysternidae > Platysternon > Platysternon megacephalum. Next base: position 4,106,050 of record QXTE01000140.1, read on the forward strand.
GGTCAGACAATAATTATTCAGTGACAGTAATCATTAGGATTCAAAAAGTTAAAGCTTTATAATCATTAAACCACAAATTGTCAATATCACATGTCAAAATATACAAGGTAAACATACTTCAATCAAATTTTAGTCAGTTCTCAAGCAGCATTTTGCTTACTTTGCTTATCTGTCAATTTCAGTTATTATTGATGGAAAGATTTTTGTTGTTGTTGGTTTGTGTGTGTGTACAGTGAAATCAACACTTACCAATAAAGATCTAATTCTTCCAAGCCTAAATATACTGAGAAGCAGCAGGGTTCTGGACCGTTTCTGTAGAATGGTATTGGAAATGTAGCTGTGCATGAAAAGGTGTCAAAACATCACTGAATTTCTTAATTAATTCTCCAGGAGTTTCAACCAAAACCCAAACTTCATGTTGTTTCCCAAAGCTCTCTTGGTTTTATTTAATTCATAAATTAATACATCAAAGCATTAATTCATGTTTGGAAAGCACCTTGAAGACAGGAGGACAGACTCTCCGCTGATGTAAATTAGCACAGCTCAGTGGAACTACACCAATTTTATACCACCTGGAGATCTGTCCTGAAAAGGGCTACCCACTCGCAGAGGACCAAATTCTCCTCTCAGTTCTGAGCATGCAACTCCATAGAAGCCAATGGGATTGCAGAGGAGAACTTGGCTGTACGTTCAGTAGTGTTATTCTTCACCTACCAGTCTGCAGTTATTTCCTCTCCCGAATCCCAGTTGAAGACTGATCATTGTACAATAGTGGCCTACGGTCTATGCCATATATGTCATCACCTGAGGCCATGTGTGACACAGCCCTGCATAGCGCTCTCATTCCCTGCTGTTCTCCTGGTCACGTCTCCTCCTATCCCGGTTCTAGTTCATCACTTGATCCTCTTCAAGTTCCTGAATTTCCTGCCAGTGCCTTCTTCCTCAGTCACCTCCTTGGAGTGGCTGTGTTAAGGAGGGCGGCACTATGAAAGGGGGTTGCTGCAGCTATGTGGGGTGTCACATGTAGGCAGGAGGAGGCTGGTGTGGTTTGGGCTATGCAGGGGTGCAGCGGAAGCCCCCGCGCCCCAACCCCACTCCGCTCTCCAGCAGCTGCGCTGGGCAGGTGGGGGAAGCCCCAGCACCGCAACCCCACTCCCCTGCAGAAGCGCCAGGCAGCGGGGGAAGCCCCAGCCCCCAAACCCTGGCTGTGGCCCCGGGACTGGAGGAGCCCTGGCTTCCTGCCGTGGCCTCAGGGCTGGGACAGCTCTCACTCCCTGCTGTGGCTCCAGGGCCCTGGCGAGGTGCCAGGGGGTGGACGGAGCTTTTCCAGTCTTGTGCCACAGGGGGTGGGGAGAAGAATGAGCAAACAGGAGGCCACAGTGGGGGGCGGAATGGGGCAGGACCGTGGGTGGAAAAGGGGCGGGGCTGGGGGGGAAAGGAGCAGAACGGTGTGGAGCTGTGGGATGGGCAGAAGGGGCGGAATGGGGGCGGGACTGCAGGTGGAAGGTGTGTGGGGGGGGGGCCTCTACTTGCTCTGCCCCAGGGCCCCACGAAACCTTAATCTGCCTCTGGATGGGATGCTTCACATCTTACTCCAGGGAGAGCCCTGCAAAACCTATGTATAGACACCTGTTTCGGTGTCCAAAGCCGAGCCACGGCACTGCGGTATAACTCGTGTACCTTGTTCCCATCCTAGGTCCCGCAGCGTTGTCCAGGTCAATGCCAGCATTAGGTTTGAACCATCCAAAATCAACATCTTTAACAAAGACTGCACGCGAAATGGGAAGGATGCCACCTGCATGTCTGCATTTGTCTGCTTCACTCCGGTCTTCCTCTCGACTCACTTTCAGACGGCGAGTGTGGGTAAGCGAAGGCTCCCGCTCTGATTTCGCCGTTGCTCTTGTGAGAATCGACCTTTTCATTTGTCTTCACCTGGCCTGCGTTGGCAAGAGCACTGCCAAGCTGCTCCTGTCTATTAGCAGGAGCGGAGGCGGAGAGGAAAATGAGCTAAGAGTTTCTTAGGTGCAGGGTAGCACTAAAAAACATGTGCTTTAGCCTCATCTGACATGGCCCATTCTCGACCCTTGTCGACCTGCACACTGGCAAGTAATGGAGGAGATGTGCCAGGCCCTTTCGATCTACCACTACTCAGTGCAGAGGGCTGCACCGAGCACATCACCCCATTAGCGTCTATGTGTAACCTCGGCTCACCCCGCCACTGGAGTGCACAGGCTTGCAGTTCCTCCTCTGCCGTCCAAGCTTTGCCATTAGAAAACGGTGGAACTCAGAACGTTAGGTGACCAAAGGGGCGACAGTCCACGCAAACCCGTGTAGGTCCCTGTGTGTAGCGGGGCAGCTACCCCGCTCCCGGGAGAAAAGGTAAGCTGATTGGGGAAGCAGCCTGTAGACGAGCTCTTCCTTGCTCGTGGCACAAATCCACAGGAGACCGCGCTTTCAAACACCAGTGCCCTTTTATTGCCTTGTCTTTTCCCACCACCACATATATACAGCTCGCTCTCAGGCAGGTAGCCCCCTTGGGGAACAGCTTGTTCTTACAGCTCGCTGGGAGCAACAGGCCCTCACGCCTCGCTTTCCTGTTCCTCCCCTCCTGCTTCCTTCCTGCTAGCTTTATAGGCCTTCCCCCGTCAAACTCACAGGTGTCTCTGTTTTAGGGCTTTAATCAGCCACAGCCTGTCAGCTCCAATCACTTCCCCCTTCCTGGGAGCTGAGCTAGCAGGCTCTGAGCTAACCGGGGCTGAGTCAGTGCCTTTTGGCCAGCACCCTGTTACACAGCCCAACCCTCATCAGGCCACAGCAGGCCCTGATAAAAGGGCTCAGGGAGGAGCTGGGACAGTCTCACTCCAGCCTTGGAGTAGGAAGGGCCTTGCTGCCTGGGAACAGAGGGTACCTGACGCAGAGCAGTGCTGGGGAAGGGCAAGAGGAGCTGGGGAGCTCCAGCCTGGCAACTCCCCAGGCTGAGGCCTTGGGTAAGGCCTAAGCAGGTACTGGGGCTGCAGAGGCAGCTGGTCTGACCCCCTTGCCACTGATGAGCAGCCATTACAGACTGCAGTCTGCCCCAGAGAACGGGGGCTAGATTGTGACTGGCAGTAGCCACTGAGGCGAGGTGGGGATAGAGGGTTGGGGTTCCCCTGGGAGGGGAGACCCAGAGCGGGGGGTACTGTTGGGGCAGAACCCCGAGGTAAAAGGCACCAGGGTCCGGGAGGGACACGGGGCCTGAGGCAGGCAAGACACCGGCCAGCAGAGGGCGCTCTGAGAGCTGGAATTGAGCTAATTCCCAAGGCAACCAGCAGGAGGCGCTGTGCCGGGGAGTGCTTGATCTGCTACACTGTGTTCAAAAAAATGATTCCAGTCCTCAGGGTGATTAGCACCGCCAGCTCTCACCGTCGAGCAGAAAACGCAGGCTGGAGCAACAATGAATCGCTGTGCAAGTTTTATTCAAGAAAATAACCCTGGATTGGAAAATGTGCCACGGTTCTAGGGATTGTGATGTGGAGGGAGTAGTGGGACCCTAGCTGCCCGGAAAGGAGATTGGCCAACCACGCGGCGGGGCCGTGCACAGCACCATCTACCCAGCGCTTGTTCTGAGTGTAGTCGAATTCTTTCAGGATTGACCTCTGCTCTGAGCTTTGTAAAGATCCTGAAGCAAGGCCGACTAGGCTGCAGCATTCAGTCTCTCACCCTGGCTACTGCTCTGTTCTGGGACATCCTGGCTTACCAAGGGAGTCCTCCCAACAATGGGCTGTGGGAATTGTCACGGTTCTCAAACAGTCTGTGTGTGGGAGTTTGCCGCCTTGGTCTTGCATCCACACAGTACATCTGTGGCCCATATGCCTACATACTTGGCTAATAACACAAAGAGCCTTTATGAGCTGGTCGATCCTGCTTGGCTTTAAAACACTGCACGCTGCTCTGACCTGGAGTCTACACACAGGATGCCCATGACTCAGCTAGAACAAAGAGGAAGCAAAAGCAGCATGGCCTATAATAACCCCCCAACAATGTATAGTAAAATGATATGACAGGGGCTTGTGAGTGAAATCATGTCCCCAGTGAAGGGAATGGCAAAATTCCCACTGATTTCACCGGGACGAGGATTTTCCCCTATAATGACCAAGGCTGATATTCTGTGTGTAACTCACCCTGTAATTTTAGATCTTGCAGAGGAGGGTGACACAGAAATGTGTTAGAAGGGAGAGGAGATGCAGAGGGTTATCTCTCAGAAATACAGTGCTGCTGAGGGATAAAGGAAACAAGAGAAGAAAGAAGCTGAATTCTGAATGTCTTAGACTTTGGATCTTCCATCTATTTTTAGCATTGCACTAGCAGGGAATTTGGTCCTAGCACCACACTAACACAGGCCATTTGGGGTTTTGTCGTGGTGTGGGGAAGTGGGGGATGTATAGGGTGACCAGATGTCCTGATTTTATAGGGACAGTCCCAATTTTGGGGGCTTTTTCTTATATAGGCTCCTATTACCCCCCACCCCCTGTCCCGATTTTTCACACTTGCTGTCTGGTCACCCTAGGGATGTACAACAATGTTTAAGAAGAAAAATGCTCTCTCATTACGTATGTAAGGGATGACATGCAAAGCAGAAAGGGTACTTTCAGAACCAGTACAGTGCATCATGTGGATAGATATCAGACAAACGTTTAAACAGCCTGTGCATTATTAATCCGTGTCCTGAAATGACTCATTTATATGGTGGATTGTTGAAACAGGAATGTAAATACTTCTAAAATGTCTGTTAAAAAGCCTAAAGTGGCTCCAGAATCCCAAATCCCTGACTCCCAGGTTCTCAGGTATTGCTGGTGTCCACAAGTTCCTTTTCCTTCTGCGTTTGGCCAGAAGGTCATAACCTTTCCCCTCTGACCTCACCACAGTTATCCATAACTTTGTAACCTACAGATCGGATTAGTGAAGTGTGCACTACAGGGGGCTACTCTTAGACACCTGAGAGCATCAGCTGGTGCAGAATCCAGCTGCTTGTCTGCTTGATATATGTGTCACGTGGAGCATAGTAGACATGTAGTCTGGTCTCCAGTGCTATTCATGGGATTACCTTTGATTTGTTAAACCCTTCGTACTCTAGCCTGGGTCTAGGCTGCCTGGTTGTCTTCTGCTAACAGCCCCTAGATTTTAATTCTGGGAGACCATTGGCTCAGTGGACTGTTCATGACTCACCACTCTGGAATTTACTTCCTCTGCTAACCAGCCTAACAAAGCCTGCACCTAGGTGTCAATCTCATCTTTATCCTCTGATCTTCAGCTGGATTGGCATGATTGATGGAGCTGCCTTTGTGCTTTCAGTGGAGTTTCCTTCCGCCCCTCTCAAGGTGTTAATTGTAAAGATGTTGTGGTGATTCGGTTGTATAGGAGCTGAGCTCCAAGGCTTATAGAAGGTGCATGCTACAGCATAAGGCAGAAATATACATAAACAAATAATTCTGGGCACCAGCTGGCTGACACAATGGACAGTGTTCCATATGTGCTGACACAGTACGATGTGAGGGCTGTCTGTTTATACCTTACAACGCTGGTTCTCAACCAGAGGTCCGGGGCCCCCTGGAGGGGACCGCGAGCAGGTTTCAGGGAGGCCACCAAACAGGACCAGCATTAGACTCGCTGGGGCCCTGGGCAGAAAGCCGAAGCCCCACTGCATGGGGCTGAAGCCCAGGGCCCTGAGCCCCGCCACCCAGAGCTGAAGCCGAAGCCCGGGCAATGTAGCTTCGGCGTAGCCCCTGTGTCGTGAGGCCCCAGGCAATGGCCCTGCTTGCTACCCCTTGACGTCAGCCCTGGCTTTTATATGCAGAAAACCAGTTGTTGTGGCACAGGTGGGCCATGGAGTTTTTATAGCATGTTGGGGGAGCCTCAGAAAGAAATACGTTGAGAACCCCTGCCTTACATGACCTGCGGTTTGCCCAGCTTCTTAAAAGGGCAAAGTGGCAACAACCAAAAGTTGCCTTCAGACCTCTTAATTAGCATCTTGTTTTTAAAAAAGGGGCTTTGATAAGCTCTGCTGATGACATTTTGAGTCCATGCATTGACAATTCATAGATGTTAATTTTATTCTGGTAGGAGAATGTTGAATTGTGCTCTAGGAAAGGATGGAGCAGAGCGGAGGCTTTGCCACATAAAAATGTAACAGTAGAAAGAAATCAGAATCAAACATTTCCCTTTTTAGGATTAAAATACAATGCAACCATTGACGAGCGAAGGTACACGCCACGGGCTCATATGGATGAAAATAGCGACCGGCACACTCATAGGCTGGTCACATTGTCTGCAGGACAAGAACACTGTGACAAGCTAAATTTTCACGTATTGGTAAGTATACATGGCACCAAACTTGGAGACTCCTTCGACTCCTTTTGTAGTCAGTGGAGAGACTGAGTGGGATTTAGATCAGGCCAGGTAAAAGAGTTCTGCTTGGCAAAGATCTTCATGCAAAACAGAAACACATCAGGAAGCAGGCATATAAGCCAAGCGGAAGTGCCTCGAGTACATCACATGGCTAGAAAACCGGGCTAAGCTTATCTCCAAGTCCGGATTTATTATTGCTGGGTTTGATGTGGTTAAGGATGAAATCCACTCCGAGTGAGCTGCTGAAGTTTTATAGCTGCTCAGTCTGCTATGTGAGCCAGCAGGGGACCTGAACTCCTCCTAGTTATTTTTTTTCTAAAAGCCTTTTATCATTTCAGTGCTGTAATCTATGGAATTCATACCTGGCTGCATCGCTCACATTTGAGGACCCAGTCCCAATGGTTCTGAACTCAGTACAAACACACACAGTGACTTTGATTCAGGACCAAATGTTTTCATTTTCCTTCCCAGACTTTTTCACTTTGTGTTTTTCTCCTACCAGTAGACTCCTCTTGCTCTTGGATTAGAAGCCAATTAAAGCGTCTGCATAGCAGAGCCCAGCCAAGAAAGAAATATGATCAAATTGACCAACCTAAATGATGGAAATTACTCACAAGTGGAGATAGATCTGAACAGAAGCTTGGATCCAAACACTCGCAGATTTGGGGGAAATTTGGATGCTGATCTGGAGCTGAAATTCACAGCTAGCCAGGCCAAATCCCCAGACTCAAACGTCTGTGAAATTTGGGAAAGTTTGCGTCTGAAGTTTGAATCTGAGTTAGTGATTTGCATTCATTTCTGCTCGTAAGTTTCTCTCTGGCATTATTTTCTAGAGCCAGATGTTCAAAAGACACACACACACACCCATATTAAACATCTGCACCTTTGTTTCTGGTCCATTAAGACTCAGTCAAGGGCAGCCAGTATGTCTCTCTATACGCAGTTGTTACAGTTTGGGAAATCTGGCGTGGTATAAACAATCACTCTTTGTGATGATCAACTGTTTCAAAGCAGATGTTCTGCACTCCTAAGTACCCCTTGCACTTCTACACACACACAGAGACACACCTCACATTTTATTTGTATAGGTCAGGAGGCATGCATGCAATCTCACAGAGCAGTAAGAGGCTGTGTTTGTTGTCTCACCTATGTAATGTCCTTTAGTTGTAAGATGAAAGAAGACAAATGCAAAGTGTGTTAAACTGTGATACATTTACTTTGTAAAAAATTGTTCCACCATGTTTCGGTTTGTGTTTTCATTGCACCCAACTATTGCTGCGGAAAACATCTACCCATTTTTAATGATGTATTAGAGAGGCTTCAAAAGCAGAAAGCCCAATAATAATGGGGGATTTCAACTATCTTCATATTGACTGGGTATATGTCACCTCAGGACGGGATGCAGAGATAAAATTTCTAGACACATGAAATGACTGCTTCTTGGAACAACTTGTCCTGGAACCCACAAGGGAAGAGGCAATTCTTGATTTAGTCCTAAATGGAACACAGGATCTGGTCTGTGAATATAGCTGAATCACTTAGTAATAATGACTATAACGTAATTACATTTAACATCCTTATAGGGGGGGAAATGCCAAAGAAACGCAGCACAGCAGCATTTAACTTCAAAGAGGGGAACTACACAAAAATGAGGAAGCTAATTAAATGGAAATTAACAGGAACAGTCACAAGGGTGAAATGCCTTCAAACTGCATGGAGACCATTTAAAAACACCATCAGACTGGCTCAAATTAAATGTATACTCCAAATAAAAAAACAGTGAGGAGGCTGAAAAAGTGCCACCATGGTAAAGAGCAGAGTAAAAGAGTCGGTTAGAGACAAAAATACATCTTTTAAAAATTGGAAGCCAAATCCTAGTGAGGAAAATAGAAAGGAGCACAAACCCTGGCAAGTCAAGTGTCAAAGTGTAATAAAACAGGCCCCAAAAGAATTTGAAGACCAGCTAGCTAAGAACACAAAAACTAATAGCAAATATTTTGTTAAGTACCTCAATGTTGATAAATGCAAAGTAATGCACATTAGAAAAAATAATCTCAACTATACATACAAAATGATGGGGTCTAAATTAGCTGTTACCACTCAAGAAAGAGACCTTGAAGTCATCGTGGGTAGTTCCCCGAAATCATCAACTCAGCATGCAATGGCAATCAAAAAAGCTAACAGAATGTTAGGAACTACTAGGAAAGGGATAGATAATAAAACAGAAAATATCATAATGCCACTATATAGAGCCATGATATAATCCACACCTTGAATACTGCATGCAGTTCTGGTCACCCCATCTCAAAAAGATATAATAGAATTGGAAACGGTGCAGACAAGGACAACGAAAATGATTAGGGATATAGAACAACTTCCATATGAGGAGAGATTTAAAAGACCGGGAACTGTTCATTTTAGAAAAGAGATGAGTAAGAGGAATATGATTGAGGCCTATAAAATCATGAATGGTGTGGAGAAAGTGAATGGGAAAGTGCTATATACCCCTTTGCATAATACAAGAATCAGGGGTCACCCAATGAAATTAATAGGCAGCAAGTTTACAACAAACAAAAGGAAGTATATCTTCACACAACACACAGTCAACCTGCGGAACTCATTGCCAGGGGATGTTGTGATGGTTCAAAAAATAATTAACCAAGATGGTCAGGGACACAACTGCATACTCAAGGTGTCCCTAAACCTCTGACTGCCAGAAGCTGGAACTGAACAACAAGGGATGGAAAATTACCCTGTTCTATCCATTCCCTCTGAAGCATCTGGCACTGGCCACTATCAGAGACAGCATACTGGGCTAGATGGACCATTGGTCTGACCCAGTCTGGCCATTCTTATGTTCTTATTTTCTCTGCCTCTAGGACACAGCAGACTATGTGAAGCCTGTGACGTTTTCAGTCGAATATGGGCTGGAGAATCCCGACTATGGTCCCATGATGGATGATGGCTGGCCAACTGCATTTAAAGTCTCTGTACGTAATGGTCATTGCACTGGGAGGAAAGTACTCTCCATGGGATAGCCCACTGCAGAACCAGTCTGAGCAATAGTCTGCACTAATTATCGATAGCACCTTTCACCCAAGGATCTCAAAGCTCTTTATGGAGGTGGCTACGGTTTAGTCTCACCATTTTATAGATGAGGAAACTGAGGCACGGAGAGGCTGCGTGAGTAGCCCAAGGTCACACAGGGTTTGTCTATACTTCGAGCTGGCTATTCTTGGTTCTAGCCCGGGGATGTCTCCTCCCACTACAAAACACCCCCCCAACTCGAAGTGTAGACATTCACACGGTCAGCCAGCGATAGAGTCATAAGGAGAAGCCAGGTCTCCTGACTCTCAACTGCTGGAGCACGTCTGCTCCGGCAAATCTCAGTGATATCCTACCTGCACAATGCATATTTGTTATTTCTTTCTCTGTAAACCATGGCACATATGAGAATCCAGGTTATTGGTATCACTTAAAGCCTTACCCTCAGTCACATCAGAGCCAGGGGTATTAAAACCTTGTCCCCTGGCTTTGACAGGAGAAGCAAAATTGTCAACGGTTAACCATAAGGGGCTGGATTCCGTGGTCCAGCAAGTTCACTTTGTGCCACTTGTGCCTACATGGTGCAAAACAAACCTAAGCACCCAGCGACTGTCACTGGGAAATTCCCCCGGTGCAGGGGTGCAAAGCCGGCAGGAACAACTCCATCACCTCCCGTGCCAGAAACCAGCCCCTGGCATAAGGGGAGGAGGGGACACAGCCATAAAGGGGGTGTCATCGGAACAGTCTCTGCTGTCCCTATTCTCCAGTTTCCCAAGGGACCGTGTAGCAGTGGCATAAGTTAAAACCACCCCCTGGAGCCAGGCAGCTCTGCAGGGAACAGAAAATCAACTCAAAAGAGTGCAATCACGTTATGCTCCCCTACTGCAGAGTCAATCTGATTAGAGCAGCCCTAGGGCTCTTACGTTCCCATATTACCCTATGGAGGTCTAATTCTAGCTCTTTGGCAGGTAGCAAAGACTTATGGGTCAGGGGGTTTCCCATGCTCGTGCACTGAGGAACCCAAGGCTGTGTTTGCAAGAGGTGGGGTGCTAACCCCAGATTCTAACCAGAGTGACTGCACTCTGCCTAGCCCAGATCCTCCTGTAATTCCAGCTGGGTACAGTATTCTTCGCTTCCTGTCCTAAACTGTTGTGTAACATTGCTGTGCTCTGCTAAACCATCGACCCGTTATACCATGAAGGCTGCTTCTGTGGGAGACAAAGTGGCCCCTTGTGTATAGTTTGTAAAGCATTTTATGGTCCCTCACCGCAAAAGATACTGTATAAATGTTACACTATTATTATAATCCCTAAACATTTTGGGCTAGATCCTCACCTGGTGTAAATTAGCATAGTCCAGTTGAAGTCAATGATGGAGCCACACTGATTTCCACCAACTGAGCATCTGACTCTGCCCCGTAGAGTTTTAAAAATCATAGTCGCAATAGCTTAATTAATGTAAACAAAGGAGGCAGAGAAAGAGAGAGAAGATAGCTGATAATGGAGCATATATTCCAGGTGTGATTAGGCATAAAGCAGGAAGTCTTTGAAAAGTTGGATGTATGATTTGTACTGATGTTTGAAATATGTGTGCTCTAGATTGGAATTAAAAAAGCAAAACCAAAGCAATCTGAATGATAAACTTGGTGGTCAGCTAACTTATCCCTTAACTCAATACTTTTGCACCTTTACCTTTCAAATGGGCAGATGATTAAGAATCTCTCTTGTATTGTTTATTTGCGGTATGAATTTTGTTGTTGTTTTAAAGCATTTAGTTTGTGGTTTCGATTGACTAAAAATCACAATTGTGGGTGCTCAGTACATGAAAACCCCTCTCCACATGTGCTGTGCAAATCAAAACGCCGTTTGGATTTCTCTTGTCATTCTCCCTTAAGGTGCCTTTCTGGAATGGATGCAATGAGGATGAACACTGTGTCCCTGATCTGGTCCTTGATGCTAAAAATGATATTCCAACTGCCACGTGAGTAGATAATCCAAACTAAATTGTCCTGCTAACCAGGAATTCATGTCACGAAATGCAGAGGATTGCTGAAATCAGATCACAGGTTTAGCTCTTCTCATTACGGAGGATTTTGTCCTGAATTTTTTGTCTCTCTCTTTTTGTCTTTGCTTTTGCCCTGACATTAACCATCTATGGTCCATGTCCCATACACATGCTGTACATATACACCATGTTAACGAATGATGAAATTCATCATAATTAAGAGCATGCATGCAGAAGGAGATGAATCATGCAGACCTGATTATCTTCTGTTTTGTTTTGGGGGGTTTTGGAGGGAGGAGGTGTTTGTTTTGTTGTTTTTTTGGGAGGGGGGGTTGTGTTTGCTGTTTTGGTTGTTTCCGAAGGGCTTATCGAAATATAATGTGTTTTTGTTTCTCGTGGCTGGGCTGGTTTGCCCTTTGCAATGGATTTCAGAGGCATTTTCATTACGTGTTTCAATTTCTATTCTGAGAGTGATGCTCTTGTTTGGACTCCCATCAAATAGTCTAACCACATTGCCAAGGGCTTGCCTGTGTCCGAATGCAGACTAGCTAGCTGCCCAAAGAGGCTGGCATCAGGCTGCCAGCGTTAGCATAACGAGCTAACAAACCCAGCAAGTCTGCCTGGTTCTCAAAGTAAAATGCAGTAGGGCATAAAATGCAGGAATTTCTTCACAGAGCAGCTGGATGGTGGGTGGAAGTGTCCTGGCCTCTGCTTCAATGGCCCGTATGATTCCTGTCTGACCCTATCCTTGCCCCACTGATTTACAGTCTGTGTTCCATAGGAACAAAGCAATTGCCACGACAGAGCGGACCTGTGGGCCATCTAGTCTAGTATCACGTCTCTGACAGTGGCCAGTGCCAGACTCTTCAGAGGAAGGTGTACGGACCCTGCAGTAACAGATGTGGAATAATCACATCTTAGGTCTCATCCTGGTGTTGATAGGGAGCGATGGGTGAAGCCCTGAAGCATGAGGTTAAATATCTCTGCCAAAATGTTGGTTATAGTTATGCTGTCTGGGAGGACTTAGGAGCGTGTGGGTACCTTATTCAGGGCAGACTGCCATAAATAAGATAGGAAACCCAAACTGGCTGTGAATTTTATTTTTCATTTTCACCAACCCAGCAACAAATATAAACCCCTGAGGCAGTGTAAGCCAGATCAAGGGATCACAGACAGTCCCCTCAGGCACTCCGATCCACTAGCCAATCAGCCACATGAGGTTCTGTGATAGATGGATGCTTCACTCCAAAAATCACATATATTCCAGGTTACCCCCAGTCCCAAGAGTCACCCAGGTCTAGTTGCATCCTAAATCTCACCCTGCAGCCAATTCTATAATAAACTATCCAAGGTTTATTAGCTAGGGAAAAGAAATGAGTGTTATTGAGAGGTTAAAGCAGGTAAAATATATATACAGATGAATCAAAGTTCGTAATCTCAAAAAGTGTAATAAGCTGCCAGTTTCCCAAAAGTCTTTTCAGGGTATCTAGATTGTCTCTGGGGATCTCCGCTTTGCATCCAATACCCTTCCCTGTAAGAGTTCAAACAGTCCAGAGATGAAGGATTTTCCTTTGCATTTATATTCGTTCTCTTAGAACAATGTGATAGGGTCACCACCCACACAGGCTCTTGCTTTGATTGGCGGAGCAAGAGGAGTGCATTGAGAGTCTTTGACCTCAGATCCTCACACAATGGTCACATGCCTTCAAATGCTCACGAATTAGCAGTCTCCTTTTAAAGTTCTTCCTTTGCATTGTACAAGGCTTCTTTCTCGTTTTATGGGTTACTTAGTTACCGGGGTCTACACAGTATAAATGTTTGCTATTACATTATATCAGGATGCAGCTAAGTGAAAACAATGCATGCGACATCCCATTAGTTTTCATGAAGTTTAAACGCCAAATACCTTCTTATACATTTAACATCACTTTGATCTACATTAATACACAAGTGAATTGTCCTGAGGCTTTGACATGAGCTGGCACCTAGTCTGCCAGCGTCACAGTTATCACTAACTATAAAACTCTGGATACTCTTGATATCCATAGAAATATCAACCCCTTTTGGAATTTTGCTCCGATCTTGGAGCCAGACTTTTAAAGGTATTTAGGTGCCTAACTCACATGGAAATCAATGGACTTAGGCACCTCAGTTCCTTTAAAAATCTGAGCCTTGCCCTTAACCTCTTCCTGTGGCAATTCCATTTTATATATTTGTATATTTCATTCATTTTCACTTTTTCTGTTTGATTTTACTTGTATTTTACAGCCCTTAGCAAAACCCAGTAAATTATCTTCTCTTCCCTTCCTCCCTCCACTCCTCAGCCCTATTGTCTCCACTACCCCCAGTCTGCCAGTGCATGCCCCACCCAGGAGATAACATCTTCCCGGGCACACATGTGCAGTGTGTTGGTGATGGACAACACAACTAATGTTTGACACTATGGTGACGAGCCTCAAGGAAACCTGTCCATAAATACACACAAAAATGCTGCTGTCATCCACTTGGCAATTATGGGTTTGATGCATGCAGCAGAAACAAGTTTACATTTAGTGTCAGGTGGTGACTTATAAAATCTTCCTAGTAAAGGTTATCTAGGAGGAGAAAAAGAGCCCGCTCCAATGTCCATTAGAATCAATGGAAAGACTTCCATTGACAGTAGTGGGCTTTGGATCCAGCCCTAAATATTTAGCTGCTCTTTTTGCAGTTTGATTTTGGTTCCTGTAATATAATAATTAGTGACTGTGATTCCCAGGCATTTTTGGGCCTAAAAGAGCCCTTGTGCTTGGAGTAATTTTAAACATCGATACTGGGAAAATAGAGTTGTAGAGAATATTTGTGTCCATAGCAATTGTGTTCAGAAACCATGCTCTGTAGTTGCTAGGGGAGTAGTCTGCAGCAGCGGTTCTCGAAATGTAGTAACCTGAGGACTCCCATTTTGATTTAAAAATTTTCACGGACCCCCAAGCCAGCTTCTAATTTTCCCCGGGGGTGCTCAACCCCCGCTCAGCCCCAGGCCCTGCCCCCATTCCACCCCTTCCCCCAAGACCTCACCCCTGCCCCCGCTCCACCTCTGCCCCTCCTCTTCCCTGCCTCTTTCCGCCCGCTCCCCCGAGCATGCCCCATCCCCGCTTCTCCCCCTCCCTCCCAGCGCCTCCTGCACGCCGCTGAACAGCTGTTACGCAGCATGAAGGAGGCACTGGGAGGAAAGGGGAGGAGTTGATGAGTGGGGCCGGCGGCCCCAGACATGACTCGTGGATTCCCTGTAGCCAGACATGACTCACGGACCCCCTGGAGTACCCTCGGTCCGTGGACCCCAGTTTGAGAACCTCTGGTCTACAGCATGGTTTTTGTTAGCATGATTGTCTATAAGTGTCCCAATGTTCCTGAGAGAATTTTCAAATTGTAACAACACAAGCAAGAAATCTCCTTTGTTTTCCTTTTTGCTGAGGCTACGTGAATTCTCTTCCACCCATGCAGCTTGTGATGTGGCCACAATAAAATCAAAGCCAGGGCCCATTGTGTCTCAACACATCTTCCAGAACAACTGCAACAAAAAATGTCTTTTCTTCCATTCATTCGTATTTGCTGCAATTCATCAGATGTACGACAGAGCTGTCGGTGCCACTTGTGATGTGGTCATGAAATGCCATCACAAAATATGCAGTGCAATATGTGCACTGACTTTCTAGGGATGTGCCTGCCAGATCTGCTCATCACACTCATGGACTGTTAAACACCCCAGACCAAATTCTGCCCTGATTACACAGGGTGTAAATCAGTGCAGGATATTTCCCCTCAAGTTAACCAATATAATGACCTCAAACCCGCCTTCCCCTGAATGAATAAAAACCCTGACTCCAAGCACTCCTGAATCAAGACCTCAATCCCAATTTTGTGGCCCTTGCCCATTTATCCTTTTTTAGCCCCCAATTTAGCAAGATATTTAAGCACATGCCTAACATTACACATATAAGTCATCCCCTTGACTTCAATGGAGCTATTCAGATGCTTTAAGTTTGCTGAATAGGGGCCTTAATGTTTCATCTTAAATTGTACGTTTGCAGATGTTTATGAATACAGGCTACCGCTCCTACAATGGCTAGCAAATGAGCAGGGCTCGGTGCAATTTTTTATGGTTTGCTGTTGCACATCAAGTTTCCAATCCAACTTCCAGGGAAGTCAGTGGGAGTTTTCCCATATTGGCTTTGATGGATGTTAGATCTGGCCCTAAAAGAGAAACAAATATAGGGATCTGCTGAGCAATCCATTGTTAAGTTTCTGTGTGGAATACACCTATTTGTTGCTGCAATGATGCTGTGGTTGCTTCACCATTACAGGTAACACATTGGTCCCCTCTGCTACATTTTTCCTTTCCTTTTTTTTTTAATATAAAAAAAAGTGGCACATCCATCAAAAAGTCTGCAAAGTCTGCTGCAGTACAAACTCTCCCCTGGCGTAACTCCATTGCTATCAGTGCACTTATGCCAGGGCAGAGATTTCAGACAGCAAAACTGATGTTATACATCGTCTTGACCTTTTTTCTCTTACTTTTCATGTAATGTTTTATTTAGGAGACAATAATCATGCCCAAGTGTGATGGAATGCACCCCTGTCTTCACACCCTACACACAATTGTAATAATCCGTACAAAGTCTGCTGTGTGCAGAATCATTTGAAAACTCATAACTTGCTAATCAGTAATATCCTGGTGAAATGTGTACAGCAGCACGATGTGTGAAGTTATACACTTCCCCCTATATGATGTTAAAAGTGCACGTTCAAAACTCACATAGCACCCAACTGGTCAAACAGGCCTGTCTTGAACAAAGGAGTGTGTGCTTGCCTTAATTTGCATTTAAGCAGTAAAAAAGTCATCAAGCAGAAAGGGGGAAGGGAGGAAACAAAAGGAAACCTGCATGTGAGCATACACAGGTGAAAAAAACCCAGCAGGGTCCTACACAGACTCTTTGTCTCCTGGTTCTCAGCTGGAAATGTTTTTGAAAAGGGGAAAGGAAACTATAAAAAGGAGTGGCAAACACCCCAAGAAACCCCTTTCACTTGTCCTGGCCCTCCTCAGTCTTTGTACCTCAGAAGGCAAAAGAAACAGCCATTAGACTTGAAGAGTTTGGTCAGTAATGCTGTTGAAAGCATGTGGTAAGAAACTTTGCTTTAATATAGTTTAAGGTAGGCACTAGAAAGTGTTTTATCTTTATTATTCTTGTAACCATTTCTGACTCTAATGCCTCATTGCTTGTACTCGCTTAAAAACTCTCTCTTTATAGATAATAAACTTGCTTTATTGTTTTGTCTAATCCAGTCTGTTTAAGTTAGTGTCTGAGTAACTCTATTTAAGGTAATGAGCTGGTGTATATTATTCCCTTAAAAGAATAATGGACTTAATGTATTTGGACTTTTCCAGGAGAGGGCTGGGCAGTACAAGACATACATTTGTGGGGAGGGACTCCAGGACTGGGAGTGTGTTGGGGGCACCCTGCAGAAGTAACTCAGGCTGGTAAAAGCCAGAGTGTACCCGCGTGTGTCTGGCAGGCTGTAGTTACACACAGACACTCAGGGTGTAGCTTGCATGCTGGAAGGCTGTTTGTAAGTGCCCCAGATGGGAGCTATTGCAGCAAAGCCTTGTAAGGCTGCAGGGCAGGGGTGACACAGAACCCTCACTGCTCTGGATTGCACCCCAGTATGTCACACCAGGGCAGTTAGACAGTGTTATACAACAGCCACAGCAAAAGAGAGTTCACAGCTACTCTATTTAGAACCACGTGACTCCTTTCCTTCCTGAGCAGCCTGGGGTATGACAGGCGCACTGGGCAAAGATTTACTTGCACTAGCATTCCCAGCCACCAATGAGTATTTCTTTTTCTTCTTACCTTGGTGATAAGGAGAGAGATTGGATTTATGGCAGCCCTTCAGGCAGTTGTAAAGGATTTATGAAATGGAAGGGCACTGCCCAGTTCAGAGAGACTAATAAACAGAGCTGGGATGCATTATTTACTGACATTCAGCTCAGCTCTGGCAAGATAAAAAAACCCACTAAGCTTAGAAGAAAGAATAGCAACTCAATCATGTTTCTATTTTGTTAGTGTGCAAGTGCATTTCCTATACAGTATTTCTTCTCACCAATGGTCCTCAACAGAAGACACTGTGAGGCCAAGGAGGTCTGGAGACGATCCCCCTTGAAAGCCCACCATTGCTATCCGTTGCTCTTCCACAAGGGGCACTGTGGTAGGAACAAGTGAGCTACATCCCCTCCAGTGGCAGGGGATGTTCCCCGTCCCCACTATCCTGGACTATCCGATTTGGAATTCATTCTTTCCTCCCTAAGGCACCTGGCGCGTAGCAATCTACCGCCCTGCAAAGGAGACTTAACTAATCCTCCAAACGCAGTGATGCACAAATGGTTCATCTACATGAAATATGCTCGCAAGCCTGGCGGGCCCGATTTTCAAACAGGGCCTCTGATTTCTTCCACCTGCAAAACGGTTCTGCATGCAGCAGTATGTACAAAACCCCCTATTTTGGTTGCACAGACTTGCGTTTGTGTATCCAGGTTGGTAGCTGGATATCAATGTTCATGGCCAAATGCAAGCGTGCCCACAGTTTTGCTGATGCTAACATTTGCACACATTTTGAGGGGCTGATTTAAAGGCATCTGAAAACTTAGCCCGTACTATTTGTGTGTAATGCGTTAAGCACATACAACTATTGTACAGAGAGTCTCACATTCATTCTAATAGCTGTACGCAAAGACAGCATTTCTAGCATGCTTATGTACAAACTGATCAATACAGTTATTTAACCAGTTTAAATGCAGTGAAGATACATCTTCATTTACCTAATTGGAGCAGCTCAGAGCTCAACTTACTGAGTGTCGATGAATATTAATCATGTAAACTGCCTCCTATGTCAGCAGATAAGCTCTTGGATGTATAAGGAGCTCCTGATTATATGTGTCCTCCAAAGCTTTTACAGATGAAGTCTTCTAATAACAATGCCAACCTGGCCACAGCTTTAATGCTCTGCTTTTCTTGTAGGGAGTATTGCAGAAGAGTACTGAGAAAGTCACCGTCGGATTGCGCCACCTACACACTATCTTTTGATACCTCCGTTTTTATCATAGAGAGCACGAGGAGGAGGGTGGCTGTAGAAGCTACACTGGAGAACAAAGGCGAAAATGCATACAGCACTGTCCTAAACATTTCCTTCTCAAGAAATCTGCAGTTTGCTAGCTTGATTCAGAAGGTAAGAACACCTTTAGCGTCTTCTCCAGTTGGCACTTGTGTTGGGAGCAATTCATTGCCAGTAAAAAAGAGAAATGACCATCAGTGGGCCTGGTCCTGCACCAATGAAGCTAATGAGGGTTTTGCCATTGACTTTAGTGGCAATGAAACTGGGCCACAAAAAGAGGAGTCATTAGATAGTAAGGGGGAGGTATTGCCAAGGTATGTGTGTTATTCAGTGCAGTGGCTCAACACTATTACTGTTCTGTTGCATTTCCATAGCCTCTTCCACACTCACTGTACAAAGATTAATTTAGCCTAACAACTCCTCTGCTCCAATGAGGGGGTACGTCGGGATTGCAAGACTGGATCAGACCCAAAGTCCATCTCGCCCAGTATCCCATTCCTGACAGTGGCCAATTTCAGTGAAGGTGCAAGAAACTCCAAAATATACAATTAATGGGGAACGCTGCCCCATATTATTCCCTCCAATGAGTATTCCCTTGCATTTGTCAGCACTGAATGTCATCTGCCCTTCGGCCGTGTCCCCTTAGCATTTTTTGGAGCCTACTCTAGTCTTGAGTAACCAGAAAGATTCCACATCATCTGCCATCTTGCTGTTCACCCGCTTTTCCAGATCATTAATGAATATATTACAGTACCCCGGTCCTTGTGCGGAACCTTGGGACACCCGCCCCTTTGCCGCCATGGTGAAAGTGTATCATTTCTTCCTATTTGCTTTCTCCTAGCCATTGTCTAATCCATCACAGAATGTTATTTCTCACCCTTAGCTTAATAACTTCTCATGATGGACTTTGTCAAAAGCTTTTTGGAAAGGTCAAATAAATCAAATTAATTATTTCTCCTTTATTCACCTTTTTGACACGCTCAGAGATTCTAGGAGATCAGAGGCATGATTTTCCCTTACAGAAGCCATGGTGGTTTGTCCCCATCATGTCGCATTCATCTAGT
This sequence comes from Platysternon megacephalum, assembly GCA_003942145.1. Classification (NCBI taxonomy): domain Eukaryota; kingdom Metazoa; phylum Chordata; order Testudines; family Platysternidae; genus Platysternon; species Platysternon megacephalum. The sequence goes on from QXTE01000140.1 coordinate 4,125,693, forward strand.
TATTTTTATAATTCATATTACTCATTGTCGCAGAGAATTGAATTATTGTTTCAACCAATTATCCCCATTTTGTAGACAAGGAAATTAAGCACAAGGAGTGAAATTCTAGTATATGCAGAGGCTCAGCACAAGCCCAATGCAGCACTTTAATCACACTTCATCATAGGCTTTCCATGGGACAGACGTGTACTCTCAAGGACAAACATGGGCCTCAGGGTGGTCTCTATTTAGGCAGCATGGCCTAATGCATAGGGCACTGGACTGGGAGTCAGGAGACCTGGGTTCTATTCCTGGCTCTTCAGTTCCCGTCTCTGTGCCTCACTTTCCCCATCTGTAAAATGGGATAATGATACTGACCTCCTGTCAGGACCCTGGTTTCAAACCCAGGCCCACTGGATTCGCAGCAAACAGCCTTGGCCATCGTACCTTTCCAATAGGTCAGACCACCAGGAACTCACAGACATGAGTGGGCCAGCTACCAGTGCTCCATGGCCTGCTTCCTGATTGGCCACATGGCCTTGACCTTGATTGGCTGGTGACCCTATATAAACTTCCTGCTTCCTTTCTGGCCATGTCTGAGCAAAACAAGCCATTGCCTGCTGCGAGCTACACGGACCCACCTGACCCTGCCTTGCCTCCAGCCAACCCCCTATACCTTCCCCTTGGATTAGATCTCCTGGCTATCAGACCTTTGTGTGGACTCCCACCACTGATCTGGACATTACACCTCCTTTTTAAAGCACTGGGGGATCTCCTGATGAAAAGCGCTAAATAAGATTATTAGTACTTGATTTCTCCTTGCAAAACTGAAAGCTGTTCTAAAAACTCAGGGGGTTAAATTAAGTGGCCTAAGTTTCCCTGTTGCCTGTGGCTGAGCCAAGAATAGAATTCAGAGTCCTTGACTCCCAGTTCTGTGCCTTAACCACATGACCACATTTCCTCTTAATCACTCCCCCAGATTTTCTTCTTCCTTTCCTCAGTTTCTAAGAGGAGAAAGGTCAGGAGAAAGAGAGTGAAGAAGTATTCAAATGATCTTCCAAAACCTCCCGGTGGCACTGGGATGCTTCGCTGTAGCTAAGAAAGATGGGATTAATCAAAGAGCATTGCATTAGTCATCTGCAACACATTTTCTCCTTAATTTCTTGGCAGTGCAGCTCTCTGGTGCTCTACCACTGTAGTGCTCCATGCTTCCTGATGTTCAGTCTTTACACTCATATCCCAGATCATGGCCTACACGTCATCCTCAGAGTCGGGTGCAAAGTGAACCTGGTATTCTTTCATACAGTTCTCACTATAACTCCTGAGATGTAGCTAGTTAAGTATGCATTGTAACAGGGAAAACACTGTGTCTCTTTACTTATCAAGGCTAAACATACATGGGAAAAATAGATGCAGACCTTATTTCTGTGGAGATCTCGGGATTGGAATCTAACATGACAATAAAAACAGGAGAGCTGCCAAGGGCCTTAGAGGATGTAACCAGATGATCTCAAACTCAGCCCAGAACCAAATCATTGAGCGCTAATGAAGCTTAGTTAGATTTTAGTGAAAACTTTTCCATTTTCACTAGTTATGACTGAGACCAACAGCAAAAGGAATGGCCATTTATGTTGATAAGAAGAAGTTCCACAATTACATCAGAGAAGATGAAAATGTAATGTGGGATATAAACCTCCATGCTCCAGGGCAGAACCAGTTACTAAGTGCCTGGGGTCAGGAAGAAGCTGCTCCTACATTCTGTTCTATTCCATGATTGTGCATTACAGGGAATCCTGCACTTTTCCCTGAAGACTCTGGTACTGGCTTAGGGTGTGGGATAAAACAGACCCCATGTCAGATCCAGCCTAGCGATTCTATGTTCGTAATAAGTTTGTTGATGCTTTTGGCTTTTAAGCTTCTAAGGATGTTAAATCCTTCATTGTTGGAATACAAAACGATTTTTTTATTTGTAAGTGCCTGAGACACACTCAGACGCTGAGGAACTTATTTCCGCCTTTGCTTTTGCACTCCTATGGCTTTAAAAAAAAAATTATCCCAAGCTGAGCACGCTGGTGGCCAAGTTTCAGTCAATGAAGAATTTTTACTGCTGAGTTATAGCTCCCCTGAAAATATGGGCTTACAATGGAAACAGAGCCATGAGTTAGAGTTGGGCCAGTTGATGCCACTCTAATACTGCTTTGCAAGCGCTATGCTGACTGGAAGATTGAAGGCAGCGCATATGTTTCGAGTATTTGGGACATACGGGGCTCTGTTGAAAACCAGCTTTGCTCAACAAAACAGTCAGAGTCTGGGAATGACCAAAAAGAAAAAGACCTCTGATTTATAAACTTCATATGGCAGCAACCACATCACCCACTTTGTCATCCTGCATGTGTGTGTGTGTTGAGAGAGAGGCAGCCTTTCCTCTCGCATCTTCAGGCCTCCTCATGGTGAATGGAAGATCTTGGCCTTTTATTACAGAACCATCATGTCATGTTGCATCTCTAGCCACCGCAGCTGCTGCTGACCTAGGTTCAGAAGTGAACTCCACTGGCCTTGTGTTTTCTGGGGCACGTTCTGCTCCCCTGAGAGCCCTAAGCAGGATGTCCTGTCACCTCAGGCCCAGCACCTCCCACTGATTTGTTATATCTTCCTACTACAGGTGGTCTTTGAGCAGTCAGGGCCTGAGCCCCCCCCTTGGTGCATGCTTGTCCCACTGACTGAGCCCAGCGAGGGCTGTGGACACGTGGAAAGGCAGGACTTGGCCTGCTGGCTGTCAGGGTGCGTTGTGACAATGCTCAACGCAGCGTCCTGACAGGAAGACGAGAGAAATGGGTGTCAACTCCCGCCCCTCCCCCCAACAGAAAGGAGTGCCCACCCAAACTCCAGGCCACTTTTGGCAGGTGGACCCGTTGGTTTTCAGTAGCACTGTTGAGAACCCCAGCTCCAGGGAACCCCACAGCCAGCTCTTCGGCACAGTCCAACCCTGCACTCCTCCCTGCTGTTTTTAGTGAGCTGGCTAGATTAAAGCTAGCATGGGTACGTCTACATGGGCTGCAAATGCCGTAGCCTCGGGGTATGTCTGCCCTTCGAGCTGGGGGCGCCGTTCCCAGCTGGAGGCGCCATGCGCACATTAGCTGGGATCGAGCTAGCGCGCTAAATGGAGTCCCAGCAGCACGAGTGGCGGGAGCCGGGAGGGGCTAGCTGCCCTGGATGTGCCTAGTCTCTCAGCCAGGAACGTGCTCCAGGCCGCCAGCCTCTCCGTGGCTACACGCAGCACTCAGATGGGACTGCCACCCTCCCCTCGGTCAGCCTCAGCCTGCCAGCTCTTCACTGCCCTCTCGCCCAACCCCTCTTCCTTTCCTAGGCCCCTGGTCCTGGAATGGCTTCTGTTCCCTTTGATCCCTCTCTCTGCAGAGGGAACTCCACAGAGTGAAGGAACTGAGCCCCAGATCTCGTCCCAAGGTTCTGCTTTGGGTGAGGGCGGCAGTTCATTTACATCTTTGGGGATGCATTTCATGTGTGTGTTTCAAACAGCTAGCTACCCTCTGCTTCCCGGTCCCTCCGAAGGCCCAGACTGGAGGAAGGAGGGACTCACTCCTTACCACGGCCATGGTTTACCTTTCCTACTTGGCTTCTGTAACAAGCCCTTTTGATCCAACTCCACAACCACCATAAGCACGCACAGACAGGCATGCCCCAGGATACGTGACAGATAACCCAGATATTTCCCAGTTCATCACCCTCCATCTATCTAATGGTCTTCTCGCACTCATCCCCATGCTCCCCAAGCACCACCCTTGGCTCCTTTCTTACTCCCCTTTTATACAGATTTTCCTTACACGAAAGGCCTGTATCTTTTTATCACTGGTTCTCAAACAGCTTAGCATGCCCTGCCGTTCCCCCACCTCTCTAATCACTATCACCTCTAAGAAATCTGGGCCAAGCGATCATTCAGCACTTCGCTGACATTTCTGCATTGTGTCTAGGCTGTGGAGAGCTTTGATCCATCATTCTGGTTGGGAGTGTAGTAAATGTCTGTCAGCCGTCCAATGGGCGCTCAGAGGAATTCCTGAGACCTCCAAATCCTGCTTCTTGGGAAATGTGCTGATCTTGCTGAGAATTCATTCATCCACTACATGACTTCATAACCATTCCGGGTATCAAATAGCTCCCATTTGGTGGTTTAAAAGTTGTGCCAATGGAAAATTACGGGACATGTTGCCCACAAAATCAGAAAAATGTAAGGGTCTGCTCTATGTTTTCTGATAGATTACTCCAAATTAACCAAGGAAAAATGTTATGAGATGTAACAGAGTAAGCGCCATGCAGCAGCGTTTAGAGAAAACATTGTTGCCAGTTACGAAAGCTCAGCTCAACTAATGTGCTCCTCGCTACTGTTCATTACAAAGACAAATCGACTAGAGTAATAAGTAGCTCCTTGAGTTTCCAGCTGAACTCCGGGATTGTACTCGGTGCTGTACAAACACACAGTAAAAGCCAGTCTTTGTCCCAGGGAGCTCATAGGCCAAATAGACAAAGGATGGGGGAAGAGTGTTGGTAGAGCCACTTGACAGATAGGGAACGGGAACCAAGGCATAGCGAAATGCTCCAGGTCACGCAGGGAGTTTGTAGCAGAACCAGGCACTGGACTCAGAACTCCAGAGTCCCAATCCAATGCCTTAGCTAGAATGACATCTTTCCTCCCTATATTGCAGCATCACTGTTACAAGCTGTATTATTTGGAGCATTACTGTAGGTCATTTTTTTTGATGGAGCATTCCCTTCCTGACGGTATCGTTAAATATAGCAAGTTTATTTTATTGTTGCATTATCTTATTATTCCATTGTCTGGTTCATTATTGGGACAGATATCCTGCAATCTCCTGGACAAACCATGTTGAACTAAGTTAAAGTGTCTTAAGAGGTCATTGCTTTAAAAATGCAAATGTTATGTAGTATCGTGGGCTGGTATGTAGCATCTTTTAAGGAGGAGACAGGACTTAGGTAAACGCCGGGAAGTGTCATGTGCTTCCAAGGACTCGTGAGAACAATGGACCAGACAAGGCTGAACTTCTAGCTGAGCGAGGTTCCCGGGAAATACTTGGGACGAGGGGAATGCAAATGTCTCACTACCGGGCCATCCTTTGGAAGCTGCACCTTGAAGAGAAACCCATTGTCTGGCTCATTACCTAGTCCCGGTCTCTTCAAAGACCTAACCTGGCTAAAGGAGGGACTCAGCTAAAGGAGGGACTTGCAAGCGAAAGCTGTTCTGAACTGGTGACCACAGGAAAAGCTCCTGGGTGGGCTTTGAAGAACTAATCACCAGCCAGAGCCCTGGTTGGAGTTAGGGGCTGATCTCTGGGAAGCTTTTTAGCATGTGTGTAGATTCTTGTATTGTTTTGAATGTGTTTTCTCTGTAATGGTTTTATCTTAAGACTAAAAGGGCTTGCTTAGAAAGAGCTGTGTGATGACTTCTGACTGGGCCATTGTACTGTCTACTGAAGAGAGAAGAGAAGCTGGCCTGCTTAGGCTGGCGGCCTTTTGCTGGGGATAGCACAGTATAGTCAGGGCACGGCACAGCCTGGAAACACCCTGGTTGGGTGGGACTCTTGTCTCCACCCAAGGCTACGTCTACACTACCCGCCGAAATCGGCGGGTAGCCATCGAACTATCGGGGATCGAATTATCGCGTCTTGTCTGGACGCGATAAATCGATCCCCGAACGCGCTACTTCGAACTCCGGTACTCCTGCAGGGCGAGCGGAGTTACCGGAGTCGACGTGGGAGCCGCGAACGTCGATCGCGCGCCGCGCGGACGCGAGGTAAGCGCGCCAAATTCGAACTAAGATACTTCGACTTCAGCTACGCGAATAGCGTAGCTGAAGTCGAAGTATCTTAGTTCGATCCCTGCCCTAGTGTGGACCAGCCCCAAGAGAGGTGACCACAGAGGGGGAACACAGGTGCAATTGCCCTGACTTGTGGGGGTGATTATTTACTGTTTGTATTAAGATAGCACCTAGCTGCCTCAGTCATGGGGCAGGACCTCCCTGTGGCAGGGGCTGTGCAAACAGAACAGCCTAAGTACGTTAATTATCACTAACATGTGCTCACCGTGTAATAAAGTAAGTTGGGCTATTTCTTGTTATTTCTCTAGCACATTTGATCATAGAAAATCTATTCTTCTTTGTGATTACTGGTCCAAGAATAATCAGTTTTATTTGGTCTTTTTCATTCATCACTGTGTCTAAAATCCCAGAGTGGGATTTAAACCAAGAAATTTGAAATTGGCTCTGTGAATGTGAAACTAGTTCAACAGAACTGCATGGGAAGAATGTCTGGCCTTCCACAACTGTAGTTTCCCTGTTTTTTAAGCTTCAGTCCGGATGTCTTTCGGTCCGTGAGCACAGCCACAAGGAGCATGTTGGCTACGAGAAATGTGCTGTGGGTATCTCTGGTAACCTGTTGTATTCCATTTCAGGATGATACAGATGTCAATATTGAATGCATGAATGAAGAAAAGCGCCCCAACAAGAAGGTGTGCAATGTTAGCTACCCCTTCTTCCGAGCCAAGGCAAAGGTAAAGATAGTTTCAGTTATTCAACCTGGCACATCCAAATGAAATATCCTGCCCATGGGGCGCTCCGGCCCCGCCTCTGTGGCCGCAGAAGGGTGCCACTGAGCGGGCAGGGGGCATGGCCGCATTTGGGAATGGTGTTCAGGAGGTGACGTAGTGCCGAGCTCAGCTTCTGGCATAGGGCATGCTGAGGACAGGGAGAAAGGTTCCTCCACTGAGCCGATCCTCACTGGGGCTGCAGATTCTATTTCAGCCATTGGAACAAAGTAACCTAGGGAGAGCAGAGCCCCACTTGCTTCCGGAGCTAAGGGGGAGCATTCCTGTCCGGATCTCTGCCCAGAGCCCAGCCCAACAGGGATGAGCAAAATGATTCAAAGACTAGTATTTGCTTTCTTTTCTATTTCAGAAGGCCACCAGTGTTAGGGGACAAGGGGTCAGCCAAGAGATGTCAGCAGCATAAAAGTTGCATTGAATCCTAGCAGATCTTCAGGCAGCCAAATTAAAACCAGTCACACGGAGACAAAGAGTTTGACTTTAATCCTTTGGCACAGTTTAATGTTGGCTGTTCCGATCTGATGCTGGTAACTTATCCTGCCTTACAAAATGAGTCACCTTTTACTGGTTAGGTAGAGCAAGCTAAATTCTTCTCTCTTTCATTTCAACCGGACCCTCTGCCCCTCATTCATCATACTGGAGATGTTCACATGAATTTGCGCAAAAACAAAAAAGAGAGAGAGACAGAATGAAGGAAACCTCACTAGTATCAGTTTGGTGAAGAGCGTGTCATGTCTAAGGGTGTTTTCTCAGATAAACTCCTCAGTATCATTCTTTTTAACCCTATCCATTCATTTTCGTTATATATCAGCTAATATTTTAGAAACACTGATCAAACATTTTAATGAGCGTTAACATATTTAGTTCATTATATATGGGCTCAAAGACACACTTCACTTGTTGTTATTCAAATTATTATGTTATTCATACGTGCAGTGAGGCAATCCTTGCACTGAAGATCTTACAGTCAAAGTTGACAAGACACAGCAGGTGGGAGAAAGGAGGTATTGTTATCCCTATATGACAGATGAGGAGAGGAGTGGCAGAAGGTCCCTAAAAGTGGGGGGGGCTGCAGGCATCTGAACCGTGGCACCACCGTCACATCACCCCCTTCCCGCTGAGGCCCCCCCATACTTCCCCTTCTCCCTGAGCCCCCACCCTCGTGCTGCTCATTCCCTCAAGGCCCCGTCCCTTCCCGCGAGACCCTGCTCTCGCGTTGCCTCTTCCCCGCCAAAGCCCTGCCCCCCCACTCTCTCCTCTCCGCCCCTTCCCCCCGTCGCTTGCCTTTACCGATGGTAAAAAGTGGGGAGGGCATGGACCCTTGGCTCTCCCTGTTCTGGCACCCCTGGATGGGGAACTGAGGCACAGAGAGATTAAGTAACTTGCCCAAGGTCACATAGAAAGCCTGCAGCAGATTCAGGAATTAAACCCAGATCTCCAGTCCTGTGATTTTACCACAAGTTCCATTCTGACAGCTTAGTATCCCTGGACTTGGAGGTTTTCAAAAGCCAAACTGAAATCCCGATTTAAATGTTGCAATTCTCAGAATGAGCTGAAGAAGATCGTGGATATGATTGGAATAAACTACCAAGTTATCTTCCATCCTAAGTGCAGGACTCTGCACTTGTCCTTGTTGAACCTCATCAGATTTCTTTTAGGCCAATCCTCCAATTTGTCTAGGTCACTCTGGACCCTATCCCTACCCTCCAGCTTATCTCCTCTCCCCCCAGCTTAGTGTCATCCGTGAACTTGCTGAGGGTGCAATCCATCCCATCATCCAGATCATTAATTCTATTTTGTAAGAGAGCCCAAGGAGTGGGGGAAATAATGACTACAAGCTTGGAAAAGAGGAGACTAAGGGGGGATATGATAGAGGTATATAAAATCATGAGTGATGTGGAGAAAGTAGATAAGGAAAAGTTATTTACTTATTTCCATAATACAAGAACTAGGGGCCACCAAATGAAATTAATGGGCAGCAGGTTTAAAACAAATAAAAGGAAGTTCTTCTTCACACAGCGCACAGTCAACTTGTGGAACTCCTTGCCTGAGGAGGTTGTGAAGGCTACAACAGCGTTTAAAAGAGAACTGGATAAATTCATGGAAGTTAAGTCCATTAATGGCTATTAGCCAGGATGGGTAAGGAATGGTGTCCCTAGCCTCTGTTTGTCAGAGGGTGGAGATGGATGGCAGGAGAGAGATCACTTGATCATTACCTGTTAGGTTCACTCCCTCTGGGGCACCTGGCATTGGCCACTGTCGGTAGACAGGATACTGGGCTAGATGGACCTTTGGTCTGACCCAGTACGGCCGTTCTTATGTTCTTATGTTCGTAGGCATGGCCTTCCAACTGGGAATATGGCTGGCCACCACAGGTCACAAAAGGTCACGCTATGGTCATGTGCAAGTAAGTATGGAGCACATAAGTAAGAACTAATCTCTCCTTAGCCTTCACAGAGCCATCTTGCCCCATTATTGGGGACCATGGTTCTAATGCCAAATATGTGTGGCAAGCATTGTTCCACCACACTCTGCCATCATGCTCATTGAGCAATTACCTGGATGAATGGACTATAAGGTGGATAGAAAGCTGGCTAGATCGTCGGGCTCAACGGGTAGTGATCAATGGCTCCATGTCTAGTTGGCAGCTGGTATCAAGCGGAGTGCCCCAGGGGCCTGTCCTGGTGCTGGTTTTGTTCAACATCATCATTAATGATCTGGATGATGGGATGGATTGCACCCTCAGCAAGTTCACGGATGACACTCAGCTGGGGGGAGAGGTAGATACGCTGGAGGGTAGGGATAGGGTCCAGAGTGACCTAGACAAATTGGAGGATTGGGCTAAAAGAAACCTGATGAGGTTCAACAAGGACAAGTGAAGGGTCCTGCACTTAGGACGGAAGAATCCCATGCACTACTACAGGCTGGGGACCGACTGGCTAAGTGGCAGTTCTGCAGAAAAGGACCTGGGGATTACAGTGGATATGAGTTAGCAGCGTGCCCTTGTTGCCAAGAAGGCTAACGGCATATTGGGCGTATTAGTAGGAGCATTGCCAGCAGATCGAGGGACGTGATTATTCCCCTCTATTCGGCACTGGTGAGGCCACATCTGGAGTCTTGTGTCCAGTTTTGGGGCCCCCACTACAGAGAGGATGTGGACAAATTGGAAAGAGTCCAGGGGAGGGCAACAAAAATGATTAGGGCGCTGGGGGCACATGACTTATGAGGAGAGGCTGAGGGAACTGGGCTTATTTAGTCTGCAGAAGAGAAGAGTGAGGGGGGATTTGATAGCTACTTTCAACTACCTGGGGTGGGGGGTGTTCCAAAGAGGATGAAGCTCGGCTGTTCTCAGTGGTGGCAGATGACAGAACAAGGAGCAATGGTCTCAAGTTGCAGTGGGGGAGGTCTAGGTTGGATATTAGGAAACACTATTTCACCAGGAGCGTGGTGAAGCACTGGAATGGGTTACCTAGGGAGGGGTCGGAATCTCCATCCTTAGAGGTTTTTAAGGTCCAGCTTCACAAAGCCCTGGCTGGGATGATTTAGTTGGGGTTAGTCCTGCTTTGAGCAGGGGGTTGGACTAGATGACCTCCTGAGGTCTCTTCCAACCCTAATCTTCTATGATTCTCTGAATTAGCATATATATCTACTCCCTGTATGTTATGTTAGAGGGAAAATGGGGTGACAGGCTGACGTGTTGGAATATAAGGAAGCAGGTCATGATAGAAGCTTTCCCAGACTCAAAACAATATATTAGTCTGAAACCTTTGCCTGTCAGAAGCTCGAAAATGATGGATGTGCTTCATTCACTTCTCTAGAATTTAAACCTTGCAATAAAGCCGTCTTGTGTGCTTGTGGCCGTAAAATAAAATGGAGCAGCCCGATTCCACATGACCTACAGCAGCTAAGAATGCATCTGCGTGGCATCAGGTAGTTCGGGTCCTGCCAAAACAAAGACAAGCTGGAAATGGAATTTTGGCCCTGGGAGCCGGAGTAGAATTTTAATATTATAATCAGCTGTGCACCGTCCCAGACAGTTTGAGGTCATTGCCACGTTTTTTTCAGATCTGCCATTAATGACATTTTATTGTTGTTGGAACATCTCTTTGGCACTTCTTGTCCCCCATGGGTGGAAACAATGCCTCAGATGTGAATTAATTGTATGGCACAGTGAGCCTGATAGGCCTTTAACAAAAAGGATTTTTTGTTCTCTATTCTAAATAATAATAATAATAATGTTAAACACACACACACACAAACCACCAAGTCAGTAGCTGTTTTCTCTGGAAAGATATGGCTCTGCTTGAAACTTGCCAACCTCTCTTGTAACATTTCATCAATGATCTTTCTCCCACGCACTTTGTGACTGGCTGGAAAGTTGTGCTCTGCTGCGATAGGGTTAACGGGAAAGGACGGTGGCAGAGGGGAAGCTCGTGTCTGCGACAGCTGGATAACTTTTTATTTGTTTAATGTATTTTTTTCAATCTGTTTTTAATCTCTGCAGGTGGCTTTTCGCCTGGATTTCGAATTCAGCAAATCTATTTTTCTTCAAAGCATGGAGATCTATCTAACTGCCAACAGGTTAATGATTGCATTATTTTTCTGTTCCCTTTGCACATATTTATCACCTTTATTTTCTAACTATATACAATGCTGTCTGCACAGATCTTGTCTTAGAGCGCCTGTCATCTTCTCCCTCCTGTTGCAGCTTAACTGTTGATGGTTTTCACCTCTCCCCCTTCCTCCCCATGCAATGGCAGCCTGAGATTTTTAATTGGAGTGAGTTTGGAGGGCACAGATACTCCACAGCTTTGTTCATAGTTGACAAGAGCCTGCATTTCAATCTTCAATATCTATTAGCATCGTTCAGCAAAGCTGGCAACCTCTGCTTCAGAGGCACCCAGGGCATAGCATATGGAAATTAAATTACCTTTGGCTGTTAGAAAATATGTAGCGCTGTACTTGTAAGTCATGGCTCTCTCTCTCTCGCTCTCTCTGGATATCTGATGTGCTTCAGCTGCCAGCAATATTCCAGGGTGTGTGGATGAATAGAAAGTGACACTTGCCAATGCTTTTCGTTCAGCTACTTTCACAAACACAAACACTCCCCGTAAAAATACCTTATGCTTGTAAAGTTCTACTCACCCACTTGCCCGGCACAAGTAAAATTTTTTTTGACAGGCAAGTAAAATCTGAGTAGGGTTTTGTTGGTTTGTTTTTGTTTGTTGTTTCCCGCATCAATCATCGTGGCAAAGGGCAGCCAAAGAGATTTTGTGCCTGGTCTAGTAAATGTTCATGACAATTTTGCAAGGCTGCTCTGTGCTCTGGGGTGGGTTTTGGTAACCTAAATTCACTGCCTTGACCTGGGAAAAGTTACTGAGGAAAATCTGCTTCTGTTGGCTCATTCGCCAGTAACATTTTTCTATGACTTCTGCACACACTTACTTGGCATCTTCCAGAAAAACACAAGAGGGCAAATTCTGACTCATCCAGAACTGGTGTCAAAGGATATGTTTACACTGCATTGTAAACCCGGATCTGTGGGACCCTGGCTTGGTGTTTCCAAACCCACGCGTCAGTGTCTACACTGCCTTGTAAATCTGGGTTTACAGTTGCTGGACCTGGGTCTCACAGCCGTGCTAACGCATCCATACTGCGCTACCTGGACCTTCTGACTGGGTCCTGCAGCTTGAGCTGTGTCCACACTGCAAAACAACAGGGCTTGGACCTGAGTCGCAACAGGACTCAGGTTCTGACCCATCACCCTAGCAGGGTCCTAGGATCTGGGTCCTATGGGTTGGCTGACCCGAGTCAGACTGATTTGTGTGTGCATGGAAGTGGGGCTTGGGCTCAAACCTGTGTGTAGACAGTGCCTTTGTAAACTAGACAGAACCATCCTTATTAGCAGTCGCTACCCGCTACTTCCTATGAGAGAAGATGCTTCCCTGTTGCGAATTCTGCCTTCTACTCTTGGCAATCGCACCCCAAAGCAAAATAAAATGGACTGGGAATGATGAGGTTATGTGCTGGACTGAGGCTCTGAAATACCAGCAGAAACCAGGCAGGAAGAAGGCTAGGGAAATTTTTAGACAGAAGCTTGACAATGAAGCAGAGAGAGAGAGAGAGAGAACATCATTTCCCTTATCCTAATGAAGTTTCTTGTTCAGTGTTAGAAGAAAGCATCTGGTCCTGTGATTCTTTACCATTTTCACAAACGAGTGATGGACACAGAGTGCTGTTTGCTAGAAGTTCAACCGTTATTCTTTAAGATGTTTGCGTACCACTTTCCCAGCACAGCTGTTATAGTTATACATGTGCCTGTGATCTCATTGGCCCGGACTGACTTCCATTGCTGTCCTGCATAATTGTCAGATTTGTGGCAAACACCGTGTGATCTAAGTTATTAACCAATCAGGATGCTTTTACTATGTTGTTAACCAATTGTAGTTGATAAAATAATAATACTTGGTCAGTCATTTTGCTGTGAGAAATAGAAAATGAAACAAGGAGTTCACACGACTGTGGCTCTTTGGGGTAATGTTGATGGCTAGTTTGGCTCCAGAACCACTGAGGTCTGAGTATCGCTGCTCTAGAGTTTAGGGGGAGGATTAATTCTTTGCAGAGTTTGTGAATCATGCCGTGTCAGCAATAAGTGCCTTTTTATATGTTCCTATCCCACCAGCCCCGCCTGGTGTAAGCGCCAAGGTGAAGGGCACGAGTAATTGCAGAACGTTGTTACTCTCATTCCCCTGCCTTCCTAGAAATTCATTGCACAAAATCAAAGCAGTTCCCTATATTTTTTACCAACTCTGACAGTTCATACGTGAAGGGACGGGCCCTAAGAAGGCCTTGTCGGCAGCTAGGGGCCAGCGTCCCAGCCCTCCATCGAGAATCAATCGTCCCATTTGGACTCTGTGCTGTGGAGTCAGCAAATTAATCCTCACGCCAGGGTGGGCTGTTTGCCCCCGCTGTGTGGAGTGGCCTAAATGCTGTTTTCCTTTGCTTGGCTTCCAGTGACAGCGAAGAACAGGAAAGTACCAAAGAGGATAACGCTGCTCTCCTGAATTTTCACCTGAAATACGAAGCCGACCTCCTTTTCACCAGGTTTGTGGACATCGTGGCCAGGGGGTTGAGGAATCGGTCGCTGAGCAAACCTGGCCCAAATCCTGCAGCCCTTGCTCAACCCTGATACCTGCTGCTCCCAGGGCTCCATGTTTCCCTGCCTGGGGGGAGGATGCTCAGCTCATGGTTTGCCTGGAATTGTTCCATAGAGACTGACGGGCTAGGGGCTTAGCTCCATAAACTGGAGTCAAGGGTCTCCATGGGAAGGCTTCTTGCCTCTGCACTTCTGTCCACACGTCCCCAGCTCCTCTGCCCCGCAACGTGCTGCCGGGCGCTGGGCGTGGGGAGCTCCGCAGCAGGGAGGGGCGTCCTGGCAGCGGCGTATTATTGCCTAGGCCGACAAGGCCTAGGCCTAGGGCGGCAAATTTGCAGGGGCGGCAAATTTGAGCACCCACGGAGAAGTTCCCCTGCTCCAGCTCACCTCCTCCGCGAGCGCACCGCCGCGTCCTGTTTCTCTCCACTCCCTCCCAGCGCTTGCGCCGCGAAACAGCTGTTTCGCTGGGCAGGGAGGGAGGGGAGAGAAACAGGAAGCGGCGGCGCGCTCGCGGAGGAGGCAGCTGGAGCAGGGGAACTTCTCCGCAGCTGTTTCGCTGGTCAGAGAGGGAGGGGGGAGGAGGAGGAACGCGGCGTGAAGGGGAAGAGGCGGGGCTGGGGCGGGGATTTGGGGAAGGGAACCAATAGGGGCATGGAGGGGGCAGAGTTAGGGTGGGACATTGGGGAAGGGGTGGAGTCGGGGCGGGGCCAGGGGCGGCAATTATTTCCGGGCCTAGGGGCGGCAAAATTATTCATCCGCCCCTGCGTCCTGGGCGAGGCACCATGCAGGTTTGGGGGGAGAGAATCTGGCTTTGGGGTGGCCAGCCCATGGGGACCACCTGTGTTAGATGGGAATAAGGGGAAACTGTTGTCAGTAGCTACCGGTGTGGTGCTCTGCTCTTGTTCGATGATAACAGTCGGTTGCGTGCGTGTTCCCTCTGTGTGCTGCCCCAGTTCTGTGCAGATCGCTGACACAGCAAACCCCGAGAGGACCCTCAATGACCACAGACTCTAGTAAGGTACGAAGGAACCCGAGCCAGGTTTGTTGTCAAACGAAGCACAGTAATAGTTTCCTATAGACTCTACAGGACATACTACGAATATGTGCCCCTTGGCAATGGACCGGCTCAGTCAGTGACGGGACTTTCCACTGCCCCCTAGGCTGGACAAAGATGCGCACTCCGGGACCTACTTTTATACAGTTACAGGACAGATTACTCATCCCTACTGACGTATTGAGGTACAGCCCCTTGACTCATTGGGGGCTGTCTCCTCCTTCGATCATGTTGTTTCAAACAGATCTAGCCATCATGCCGTCCTTTTGACCCTGTCTTTAAGATGCACCTGCTTCTAGCAGCCCTCTTCTCGCCAACTTCTGTGAGTGGGGCCTGTCTCTGGCTCACAGCCCAGCTTTTGCTTAGCAATGCCTGGAAGTACTTTGGTTCAGGCTCAGACTGGGCCTCTCACACAAGAGTTTGTTTCAGGGCCTCATCTTACTACAGAAACCACATGAAACACAAGGGACCAGGCTTTATTTTAAGGGGCTTTGTAGGGAAAAACCATTTTCCGTAACATATCATGTCTTTTTTCTCTGATGTGTACATTTCTACTGCCCTCGGGTATACAATGCAATTATCAGGAGCTTCAATTGAATGGTTAAAATGGTACTTATGATCAGGTTTAATACATTTCAATGCATCTTCAAATAAGGGACAGGTGGTCCCCCAGCACAAATCAATGAAATAAGGGACCGTCCCTTAAATGAAGGGCCAGGTGGTCAACCTAGGCCAGTCCCACCAACAACTACCAGCCTGTCCCCAGCCTGTAGAACGGGAAGACCACAGCTGCCCCTGATTGGCTTCCCCGAGCTCTAGGAGAAGAGGGGAGCATGCCACAGAGGTGTGATGGATCTGCAGGTGTGGGCCCCACTCTGCATTTTTGCCCTGGGTTAGAGCAGCAGGGTTTGTGGCTGCTCTCGGAATGGCGAGAGAAGAACGCACCTTGGTTTCGAGGAATGGCTCCTGGGTAATCCTGGCCGAGCTCTCTGGCGAGAGGACCCAGCTCAGCAAGTTGTCGGCGCTGCGGCGAGGGTGTAATAACGCGGCGTAGCAGAACAGGCCTGCGCAGCAGCTTGGGAGGCAGGAACGGCTGACGGCTACCAACGCTGAGAAAACGAAGGCTGCCGCGAGTAAGGCCGGAATGTGCAGCTGGCGGCGGCTTTGCACGCCCGCTCCTGTGCGCGCAGCTGACCTCTCCAGCTAGCCCAGACGTGCGGCCGTTTGTGCCGGTTGCACATGCAGCGAGGGACGTGCAACAACAGAGGCTGCAAACGCTGCACGTGGCATCCGAGCCGCCAGTGTCCCAGCTCTGTGCACAGGAGGGGCGGGCGGATTGGCAGCATCAATGAAATGTTCCAGCTGGACTGGGCCGTATCAGATACCCCTTAAAAAACCAAGCTACACCCTTCAAAGTCGTGCGGCTGGGAAATCCTGGTGCACGTTGTTAGAGAGAAGACATGCGAATGAACCTTTCAGCGTGTAACTAGAACTCTCATTAGCCCACTGAAAAGCTTCCTTGTAAGGACCCAGGTTGCGGCTGGTGAGACGTTTTGCGTACCGGGAGGTCTGGGCTCCCCAGAGACACGGGGCGAAGACGCACTAACACAGCGGAGCGGGTGAGCTGTGTGGACGGGCTGATTCACAGTCATGGCAATCGGCCTGGGTGGGGAAAACCTCCCTGTTAGCCAACAGCAAGAAGGGTAGGAAGTTTGTGCCGCTGCCTCAGGGCCCTGTGGGAATTCAGACAATGGCTGGCTTCGTGTTTGTAAACTCCCATTCAGTGGCAAACTGGGACTCTGGCAGGGACCCTGCGCTACGGCCTGAGAGGCATGGAGCAGAGGGCTGGGAGTCAGGAATTTCTGAATTCTAACCCTGGCCACCAAATTAGCTGCTTGGCCTTGGGCGAGCCCCTGCCCCTCTCTGGGTATCGGCTTTCCGACCTGTAAAAGGAAGATGGTAACAGTTACTTAGCCTGCCTCATAGGGGTGTTTGGAGGAATAATTAGCTAGTGGTTGATGCTAAAGTGCTATACAATGACATCACTTTTCATCAGCAGATCTCAATGACGGCAAAGGATTTCAGTCTCCTCATCTCCGTTTGACAGATGGGGAAACTGAGGCACGGAGCATGCGGTGACATGCCCCAGGTCACCCAGCAGGCCGGTGGTAGAGCCACAAATAGAACTTGGGTCTCCTGAGTCCCAGTCCAGTGCTCCGTCTCCAGTTAGGCCACGCGGTCTCCACTGACTGAGTAAGTGCTCGGTGACACTGTTGTGGCCCAAAGCCCACAGCTGAGCACTGGGACGGTGCTCATCACTGCAGGGAGTGAGCCCTGCAGGACCCAGTGCCTGCACCGTACCAGGTCAAACTACCCCCTGAGACAATGATCCAAGCTTCTGTGAGCTGCGGCACTTGGGCTGGTTCCTTTCCTCGGTCACCTGGGGCGGGAGTTTTCCTTAGCAGCAGTGCCTCCGCACTCCTTGCTTGAAGGGCATTCCCTGAGCCTGTTTGGAAAAGAAGCCCCATCTGGAGTGGGCCGTAGGCCAAGCTTCAGAGAAATCTGCAAAGGAGATTTTTGCTGTGGTGCTAGTCTGGACTGAATAACAGTGGTACAAACGCTACTAAGAACATAAGAAAGGCCGTACCGGGTCAGACCAAAGGTCCATCCAGCCCAGTATCCTGTCTTCCGACAGTGGCCAATGCCAGGTGCCCCAGAGGGAGTGAACCTAACAGGCAATGATCAAGTGATCCATTCCCTGTCACCCATTCCCAGCTTCTGGCAAACAGAGGCTAGGGACACTTCAGAGCATGGTTTTGCATCCCTGTCCATCCTGGCTAATACCCATTGATGGACCTATCCCTCCATAAGAACATAAGAACGGCCGTACTGGGTCAGACCAAAGGTCCATCTAGCCCAGTATCCTGTCTACCGACAGTGGCCAATGCCAGGTGCCCCAGAGGGAGTGAACCTAACAGGCAATGATCAAGTGATCTCTTTCCTGCCGTCCATCACCACCCTCTGACAAACAGAGGCTAGGGACACCATTCCTTACCCATCGTGGCTAATAGCCATTAATGGACTTAACCACCATGAATTTATGCAGTTCTCTTTTAAACACTGTTGTAGTCCTAGCCTTCACAACCTCCTCAGGCAAGGAGTTCCACAAGTTGACTGTGCGCTGCGTGAAGAAGAACTTCCTTTTATTTGTTTTAAACCTGCTGCCTATTAAACTTCCTTTTATTTGTTTTAAACCTGCTGCCTATGCTTGGTAGCATCAAAGGGGCTACCGTTCAGGGCTACAGGCTTTGGGTTTTCTGCTTGCCAAGAGAGCGCTGGAGTGCTACTCCTGACTGGAGCGTGATGCGGCCATTACTTTGTAGCTCCAGCACTGCACGGCGTCTGTCTGAATCAGGATCCTTTGCATCAGAGAGGACCAGGCTTTCCCTACTGATTCTAGTGCCACCGGTGTTTCAGCTGTTCCGCTTGTTTCAGAGGGGAACCACAGTGATTGCCATGTAACCCGGCTTCCCAAGCAGGCCACAGATTGACAGCAGTAGTTTGCAGGGGAGGAGTTAACACACTCTTACTGGCTTCTTTTTCCCAACAAGTAATTTCAAGTCAGGTTTCTGGGGTATTTAGATTCCTACTTTCCACCCGTATTTTTCCTCCCAAGGTGAAACTCTTTCCAGTGATGTCATTATGCTACATTATCATTTAAAGATTACAGTCCAGTTTTCTTCTACTGTGAGGCGGTCTGGAATACAGATATAAACGAGGCCAAGGTGATAACTCACCGACATTCCAGTGCAATTCATTCTTCCAGCCAAACCCCCCAGAGCCCTACTAAATAGATCTCATGCAATATTTCATAGCATCCTGATTAGACATATTCCATATGGCATGTGGATTACACACAGGAAGGGAAAGCAATCTAAACCCAAGTGATTTGTATATTATTTAAAATCTGGATTGTGGGTGTTAAATGTTTTTCATTCATGTGTTGTTGAAAAAGACTAACTCACACTGTGGTAAATACAGTATAAATGAGAGGAAAAGATTAGTTTGCACATGAAAGGAAATGTAATGTGAATGTTCATTTTTGAACACACACGTTGATTGAATTCATAAGAACATAAGAACGGCCAGACTGGGTCAGACAGGTCTGTCTAGCCCAGTGTCCTGTCTTCCGACAGTGGCCAATGCCAGGTGCCCCAGAGGGAATGAACAGAACAGGGAATCACCAAGTGATCCATCCCCTGTTGCTCATTCCCAGCTTCTAAGAAACAGAGGTTAGGGACACCATCCCTGCCCATCCTGGCTAATAGCCGTTGATGGACCTATCCTCCATGAATTTATCTAGTCCTTTTCTGAACCGTGTTATAGTCTTGGCCTTCACAACATCCCCTGGCAAAGAGTTCCACCAGCTGACTGTGCGTTGTGTGGAGAAATACTTCCTTTTGTTCGTTATAAACAATTCCTCATTGTAAAGTATGGGTGCGATGCCCAGGACAGCTATAAACATGCAGCGGGACAGCATTGGTGAATTCTTTGTGTCAACGCTCAGCTGCCTGCTTCAGCCCAGGAGCACTCGGTGCAGCTCAGCAGAGGGAGGGGCAGAAAGGTGGCCACCCGAGTGCTCCCTGATCTGGGCCAGTCTCCCAGCATAAATCAGAGCAGTCTTCAGGGTGTTCTAATTTACAGTGGCGGCAGATGGCTCCGAGGAGGGGCCTAGAGAAGGCCTCCAACCCCTGCAATAAGGGTGGCGTAGGAGCTGCTGCTCTGGCTTTGTGCACCACTGCGAGGGATTTTTCCCATGGCGAGCCAGCTATCGGGCAGCTGTGTGCCAGCAGCACGGTGTGAACAGCCACCGCAGAGCTCCCCAAAGGCGAACGCCTTCTCTGTTTGGCTTGGGTTCCATTAAAGCCCTGGCCACGTCACCCGTTTTTAAAATTCACTCGCCGGGTTTACATTCACGTGCCACAGGTTTGAAACCATGCATAGCCCAACCCGCGGGGATGTTCTCTAGAGAGCATTAAAATGGTCTTCAGGAGAGAGCCGTGTGGCGCTGACAGGAAGGATGGTCTAGTGGTTAGGGTGTTAGTCTAGGAGTTCTGGTTGCAAGTTCAAGCTCTGCCTAAGGTTTCTGCTGTGATCTTGGCCAAGTCGTGAAAGGTCTGATTTTTTTAATGTATTAGGCATCTAATTCCCACTGAAATCAATGAAAGTTCGGCTCCCATGGACATTTAAAAACGTGCCTAAATAACTTTAAAAATCAGAGCCTACTAGCCCCTTGTGAGGATAACACTGAACATTGTGAAGCCCTCGGATACTATGGTAATGGGCACCATATAAGTACCTAAGGGTACATGTACGCAGCAATAAAGAACCTGCACGCAGCACATCCCAGAGCCTAGATCAGCTGACTGAGGCGGGGGGAACGTGGGCTGGGGGGCTAAAAATAGCAGTGTAGATATTCAGGTTTGGGCTGGAGCCTGGGCTCAGAGACCCTTCCCCCACGCAGGGGTTCAAAGTCCAGGCTCCAGCCAGAGCATCTACACTGCTATTTGTAGACCAGCAGACCTGGGCCTCGGGACTCTGTGCTGCGGGTCTCTTATTGCAGTGTTGCCATCTCCTAAGATAAGGCGACATGGTAACCCTATTTTGAAAGCACTTTCACTGACATAACCCCAGGGCAGTTTGCATGTATTTGCTTTCCCACAATAGCCAGCGAAAAGCCACTGCCTTGCAATGGAGCATTTAATCCCCTTTACCGTGGCTCCCATAGAAAAGCATTATTTTAAGTCGTCTCGGTGACAGCTTAACTATTTTCCGAAAGGGCTCGGCTTTCCGCTACTGCAGACTAGACTTGAGCTTTGGTTTTCAGTTTAGAAAAAAAATACGAAGGAAACATCAAACCAGAGTCCCTTGGCAATAATCCCACTGTGCGGTCTATAACACTCAGTGGATACATGTAAAAATCGATTGTAAAAAGCAGTGAGGTGATGGGCGTTTCATAATGTTTTCACACACAAACGTGCGTGTTATTAAGTATGTGTGAGTGTGATTTCTTTAAGAGAAAAACGACTTACTGGACACAATAATGTTCCTAGCATGTGTTACCAACCTCTGATGTGACTTCACATCCCTGTGTCTGGACTCTTAGTCATTGGCTTTAAAATAATCTCACCCCCACCAAAAAAAAATGATTGCAAGGGAATGTGCAGAGGATTTTATGCATCATGTTAAAAAAATGTTTCTCCTGGGTGGAAATGCATAGTTCAAGGAGAAAAGTGAGCTAAAGTTCAGATGACAATTTATTTACACGATTATAAAAACGCAGCATATATGAGTACATTCCGTGGCTGCCCCTATCCGGGCTGTAATTTCTACCAGATTTTGGAATTTTTCTGGGATTTCTTATACTCCAGCCAGTGGGGCCCAGCAACCAAAGTCACTTTATTCCCTTGTGATTTATGGGACTGTTTCTTTTCACTTCAACAAAGATGCAACTGCCAGAACCACCCCACAAGCACAGAGAACGAAAATCTTACCGTCTGGTCACACTAAAAAAGGAGGGATCTTTTCAAAGCCATTGTAAGCTATTTGTTGGCCAAAGGCTTTGTGCCTGTGTACCAGTACGCACACACACCAGTGACTGTGTTCCACAATGCAGAGCTGCACACCGGCTAGCAGAGATTCCTCAGCTGTGGTCTGCGGAGCTGGCCGTCTGTGGCAAGCTGGCTGGTCACATGGCGCTGGCTCCTTCCCGGGGGTTCAGCTTCTAAATGCTTATTTGATTTGTTGATTTATATTTACACACCATTGATATCAACGTCCAGAATTCTTGCAGTGTTGGGCCCTGTCTCTGATATGTATTAGCTAGAATAATTAACCAGCTTCCTGTATTACAGTTATTCAGATTCTGCCAGTGAATTTATTGCTGGTGAAACTAGAGTCTAGCAAACCAAGGTGCCAAGGGAGCCTGTCCACACAGTCCTGCCCAGGCACCTTACTCTGACCCAGCCCCTGTCCTCCTCTGCCATCCCTCGAGCGTTTAGTACCATTAAACGCTAGGATGCTGCAGCTCCTGGCTGATGAATGACGGGTCCTCTTGTTTCTGATTGGCTGTTTTGTGGAGAAGTGACGCGCTCTCATTTGTTGTCATGACAGGAGTTCGAGTCTGGACTATTATGAAATCAAGTCAAACAGCTCCCTGGAGAGGTACGACAGCATCGGCCCTCCCTTTAATTGCACATTTAAGGTAAGGCAACATTTTCAAGTGATGGGTCAAAATACTTCCCTTTTCTATGCCCATGGGTCAATATGAGGCTCTTCGGTTAGCCAGGGTACTGCCTGGGTGCTGGCACCCGGCACAAGGGGGACTGGCCAGGCACACACCACGTCAAGATCAGGGGAGCCCTGGCTGAGCTTTGGGCTACCTCTGACAAGGGCTGCGTGCTCCCAGGCCAGAGCAGAGGCTCAGCCTCGCCATTGGTCCACGGTGCCTGTCTCTGACCTGAATTGCTCCTTGCAGCTCGCGATGTCTGTCATCGCCAAAAGACGTGAGAAGCAAAGATCTGGCAGGGTAAAGCCCATATCCCGGAGGAAGCTGTGGCTACTTCCCTCTGGAAATGAGTTCTCCCTAACCCAACGGCCCCCCTTCACACCAGCCCTCCCAGCACCGCGCTCCTTTGGGGGCAGATTTTCCACGTGCTGGATTAAGAATTTGGGTTTGCTAAAGACCAGTGGTTTGGAAAGCCTGCTCCCCACTCGCCCAGCACGCTTCTGCTCCCCCCCCCTCGCCAGGCTTCAGAGCCCGATCTCCTCCCCCAGCTGCAACATCTGCAGGGCTGTTTGTAGCATGGTAGCGCTGTCAGCCCAGGGCGGGCGCCTCACTGCCATGGGCTGTGTAGACACCTTCTGTGCTACAATGACCGTCTGCAATGTGGGAAGAATAGCACTTCCCTACCTCTTGGGGGCGCTACAAGGACAGTCCATTAACGGTGACCAGACATCATGGTAACGGGGGCCAGATAAGGCCCTAAAAGAGAGAGATGATAGATTTTACTACCAACACACCCTCAGTAAAACAACCAATTGCCTCACCTGATAAAAAACATAGTGTCCCAATTTAGGTCCATCTCACAGCAAAAACCCACCAGTTATCCCTGAGCAAAGAGCTTGCAACTGATAACTTGCTCTTTCTCACCTAGTACAAAAAGGTCACGCTCCTCGAATGCTGATTCCCTGCGTTAAAACAAACTCCTTTCTGTGTTACAGCTGCACAATCTGGGGTTCTTTCCTGTCGACGGCGTGACTATCAAAATCACAATCCCAGTAGCCACAAGAGGAGGGAATCGCCTTCTGCTGCTGACTGATTTCATTGTGGATCAGGTAGCAGTTTTGATGACTTCCGCTTTTGGAATGGTTCGAGGTGCTGCCATTTGAAATATTTCCTTTATCAAGTCTCTTATCAGCGCTACTCTGGGCTTCCAAATGCTTAACCATTTCCACTCAGTCCGTGGGGATTCACAATAGGCAGCGAGATGAGGCTATAGACCTCCGTCCCATATATAGCCAGAGGACATACTTTCATGTGCTCTACAAAGTTGGTAGATGCTGTTATATTCATATCCTGGTAGTGGGTAATTATTTTCCTGCTGTCAATTCACCTTGAGTGTTAATAGTCATCTTCTCGCTTATATGACCCAATTATTTAACTCTTTGGCTCTTCTGTGCACTCATGAACTTCTTCCTTCCACGTTCATTTGGCTGGGAAAGTGGAAAGTGGTAGCAAGCCACGGGTCTAATCCGCACCTTGCAAGAAGAACTAAACCTCCCACTAGCATTTAATGACTTCTTGCAGGTCTTGAAATAATTATGCTTTGACTGGGACATCTGCTAGAATCTGAATGACCTCAAAGTGGTGAGAGAATTCGTGGCAGAGCACTGGGGACCTTGTGTATAATATTCCCTCTGCAATGGAGCACGTTTCACATGCTCTCTAAGAAAAGACAGCCTTGTCTCGGAGACGGTGTGTCAGTGGATATTTTAGCTTCAATACCTCTTTCTACAGTCCCAGCCCTGGCACGCTTGCCCTATCACACACTGGACAGAGTTCTGATGATGTCCCAGTCGGTGGGAGGTATTACTGATATAGAACATATGCTCTTGGGAAGGCACAAATTTGTCTTCCACTCTGGGACTATGCCTCCCACCCCCGGGATGAATTTCCTTAGTAGAAAAGAAAAAATATTCCGTGATCCTTGAGAAACTGAATTCAAAGTCACTTGTGAATCAAGCTCTTCCAAAGGGCTTACTCAGAGCTGGTTCATTTCAGTGCGACTGTCTCCAGCAATGGAACAGCTCCTGGAAATAACTCTGTGAACTAGACAGGGTTGAGGAGAGCTGTTAACATTTAATTAACCTTTTAATTAAAAATATATTAAACGTCTTAATTAAAAATGAATTGCTAGTAGTGAAAGCCACCTGCTGTCCATTATAGGTTGGGTTTCAGATGCTCCTTCTTAACTTCGGATTTCAGGGCTAAGCTTTCCATGCCTGAAGGTCTGTAACATTTGGGTACCTAATGTGCTAAGAGGCTTGTTCCGTGGCCACCACTGACCATGTGTTGTTGTTTTCATACAGTAGCTGTAATTAGAGAATAAGTTTGCGTCCATGTTCAGATGTGAATGGATAACAGTAAAACTCTGGACTCATTGAGAGAGAACTTTTCCGTGCTTTATTGTTCTAGACACGTTAGATTTAGAGGAGGGTCTAGATAGAGAACCCAGCCTTCTGTGACACTTGTCACAGACCCATCCCTGGACTCTGTATAGTGGAAGAGCAAAAATAAAACTGACCTGAATATGGAAAGCCGGCGGGGGGGGTGCTGGTTTAGTTCCTTTGGGTCAGTTTTAACATGAATTTCTTTGTTTCACTGAATTTCTTTTGCCCATTGAAGGAAAACACGACGTGTAATATCTGGGGAAACAACACTGATTACAGAAGGACACCCGCTGAGGAGGACCTTTCCCGTAACCTACAACTGGTATGCCATTCGCATCGGCTTTTCCCAGCTCTCTTGTCTGGGATCTGTCTCCAAAGCACTCCCGCTCTGTCTTTGCGATGGATACATGTCTCCAAAGATAGCGTGACCCTTGGGCTGAATGAAAGAAAGAGCGGAAGGGAGAGGGTGATCCTGTATGCACACAAGTTCTGGGGAAGGCCTCCTGACTGTGAGAATTGTGCGCTGTGTGATTGGCCAGGGTCAGTGTCTCCGTTAAGGCTGCCCATTATTCAGGAAGTCAATGTCCAGTCCACCCACAGACCTTGTCTCTCCCCTTTGGAGGCACGTGCCAAAAGCATCACATTGCTGACCTCCGGGGCAGTGCTGGGCTGCTGGATCAGGTGCAGTTCGTGAAAGCCGTTTTCGACTCTTTCCAGGGGTGTGTTTGATTTTGGTTAGAGATGGGCTCAGACTGAAAATGCCAATCCGGGGCCCAAACCCCCCACTGCCTGCAGGCTTTGGTTCAGCCCATTGTACAAATCGGAACCGTCCGCTGGCTCCTTCTTGTCTTCCCCGTCAGATGGGAGCTCCTCACTCTCTCCTCCTTCCAGACCCTGCACGGCCCTGCGCTAGCCTATATCTCTGCTCTCAACTTTCTCCTCCTCCCTGTCAGTGCCCTTTTGTAGCACTGCTCAGCTCCATATAACCACTGTGCAATTAATCCATCTCCTCCTCACCTCGCTCTGTAGGGTTTGCCCACTTAGGGAAGGGATCTCGTTTGTTCCGTATTCCGTATAGTGAAGGGCAAGTTGAACCTGATCCACCGCGCCTTGAAACTGGCAACATTCCCATTCGCTTCAATGAGAGCAGGCCCCAGGCCCTTTGTCGACAAATAACAAATGGCGTGTTTTATACAGCACCTGGCACAACAGGGCCCCGATCCTGAATGGGGCTGTTACCTGCACAAAATTCTCTGTTACACACTCTAGGGGCACCCACCTTTACCCAGTTCCTAGGGCTCAGGGCGTAACCTTCTGCGGGTTTGCAGCACCTTTTACCAGTGAAAAGTAATATCCTTATCCTCTATTTATTAACAATTACCAAGCACAATACACATGCTAAGCATACAATGCCATGCTCACCAATCCTGATCAGGCAGGCGGACGTTCCCTCTTGGCCAGGCAAGGTCAGTCTTGTCTGGATTCTGGTAGCTGCATGTCACGGTCGTGCAGAGGATTCTTAGCAGCTTTGATCTTAGGCTGTGTCTTGGAGGTGAGTTCTTCTTCTTCCAGGTCTTTCCCTCTTCCTTCTCTGCTGGTCTCCTTCTCGGACCCCAGTTTATATCTGGAAACTGGAGTCCTGGTTAGCTGTACCTTAACCAATCGTTGTACTAAAATTTTACTAACCAATCCTAACATAGCGTAACAAAATTCTCTAACCTAATCCTACCCCACCACCTTAATTAATTTACACCTAGCAAAACGTATTATGTAACAGACCGAAACAATCAAAGAACCAGGCAGAGACCATACAGACAAACAATAGAGAAGTGGGGACCATAAAGATAAAACAATAAAGAAATGAGGATTTCACAACCACAACTATTGATTCTTGCCAGACAGAATGCTATCAAACTAAGTTTTTTTTAACCATCTTAAGATCCGTTTCTTTATCTGGTGATAGTGGGGGCCATTAGGACGGGGTCTCCTTCTTAACAGTCCGATGTTACATTGTTTTAATGTAATTTAGATGGAATGTGAGGATGTGACTTTCTGCTTCTCAGCTCATGGCTGCTGCTCTCCTAATTGGGCTGCAGACAAAGGCCTTAGGCCTTGCAATATGGGTACAGGGCAAGGCCTCATCCCTACAGGGTCTCTGGAGCCTGTGGCAATACATAGAATCAAATCATAACAATGAGACAGCAACATTCAGAGTCTGGGTCAGATTTCACCCCTCCCTCTTCCACGCACCGAATCCGAGACTGTTCACGTCCAGGATTATGCCGCAAACCCAGGCTCTCAATGCTGCTGTTTGAGTTCAGCATTTTGGTTCTTGCTTATGACCAAAAAATATTTCCGCCTCCCTTTTTCTCCCCGAGCGTGAAACGAGCCAGTCAGAGCTGGGCTGCAGTGTCTTTTCATTAGTACCAGTATGGGGGGGGGGGATTTGTTTAATTTTGCACTATCCAGAAAGAGACGGGAAGCCTGGCCCACATGTGAAGGTAACATCAGTGACATGCAAACATCTGCTTTTTCAGAACCACAGTAACTCGGACGTCGTGTCCATTGACTGTAATGTGAAATTAGCATCCAATGAAGAAATCAACTTTCACTTACGTGGCCATCTGTGGCTGGAGTCACTGAAAGCAGTAAGTACAGCAACCGGAGTCGTGCCGCAGCTGCCGTCAAACAGAAAGAGTCTTACGGTGACGCGTTACAGGGCAAACAGGCTGGTTTTCTCCCGAGCACAGACGCGTGCGTTTTGATTCTCGCATTCACAGACCATTTATTCAGCTGCAATTAACCCTCCATCCTAATCCGCAATCTCCGGAGGCAGCTCACCATGGAGAATGTAACACTGAGCCTTACATGGCCCGTTTCTTCTTCCAAGTGCTTTGCCATCGTTACCTAATTAACCCAACACCCCTGTGAGGTGGGTAGAGGCTGAGGTCTAGGGCTAACCGTATGGCTGGTGTGAACTGGCCCCACTCTATGACGTTAGTAGCAGTGGCGGATTAATAATTTTGCCGCCCCTAGGCCCTGAAATAATTGCCGCCCCTGGCCCCGCCCCCATTCCACCCTTTTCCCGCCCCCATTCCAACCCCTTCCCCAAAGTCCCGCCCCAACTCCGCCCCCTCCCTGCCCCTATTGGATCCCTTCCCCAAATCCCCGCCCCAGCCCCGCCTCTTCCCCAGCATGCCGCATTCCCCCTCTTCCCCCCTCCCTCCCTGCCCAGCGAAACAGCTGTTTCGCGGCGCAAGCGCTGGGAGGGAGGGGAGAGAAACAGGAAGCGGCGGCGCTTGCGGAGGAGGCGAGCTGGAGCAGGGGAACTTCTCCGTGGGTGCTCAAATTTGCCGCCCTAGGCCTAGGCCTTGTCGGCCTAGGCGATAATACGCCGCTGGTTAGTAGAGATTCCCCTTCTCACCCCAGGTCTGAATTTGTCCCATAGAGACGAGGGGTCACTGATGTCAATAAAACTCTGCTGATCTACACCAGCGGCCGGGCCGGCCCAAGGCCACATAGGGAGGATGAGAACTCAGAGCTAGCACAGGGGTTACGGCCCAGTTCTTCCTATGCCCCACCCATCACCCTCGTTCTGTGATGCCCACTTGGGGAGGAGGAGCAGCGCTGAACAGCTAATATTCATTCCCCATGATGCAGCAGGTAAATGGAGGTGACGCCAGATCCCATTTGCTTCACCTTCAGCCTAGCCGCCGGGCTCATCGGCAAGGGCAACTCGGACAGCCAGATTGGTCCCTAGCCCAACATTACAGGCCCCTCACGTTAACCGACAGGGTCCAGCCTCACTGGGACGCGCCAAGGGGCCTGTGAACCTGTCTCGGGGAACGTGAACTGGGGCATTTTCTGTGGGTGGCTTCTAGGCAGCTGCTGAGCATTCGGACTGTGTCTGGCGAACAGTATCTCAGGCCGTGTCCCACCCCACAAGACCCACCGGGGCAGATGTTGACAATCCTCTTGCCCGTAAAGGTGGCTCCTCTCGATTATGAGGGGGCACATTGGCTGGGCTGAGGACACTTGTCCTGTCCCATGCAGACAGCCAGGGTGTCAGTCCCCAGGGCTCTCGCTCCAGCCCCGTACACCGGCGCCAGCCCATCCCTGCACTGCATGGCACTCGCGCCTCTAGCAATGGTCCCCTGCCGTTGCAGCTGCCCCCTTGGGAACGTCACCTGACCTGGCTCAGTGTTCCACTCTAGGCTCACGCTGGGCCTGGGGCCGATTCTCACCATTGTTCTGTCTCTGCAGCTGAAGTTCAGGTCACTGAAGCTCACGACGAATGCAGCTCTGCAGCGACGGTTTCGCAGCCCCTTCATCTTTCGGGAAGAGGACCCCAGCCGCCAGGTGAGCTGCTGGAGCTCTTGACTATATTCCCCAACGATGGGAGCGCAGATGTTTGCATTAGAAGGGAGGGGATGGAGAAAGCCCTAAGGGGGGGCTGGACTGCATCTGGCTACTGTGGAAAAGAAATCAGAGCAACTCCAGCCCAGCCGGGTGGGCAGGCTGGCCGGAGAGAGCTGGTGATACAGAATAAGGCGGATTCGGGTGCCACCTTTCCCTACCCCTCAACCTGCACAATCGCAGCTTGGAAGCCGACGGGGCTCTCAGCTACCGGGATGAAATCAGGGGAAGCTGCAGCCAGAACTGCCACAACCCCGGAGCTGAGACTGGCCATTGATTCCACAGTGCCCAGGACAGACTGCCAGAGCTTTCCCATCCCCCAGATCAGCAGAGGAGGAAGCTGGGGGAGAGGCGAGTTACACACACTCCCAGGCCCACCCGTCCTACCCCGGTGATTGGAGAAAGGGGGGAATTAAGGTCTGTGAAAGACCCTCGGGTGCTCAGACACTGAGGAGTGTCGTGCAAAACAGAAAAGAAAAGAATGTTGCAGCCAGATCCGAGGCCAACGTATCTGCGGGAATCCCTCGCTTTATTTAGCCACTTACAGGCTGCGAGCGCACGTGGGGTTTTTAGGTATTTTCTGTGCTTTTGCCGATTTGCGCTTGAGCTGACGTTTTTCAGGCACTTGGCGAATGGCTTTTGTCGGAACCAACTCTCCTCTGCTCTGCTCTCCGGGCGGCAGGGCAGGCTGGGGGATCTCCGGTTATTTGACCCTCGCGGCCGGTTTCTCTGAGTTATTTGGGCATCTCCACATGCCCCTGGAGCCCAAATGCACCGGTGTCTCTAGGACACAGCGGCTGGTGGCACCAAACAATAATGCCAAGGGGGCAAAACGTTTTTAAAAATCAACTCGAGACCAACTGGATCCAGTGCTGCGCCCCAGAAGCCCCAGGGGGGAAGCGACGTGGCCAGCAGCAGCGCTCAGTTGACGCGTGACACCGCGTGGGTCCGTCTACACTGCAGTTAGCAATGTGATTGCAGCCCGGGCTGCATAGCAGTGAAGGCTCCGTGGCCTGTTCGAGGCCGCCCGGATCCTTGGGCACACGCTCGCATGGCTGCCGTGTCGTCACTGCGGGTCTCAGGCAGGCTCGCTAGATTAAAGCTGTCGCTGGCCACAGCTGCCATCTCCCCTTTATTGGCAGCGCAAATATACCCTCCGAGATGGGGGGAGGTGCAAGAGAGGACTCCACATAGTCCAGGCAAGGCCACTTGAAGCCCCTGGGTCATGCGGTGTGCCCTAAAAGCAGCCTCTCGCGGTCTCTTCCAAGAGGGAGTTCCACAGACACGCACCCTTGGTGGAGGACGCCCGGTCCCCAGCCTGGGACTGACAGGTAGGGCAGAGGGCCCAGAGCGATGGGCGGAGGAAGCGGGGCAACGAAGTGGCCTCCAGAGAGACTGTTCTGTTAAAAGGGGCTTTATCCAAACAGCCGTCATGGGGCGTCTGGTTCGTACTGGCTGGACTGCGTCTGCGGGGTTGAATGGCTGGGGAGCACGGGAATTCCCTGATCGCTAGGCTCAGGGCCTCGTCCACTGCCTTCAACGGGAATTGGATCAGCCCCACAGTTCCAGCAGCAGACGCCAGGCTGTGGTCTGCCTGGAGCAGGGACATTGCTGCTCCCACCAGGCCCAGAGCCACGGCAGGGCTGGCTGGGAAGCTCTGTGCCAGGCTCCCAGGAGATGGAATCGCTCAGCGTCTCCTCGGCAGTGGGGCTGGATGATCCACGCTAGCCTCCGGAGGGTCCATGTGCCCTGTCAGCCTTCAGAGCTGCCCTCCCCAGCGGTTGGCGGCAGCAGCATTGCCACATGCCTGCCCACAGGGCAAACTCCAGTGTGGCCAACGGTCATGATTTCATTGCAGCTCTCACAGCATTTGGTGGTTTTCTTAAACCTCCAGCTCCCGGAGTCCTGTGATTCCGTGAGAATCTCAGCTGTCATTGAGCAAAACAAAGTAGGTGTCAGGCCCTCGTGGTCGCAGAGCAAAGCTTGAAAATGTGGCTGAAAGGAGAGTTTTCACACGTGACCCCTCTCCCCGCGGGGTTTGTGTACAGACCTGTCTGAGGCAGAGCCAGCCAAGCCAGGCTCCTGCTCCCACCAGGTCACCGCGTTCCCAGCTGGGCCCAGAGAGAATGGAGCGCTGCTGCCCTCTGCTGGCTGCAGGCTTCATCTTCTAGCCAGTAGCCCTGCCAGCCATCCTGGGCTGCTACAGGCTCTGCAAAGGGACTAGAGAGATTTCTGTCCATCGCAGGCAAGTCCATTGTTAGCCTGAGCCTCACTGCCTACAGACACCCACATTCTAGCACCCGCAGCCAAGTGACAGCAAGAAATGTTTAGTCATTCTTTAAAATCTAAGGCAGGTGAAAAAACTGTGTTTTATTGCATTCGGTTTCAGGCCGTTTGCAGAACCCGTGTCCCGTTGAGTACCATGGTCCCCTTTCCGTAGGGCAGATACAGCCTGACAGAGCAGTGTGCCGGTTCCCCGGCCTGAGCCCCTGCGATCCTGTTACTTCCTAACCGCTGCCTCGAAAGCGCTGGATTGAGCTGCAGCTGCAGTTGAATTTGAGATGAAGGCCTCGTCTACCCTGGGGATTCCAGCTGCCTGCACCCACCCGCCAGAGTGGCTGCACCAATGCAAAGCCCTGGTGTTCACTGGCAAAGCTGCAGTGTGCACCTGTGAGCTGGCCGGGGCAAGGTCTGGCGGGCCAGAGCTCAAGCCTAGGGGCTGGCACCAGTAAGCTACTCTGCCAGCTGAAATCAGGGCACGTGCCAGATGCAGAGAAGGCCTAAAAGTGGCATGCAGGGGGGCAGAATGGGGGGGTGGGGAGGGAAGCACTCTGCAAACCCGAGTACATTCATCTCACACAGCTTCCTATTGCAGATAACGTTTGAAATCTCCAAGCAAGAGGAGTCCCAGATCCCGATCTGGATCATCCTAGGCAGCACGCTAGGAGGGCTCCTGCTGCTCGCGCTCCTTGTCCTGGCTCTATGGAAGGTAAGGCTGGTCCCCACAGCAGAGCTCATTTTCCAGCCGGCACTTGGGGCAGACACGCCTCGCGCGGTCGGGACAAGCTGACGCCGTTTCCCTGCACGGTCACTGTTCCTTTGTCATCGACCCATCGACATTAAGGCCAGAAGGGACTGTTGTGACCTCTGACCTCTGGCATGACGGACCAAAGAACTTCACCCACCTCCTTCTGTCCCTTGATTCCGTTTCCTTTGGTGAAGATGCTGTATCCTCTGTCTTCTCCCCAGAGCCAGAACCCAGCCCCACCCCACGCCCTCGGGCTCTGTGCATCCCCCTGCACAGCCTGCCTGGAGTGTTACAAACTAAAACGCCCTCCGCTGGAAGTCAAGGGACTCCTCCAGGAGGGACAAGCCTCAGGTGCAACTTGAGTTCCCAATATGACCCCAAACCTTCAACCAGCCTGCAACCCGCGCTGCTCGGATGGCTTGGAAAAGGTCACAGTCAGGTGACCCGGTGCCCTGGAAGGGAGATGAGGAAGCCCCCAGTGCCCTCCACACTCTCCTTGTCCCCTTTCTTGCCTGTTTGTGGCAGCGGCGAAGAGAACAGCCCACTCCCCAGCCCAGCTTCAGTCTCACCTCTGGGCACAGACGGTTCCTCCCCTCCCACTTGAGCTTCTGGGGCTGGGAGCAGGTTCTACGCAGCACCCCAGGGGAGCAGGCTGAACAGCCATGTTAGAGGGACAGGGTCACGCAGAATGCCAGTGCTGGGTAAGAGAGAGGAGCAGAGAGGCTGGTCCCGGGCTGCCAGGGATTTGGTCTGATAAACATTATCAAACTGGCAAAGCAAAAAGCGGCATTGGCGTGGAGTGAGACCAAAACCCCCTGGGATCAGTGCCAGCTTCAGGGGGTCAGTGCCAGCTTCAGGGAGTCAGTACCAGCTTCAGGGAGTCAGTACCAGCTTCAGGGGGTCAGTGCCAGCTTTGCTCCCAGCTGGGCAGACCGTTAAATACCCCCAGGCGTAGTGAATTGTCCAGCCGGACACTGGCCATGGGGAACACGAAGGTCCCCTCGCCTGGCATGCCCAGGAAACCGATCCCATGGGATACTCCAGGGAAAGGTGACAAAGACCCAAGGTCCCTGGAGATGAAGTCCCTTCCTGAGCCCGTGTTTAGGGATGGGTTTAACCTTGTCTTCTCAGAGCTTGCATGGTACCTTGCAGTCGCTCTTACCAGCAAATCTTTGATAAACCTACACCAAGTTTTGTCCACAACTAGGGCATGACTGAATAGATTGCACTTCCCCAGAGGGCCCCTTCTCAGGCAGGTAAGATTGCTGGTTCAACAGACGGGGTGCGGGCAGGCAGGTTTTGCTGCTCATTGTCAAGCTGGAGCGGGGGGTAGGGGCAGGCAGAGCACATCCAGCCCAGGCTGCCCGGTCTTTGCTCCAATTTTCTGAGTATGTCAAAAATCCTGCTCCCAAAAGTCTATGGCAAGACTCCATTGATTGTAATGGGACCAGGATTTGCCCCGTATGGAACAGGGGGCCCTGGCATTTACAGCTTACATGTAACCATTTCAAAAGAGCAGTAATTTGGGTTTGTGGCTCGACCCATGAAAAGACATCGACACCCAACGCCAGGGCCGGCTTTAGGAAGTGCGGGGCCCGATTCGAATACCCGGCAGCACTTCGGCGGCGGGTCCTTCACTCGCTCTGGGTCTTCCGCGGCACTGAAGGACCCGCTGCCGAAATGCCGCCGAAGACCCGGAGCGAGTGAAGGACCCACCGCCGACGTGCTGCCGAAGACCCGGACCGTCGCCGGGTGAGTAAAAAAATTAAAAAGGCGCCTAAGTTAGGCGCTCTTCTTTAGGGTGCGGGGCCCTCTTAGGCGCGAGGCCCGATTCGGGGGAATCGGCCTAAAGCCGGCCCTGCCCAACGCCACATCCTGGGAGCTCTTGCCCTTCGAGCACCTACCGCGAGCGTTATTGCTTTGTCTGAAAACCTTTGAACACGGGAGGTGCTTCTTTTCCGCCCCGGAGTACAAACCAGGCTTCCCAGCAGCAGTGAATAAACAGAGATTCTTTTTTTTTTTTAAGCTTCAGAGAAATCCCACAAGAATTTCTCACTCTAAAGCAGTGAGACTCAGACAGAGGCTTGGCAGCCGCAAGTGGCTCTTTAATGTGTCTCTTTGCAGCACAGGATATTAAAACACTGTGTGATTTAATTATTAACCAATCAGGAAGCTTTTACTGTGTTATTCACCAATTGTAGACAACTTGGTCAGTCATTTTGCTGTGAGAATAATCTACACAGTAAAAGCTGCGTTATCCCGCACTTTATCAACCAGGAAGCTCTATTAACCGGCATTTCTGAGATCTCCCAATACAAATCTTCCATCTAGTAACAGGGACTAGTATACTGCCCAGGAGGTTATGTAATTGCACATTCTGCACTCTACTTCTATGCAAAAGAGGCAGAAGACAAGTCAGCTGATATCAGGGAGTTATTCAAAAAAGCAGCTTCCAGGGTGTGTCATCGGGTCATTACAGATTCAGCCCAATCTCCTACACCTTCTCCATCTACAATGATAATTGATGTTGATAATGATGACCCTGAGGAACTGCAAGATCCTGAAGTGCCTTCTGAATCATCAAAGATTAAATTATGTTCAGTCTAGTTTTAGTGTTAAGTGTATTTTCAGTGACCTGGGTGTACGCCACGTGCGGCCCATAGTGATATGTAGTGTCCTAAAATAACCTACTGTATAGAAAACTTTACCTGTGTACACCTAAGTGCTTCAAGAAACCAACCATTGTGCAGTGCAGTACTACTGCTGGATTGGTGAATATCTGTACTGGATTTTATACTTTATTCATTTGATTGTATCTATCACTCTCAGTTAACCAGAATATTTGATTAACCGGCACCACTCATTCTCCCAACATGCCGGATAACAAAACTTTTCCTGTATATAGTAAATGAAACAGTGAATTCACACTCCTGTGGCTCTTTTGGGTAATGTGGATCATTAATTTGGCTCCTGAATTACTGAGGTCTGGGTATCACTGCTCTAAAGGAACGGGAACACTCAGGTTCCACACCATATTTTGGAGAAAGCACATTTACTGATCAACTAACACATTAAAACCAAATGATGAAAAACTAAAAACTCTCTGCCATGAGTGCAGGGGACTAGATGACCGCTTGAGGTCCCTTCCAGTCCTGCGATTCTATGATTCTACTCTTTGCCATTGACACTTCTGGCATTTCAGTCACCTTGGACAGATGAGTCAGTTTCACTTCCTGCCTTTCAAACACCAGCAGGTGCTGCAATGTTTCAAGGAAATTTAAATGCAAGCCATTTGAAAAGTTTTTCGCTGGATTTTTCTTTATAATGTCAAACACATTTTTGTCAAAATTAAATTTTCCACACCCTTTTTATTGTGAAAAAATTTAAATGTGGGCCCTTCACTGCCTGACAATATCCCTTTAAAAGAAACGCGCTTCAACATAAGCAGCTGAAGTAATGGTGGGTTGTTGTTGTTGTTTTTTGTCTTTTCTTTAATTCCTACAGCTTGGATTTTTTAAAAGTGCCAGTCGCAAGAGAGATACAGCACAGGAGCAGAATGCCAAAGTATTAGAATGAGGCTTCCCCAGCGAGGGCCTGTGAAGCTCATCTATCTATCATCCTGTTCCTATTAATTTACAGCGTACGGAGTATATGTTTGTCTTCATGCCGAGGGATGTGGGTGTGGAACTCCGTTTGCATCGAGATGAGAACACACCCCTTTGTGTGAAATTATCTAAATAAAACCTATTCGCTGGCTATATGCCACCGGAGCACAAGCATCAAAAGGTACTTCAAACTGGTTTTAAATAGCTCTGTTCTGCCTAGTCACAGGCAGCTGTGCAAATCTGAGAGAGAGAGAGAGAGAGAACTAAGGGCAATAACATAATCGGGGTGGTCATTATGATTAATTTTTTCATGCTGGGGATTGCAAGTTTAATGACATGCTACAGATCTAAAAAACAAGCCAGTCTGATTAATTGTGAGAGCTGTGAGATTAGGGTGAAATCTCAGGAGATTTACAGTAGCTAATTTTCATGCCTGAGTTGTATAAAATCCCACTGATTAATTGCACCTCCTGTTCTTGAACTTCTTAATCAGCATTATGGATGGGATTTGAGAGACTTTCTAGCTAAAAGACATAGAAAGTCTAGTTCCCAACTGTTAAGCTGTAGCAACAGTAAACCTGCATTTATTGTTTGTTCATTTAAATGGCCTCACACACTGTGGGTAATGTGTGTTCAAAATGTAGTGTTCAAAAATAGTTTGAGGGGATGGACCTTGTGCAGAGCACTCTTTTGCTGCTGCTACTGCTACTAAACGGTACTTCTGAGATACCTCATATTAAAGGTTAACATTTGGATTATTCAAACTAGGCGGACTTGTCAGTAAAATGCCACATGTGAATTCTCCAAGTGCATGATTTGCCTGAGGAAATAAGATTTCTCCAGTGAGGAAGAAAGAGACAAAAAATCCTGTCCAGATAGTAAACAGATAAATTGAACAAATTACACATTTGTTAAATTCATGTTGTGCATCAAAATTTAATAATGCAGGGTTCAGTGGAGCTCCCATTGAAGCAAAGCAGAGCTGGCTCAGGCCAATTCAAAGCCACAGATCCTCAAGTGTTTTACATTTTCTGAGTGGAGAGTTTAATACGGAGATTTTAATTTGCTTTCTTTTTAATGCACTGAATACAATTAATAGCAAATTAAAGCACCTTAATGCAAAACTTCAGTGTCCAGCTGTATATACTTATTCTGAAAATATTTACCTGTTTAAACACAAAAAAACATCAAAAAACCAGTTTGAAGTGTTTTCTACAAACTGTGCAATTTCAAAGAGTATACGTGCAACAGGAATCCAAACATGTATTATAATTGTATATACTTTGTGTAATGCAGAGATGATCAGTGCTGTTTGACAAAAATCTTTTCTTTTGCATAATATAATTATTTATGCTAATATTAACTTTATGACTGAAAAGAAAGAAAGCAGACATCCACCTGATGTGTAATAAAGTCTGTTAAATACTGTTTTAGTATTTTTTAAGGATAAAAAATACAGTATTTTTAAAAATTCATAGTTTCAACTACCATTCTGTGCTAAACCATTTTCATCAATTATCATCTAGAATTGGATTGAATTGTTCACATGCCTTTAGAAGAGAGTGGAAAGAGGGACTATGATTATACTATTTCTGCCTTTATTTATTTTGACAATAAATATATTTTCCAGAACGACTATATAGAAGCCTTCTTTTAAAGGGACACTGTCAGGTTAAAAAAACTAAATGCTTATGCTTGCAGCATAAGTATCCCATTGTGGGCCCATCCATACACACATTGCAGGATCAGAGCCTTTGGGCCTTATTGTTGTGTTAAACCTTTTGATTATTTAAACTGAAAAACAAATTAATTGACTTTTTTCTGTTTCTGCTTTTCTTGCGTTTTGCATTTCTCAGCTTGAGCAAAGGAAGGTCTAGTCAGTTTCATTATTTCTAGTCAATTTTACTTTCATGTTTTCCTGCACTAGCCCAAGCAGGGGCTAGTAATGGGGATGCAACTGCTTTAGGGAGTTGTTTATTTACATTTGTTTCCATTAGCGATTTTAAACAAAGAATGGGACTATGATAGTTTTAGGCTTTGTGAATGATTAGCATGGGGGTGCCTGTTTTACAAAACTGAATGGAGATTTTTGACCTGACGTTGTCCCTTTAATTCGATATTATATTGGGAGTAGCAAATGTTTCCCATCACAAGAGTGCATTTTCTCATTGAGCTGGCTTAACTAAAATCTTGGCCATTGTGCAGAGTTTCGTTTTTCCCCTTTTATGAGTAATCAATTTTCAGAAATCTTGCAAAATAATCTTGTTGAAAGTATTTAAATGGAAGGCTGCATGAAGAACATTGAAGTCATCAATTCATCCTCACACAACTTCTCTCTTTGACCAACATCAAAACCAACAAAAAAAAAACCAAACCCAACAACAAAAAACAAACAAACAAACCACACATTGTTCAGTAGCTTGTTCATTTCAGATGTTGGTGATGAGAAAATTAATATTCTTTTTCAAATCCAAAACTTTAGCTTATCATTAGCATTTCCGCCATATTTTAAATAACTTCAATATACACAAAATAGAAAATACCTCAAGGTCAAAATTCACTGGGGCCTGATTTTGCACCATTGAAGTCAACTGGTGCTTTGCCACTTCCTTCGGTGGGCACAGAATAAGACCAATAGTGAATAAGCAACAGTGTAAATAGAATACCCAGTATTGCTGTAGGGTCTTTCCACTGACAACCAAACGGATGAAACGTAGCGACTTCGTATTAATTCTGTTCCTTAAAACAAAAGCAAATGATTGTCCGATCAATTCTTGTTTATACTGTACTAATAATGGAAAAATAAAAGCTTTTATCATGTATCCCACCAGTCTCATAAAGAACAAAAACAGCACTACCATCTTCATCGGGATTGCGAGGCGTCTGGCCGGTGCCTTGTTCTGAGATGCATCTGAAGTTCACATTGCTCATGTACCGTATTGTCCCGAGTATAGGCCGCACTTTTTCCCCCTAATTTAAATCTTTAAACTAGGGGTGCGGCCTATAATCGGGATCCCCAGCTGCGGCGGGGAGCCCAGAGCCCTTTAAATCCCAGCCGCGGCGGGGAATCAAAAGGCTCTGGGCTGCCCGCAGCTGCGGGGAGCCCTTTAAATCCCAGCCGCGGCGGGGAATCAGAGGGCTCTGGGCTGCCGCCGCGGCGGGGAGCCCAGAGCCCTTTAAATCCCAGCCGCGGCGGGGAATCAAAAGGCTCTGGGCTGCCCGCAGCTGCGGGGAGCCCTTTAAATCCCAGCCGCGGCGGGGAATCAGAGGGCTCTGGGCTGCCGCCGCGGCGGGGAGCCCAGAGCCCTTTAAATCCCAGCCGCGGCGGGGAATCAAAAGGCTCTGGGCTGCCCGCAGCTGCGGGGAGCCCTTTAAATCCCAGCCGCGGCGGGGAATCAAAAGGCTCTGGGCTGCCCGCCGCGGCGGGGAGCCCAGAGCCCTTTAAATCCCAGCCGCGGCCGGGAATCAAAAGGCTCTGGGCTGCCGGCAGTTTACTGTTCTACTAATGTGTATATCGTATTTTCTTTGTTAAAAAAAGTTAAAAATTTAATTTTTTTTAAAATAGCACCAAACTTCAAGGGTGCGGCTTATAATCAGGAGCGGCCTATACTCGGAACAATACGGGTATATAGGAAACGTTCCGCTGGCAAGTGCTAGTTACATGGTTAGCAAGTTTCCAATTTGATGGACATGCTTTGCCAAAACTTGCCACTGCTGTATAATATGCAAACGATGTGCTTGTACACAGGGTATGTAAATATGCTTTGAAATGTGCAGCTCTACTTTGTAACCCTGAACTGCTGGGAAATACAATTTGAAGATTTGTGTACATGGTCTTAGTGTTCAGCTTTGACTATTTAGTTTTTCATGTTTTCTTCTGTCGTGATGCTGCTGAAATCAGCAAGGATCGGGTTGTCCCTGCAATGTCAGCAAATAGAATTTGGTTTCACACCGCACCGTTCATTCTCAAGGTGTCTCAGAAGCACATGGAATGAATGAGTTACTGTTCATAGACCAGCGGTGGAGACAAGCGTAGTGAATGCAGCAACAGCTCATAACCTTTGTACGCCAAGGCCCCAGCTCTCTGGTCTGTTTGAGCAGGAACACAGAAGGGGAGTCTAAAGGGCTTGGTTGTTTTTTGCATTGTCCTCAGGATACATTAGAGCAGCCTTAATGCTGCTCCAACCTATACTTGACTGCAGAAGCACCCCTGGGGCTGTTGCATCAGCTCAGAGTACCTGGAGCACAATGCCGTTCCAGCGATGCACCTTGCCAAGAAAGCCCCTTTGCTAACAGAGCAGATCTGCTGCTTCTACTGCCTTTTTAAGCTATTGGAGCAGCATGAATGGGCTGGAGGGCAAGTGCATAGGTCCCTGGCAGCCTGTTTTACAAAGGGTTAGGAATGTTGTCCAAGATTAGAGGGACCCATGCCAAAAAAGTGTAGCCCCAGCTCCAAACTGCCCCATGGAGTTTGCTTTGGGCTTAGCTCTAGCTGTGAGCTTTCCAAAAAGCACCATAGCTGTTTAAATCTGCCCCCTGCAACTGGGCAGAAGGGGCTTTGGCTCTGCCACTACCCTCTTCATCTCCAATCGTATTGAACGAAACTGTCAACAGCTGAGAGAAGTGTACGGTCAGGCCTGAAACCCTCTTTGACCTGAATTTATTCAGCCTGATAAGGCTTCCTCTCGCTAATTCCTTTGCCGCCAGATTTACACGCCTCTCAGTCGGAGCAGAATCTGGCCCCATGGGAGGAGTTTACATTTGTATCTGTGGATGTTAATCCTTTACCATTCACTCTGTCGCTGGCTGTTAAAGAGCCAAAGCTACCAAACCTTTTGAGAGAACATGGGCCTCTGCTTGACATTAGAGCTGATTTTTATAGCACTTTGCTCTGCCCATTTTTATGTTGCTAATGTGCCGTACCTAGCAACTCCGGGAGCACGTGCCACTCTTTAATATGCTACTACATCGCTCTTAAACATTAACCACTAATCATCTGTGAGGGAGATGATGCATTCAGATGTATGTTTAGAGCCATCGCCACAAGGACTTCACACATACAATGGTCAGACTAACCTCCACTCTGAACTCACATGAAATATACCAAGTCCAAGTGCTGGGGGGGCTGCTTTGGCTGACACCCTCTTTTCTGTTTAATTCTATTTGCCTTTTTGTTTGGTTAAGAACATTAAAAACAGCCACACTGGGTCAGACCAAAGGTCCATCTAGCCCAGTGTCCTGTCTGCCCACAGTGGCCAATGCCAGGTGCCCCAGAGAGAATGAACAGAACAGGGAATCATCAAGTGATCCATCCCCTGTTGTCCACTCCCAGCTTCTGGCAAACAGAGGCTAGGGATACTCAGAGCATGGGGTTACATCCCTGACCATCTTGGCTAATGGCCATTGATGGACCTATCCTCCAGGAACGTATCTAGTTCTTTTTTGAAGCCTGTTATAGTCTTGGCCTTCACAACATCCCCTGGCAATGAGTTCCACAGGTTGACTGTGCGTTGTGTGAAGAAATACTTCCTTTTTGTTTGTTTCAAACCTGCTGCCTATTAATGTCATTGGGTGACCCTTGGTTCTTGTGTTATGTGAAGGAGTAAATAACACTTCCTTATCCACTTTCTCAACGGCAGATGGTTATTTAAAGCTGCTGCATACCAAGGTCACTGTTAGCTTTCAAACTAACAGGCTGTCTCTTAAAATCCAAGCCAGCAAATGCTAAAGCTTAAGCCAAATGCTCGGTGCACCCCAGCGGTAGTAAGCAGCAGTCCGTCGAAGAGGTGATGTCAGGCTTTTCAAGCTGCCTGGTTATTGTGCCCACTTTGCATCTGACTCCCCAGCACCTAGCTGTGCGTCTGCAGGGCGAGCCCAGCCTGCTGGTCTCACATTCATAGGCAATGCAAGCCTCCCAAGCAGGCCTTTCTGCATCCCCTACATGGTGCTGCTGTGTCTGGAACCCAGCCAGGCCTTAGCAAGCTGGCTCGTAGCGAGAGTTTGACGCCTACATTCAGTGTGCATGGAGCACCTTTGCTGCTGGAGCTCTCCGGAGGCAGAAGATCACAGTGCCTGAGGAAGGGGGGGAGGGATAGCTCAGTGGTTTGAGCATTGGCCTGCTAAACCCAGGGTTGTGAGGTCAATCCTTGAGGGGGCCACTTA
Source organism: Platysternon megacephalum (assembly GCA_003942145.1). Classification (NCBI taxonomy): domain Eukaryota; kingdom Metazoa; phylum Chordata; order Testudines; family Platysternidae; genus Platysternon; species Platysternon megacephalum. The sequence continues at coordinate 4,167,455 of QXTE01000140.1, forward strand.
GGGATCTGGGGCAAAAGTGGTCCTGCTAGTGAAGGCAGGGGGCTGGACTTGATGACCCTTTGGGGTCCCTTCCAGCTCTATGAGATAGGTATATCTCCATATATATAAAGGGAACAAATGCCTCCCCGCCAGCACCAATCCCCGGAGAGGGGCCCGTAGGCTTTCTAGGGATCGCCAGCCAACAAATGACCTGAGAGCTGCTGTTGGAGAGAGCAGGGACCAGAACCTGCTTCTCCCCAGAGAGTGCTCTAACCACAGCCTACAGCATCATTCTCCTGCTCCCTCTGGCCCGAGGACTGCTCCATATTGCCTGGAAAGGGGAACAGCTGCACCAGGAGAGTGGCAGCGAGCCCCCTCCCGCCCCCAAATAGCCACAGTTAGGGCCCGCAATGGGGGCAATCCCTGTGCCACATCAGGCAGGGTGGAGATTCGAACATGGAGCGGCCACATCTTGGGTGCGCGTTCGAACCGGGGGGAGGGTGGCACCACCTGTACCCCAGCCTTAGACATGCTCCGGGTGCTGGCTTGTGTGAATCCTATTCTTTGGCTCCTGCCTCGCCCCATGCAGTCCATAGGGAGCCTGCCCCCCCCCCCCCCCCCCCCCCCCCCCCCCCCCCCCCCCCCCCCCCCCCGCCCCGCCTCTCCCGCCCCCCCCCGCCCCCCCCCCCCCCCCCCCCCCCCAGTGCAGCCCTGTGTCTGAGGCCCCTTTGTGGCCCTCGTTGCACACCCAACGCGGTCACAGCGCTGTGCATCCAGAGCACGGGCACCGACTTGCTTCTGTCCGGGTGGGTGCTCCAGCCCTGCTCCGCTCCAAGGCCCTGCCCCCCACGCCGCCCCAGCCCCCACCCTCACTCTGCCTCTTCCACTATTTTTTTCCCATGGGTGCTCCAGCCCCAGTGCACCCATGGAGTTGGGGGCCTCTGACCCAGGGCCTGCCCCCAACCCAGCTACATACCAGGGCCAGCAGCAACCAGCTGAACTGGCGCTGACGAGAGCAGCACAAGCCAAGTGGGTTTCAGAAAAACCTGCTGCCAGGAGGCAAGGAAGTTATTCTGGTGGCTAACCAGCCGGTCTGGCCTACACAGTCCCCATAGAAACACACGGTGAGCCCGACGCCATGCCAGCCTCTCCGATGGCCTGACACCTGTGCTCCACCTGGGCCCCAGCACCAGCCGCGTGTGCATGAAGAACAGTACGAACCCTCTGCTAGGCCCGGCCACGGGTCGCACAATCATGGCAGCGCCACGTCACGCACCTCAGCTTCTAGGCTTCCTACGTGCTGTAAATCTGTCCAATGCCGTGACGGGGGTGCCACGCTTGGGTGGTCGGATTCCTAGAGGTTTCCGCACACGATTTAATTGAAGCTTCCACTTTAATTCCTGGAGACCCCAGGCAATCCTGGAGGGTTTGCAACCCGGGAGGGGAAAAGAATCAGGGCCTTGCAGTGGTTTCTTTTCTAAGCAAGACCGTTAGTCCACTGCTAAAACTAAGCCCTTGGGGCTGGGGCAGTGGTTCCCAAACGTGGGTCGCGGCTTGTTCAGGGTAAGCCCCTGGCGGGCCGTGAGACACTTTGTTTACCTGGAGCGTCTGCAGGTACGGCTGCTTGCAGCTCCCAGTGGTCACGGTTCGCCATTCCCGGCCATGACCGGCTCTACCATGTTTGCCGCCCCAAGCAAAAAAAAAAAAAAAAAGCCGCCCGGCCTGTGCCGCCCCCAAGAATGGACGGAATGGACGGAATGCCGCCCCTTAGCATGTGCCGCCCCAGGCACGTGCTTCCTCCGCTGGTGCCTGGAGCCGGCCCTGTTCCTGGCCAATGGGAGCTGCGGGAAGTGGAGTGGGCCGGACCACTGGGCTGGGGGGAACATGACTGTCCATGTGCATCCCACTGAGCCCTGTTTTGGTGATCTAGATTCTTAGCCCAGCCGGTTCACTGCCGCATCTGAGCCCCTGCCACCAGAGCATTGCCTCCCGCATGGCCAGGCTCAGGGCACGGGCAGGCGCTGCTGGCAATGTGGCCTCTTTTTGTTGTTACTAAAAGAACAAACACACAGCTCGCAATGAGTTACATACAACTGGCTGACTGGGGCAAATGCTGCATGGACTTGTAAACCAAGACAGCCTTAACTAACCACCGGCAAATGTAACACACCCACTGGGCCCTGCCGGCCTCCAGCACCTCTCGCTCAAGCACTGGTGTAATCTGGTGCCGGTAATGATGCTGGCGCTAGCTGTGACACCAAACCAGAGGTAGGCGCTGTCAGGCAACGCCTCCCAGCCACTGTCCCCCGCCCCATAACAGGAGGCCGCGGTTGCTGTGACCTAATGAAGCAGGGTAACATGCATCACACTGTACAGCAACCATAAAGCCGGGCTTACGGGCCGTGAAAAACCCCAGTGTGTGCGCGTGAAATACAGCCGCGTGCCATAGCGTCTGGATCGGGCCAATCGCCACATGGGCCTGAGCCTGGCCCGCGCAGCCAGCCTTATGCCAAGCTTGGCGGCACATGAACCCCTTCGGGGCAGCGAGACCCCGGCCCACACCCCTTCCTCCTGAGGCCCTGCCCGAGCCCCAAGCTCCTCCCCACCCCAGCTGCCCTGAACCCAGGCCACCAGCCGGCCTGCCCCAGCCACGCTGCCCGCCCCAATCCCCCAGGCCAGTCCGAGTTGTCCCAGGCCCTGGGCCCAAGCCTCAGGCCAAGCCAAGCCACCTCAGCCCTGGGCCACCAGCTCAGGCCCTGAGCTCCAGGCCACCGGCTGGACCTGAGCACCCGCCAGCTTCAGGAAAGTGTGTGTGGGGGGGGGGGGAACACGAAAGGGAGGGGCCTTGCGGGCGGAGCAGGGCTGGGGCCATAGCCTGGGTTGGGGACGCTTAGCCTGCCCTGGCCTTTGATACCCACCGCCCCGCAAGCAAAGCCGCTTGCCACACCCCCAGCACGGCAGGGCTTGCCCAGCGCCTTCCTGGCACGGGGCTTTTTTGAATTCACACGCCTGCATCGTTAGCATGCGGAACGAGCCAAGACCCAACAAGCCAGAGGCTGGCACAATGGTTGCAATTGACTAACAGACAATTAGGCCAGGGCTCCACACGCTCACACGCCTCTCCCCTGCCCTGGGGCTAATGTCATAATCCGAGTAGCGCCAATGGTTCCCACGGGCTCTCGCCATGTGTCAGCACTGGGCTGCAGAGAGGTGGGGAAAAACCCTCCAGCGCTAGGGCCTGTCTACACAGGGCCTTGGCTACACTGCAATTACACACCCACGGCTGGCCTGTGCCAGCTGCCCCAGGCTGGCGCTAAGGGACTCCTTGATTGCAGTGTTGCCATTCACACCGGCTGCAGCCAGAGCGCTGGGACCTCCCGGCCCCGGACTCCAGGCCGAGCCTGACCGGCTACACCACACAAACGGCCCTAGGCTGCAAGCCTGCAGCGCTGGCTCTGGCCAGCCAGGGGTTTTTCCTTGCAGGGTAGCCAGCCCCTGGGTGCAGTGCAAGTTGGGCTTGCTGCAATAACAGTACAGCCCCGTGCGCTACGGCCAGTGAGTGCACCGTAGCAGGGGGGCACTGGCGCGGCACAGCCCAGCGCCCCACGCACGGCCACTCTGTACACCAGCCCCTTGGGGCACAGCGTTGGGTGGCACACGCCAGAGAGGCAGGTGTGTGAACTCATTTGTCCTTAGCTAGCGGGAGACCTGGGGGGGGAGTGGGGGGGGGGCACTGCTGTAACCCGCAAGCTTACGCACTGGCCCCCAGCCCTGGTAGAAAGGGGTTAGCGCCAGCCCAGCAGCAGCAGGCCCTTCGCCCAGCCTGGCATCTCGCGTGTGCCCTGCCTGCCTCCCCGTGCGGCGCCATTTACAACACGCCCCCAGGACGTTGCGAGAACTAGCCCGGCACCAGGCTGGCGCCGCACCACCACGCGGCCGGCTGCAGGAGCGCCAGGGGCAGCCAGGCCCTGCCGTCACTGGGGCGTCGCTGGTGCTCCTGGGCACAGGGGGCCAAGCGCTGGCTCGCGCCGGCCGTAAGCGCATTGCGGCGGTGGGGGAGGGGGGGCTCAGTGCCCCGGGGGAGACGCGACTGAAGGGCGGCTGTGCTGCAGAGGGGACATTCGGGCTGGCTCCAGCTTGTCGCCTGAGCCCTCGTTCAAGGCCACAGCAATGCGCTGGGCAGCCCCTCTCACACGCTACTCGGGGGTGGCCATGCTGGGGCTCCGGAGCCACATGCGGCTCTTCAGAGGTTAACACGCGGCTCCTTGTACAGGCACCGACTCCGGGCTGGAGCTACAGGCGCCAACTTTCCAATGTGCCGGGGGGGGGGGGGTGCTCACTGCTCAACCCCTGGCTCTGCCATGGGCCCTGCCCCCACTCCACCCCTTCCCGCCCCCACTCCACCCCTTCCCGCCCCCTCCGCTGAGCCTGCTGTGCCCTCGCTCCTCCCCACTCCCCCCCAGAGCCTCCTGCATGCCACGAAACAGCTGATTGCGGGGAGGGTGCTGATTGGCGGTGCTGCCAGTGGGTGGGAGGCACTGGGAACGCGGGAGAGGGGGCTGCTGACGTATTACTGTGGCTCTTTGGCAATGTTCACTGGTAAATTCAGGCTCAGGTTGGCCACCCCTGTGCTAGGTGCACCAGAAAGTCTGGGGCTTGGGCCTCATTCTACGCCCCATTCCTTGGCTAGCGAAATTACAGTGGTGCTGCAGCAACCACAGCATCCCAGCGCTGGGGTAGGAGGGAGGCAGATGTGCTGCTGCTCCCTGGTCCAGCCCCTTTACAGTATTTGCCCCTTGTTCCCCCTTGGCATCTCTCCACCCTGTAATCTTGCCCTCATCTCACTGCCCATGCCGTCAGTTCAGCTTGTGCCCCTTTTCTTCCTCGTCCTCTGCAGCTACCCTGTCTCTCTCTTCCTCGGCCCCCTCCCGCAGGGCACGGGGACGCAGCGGAGACCAGTACAACACCCCCGAGAGCAGCTGAATGGTAGAGGCAGCCAACGGGGCAGGAGAAGGGCTTGGGTGACCGCAAGAGACACAGCAGCAGACGGAGAGCCTGGCCTGGCCCCCAGCTTCCTTAGCATTTGATGGAAAGCAAAACAAATGAACTACCCCCTCTCCTGGCCCTCCCAGCGAGAGCAGCCCAGGCCAAGGAACTAAACCACCCCTAAAATGCTGCCGGGGAGCCCCTTCGCTGAAGGTGTCGCTGAATGAGGGTGGTTTTTAACTAAGCCTGGCCGGGAAGGGGGGCACTCAGCAATGCAGTCGCTGGGGAGGGCACGGCTGGATGCTGGGTATCAGATCTACCCCCGGCTTTGTACTCAGCCACAGCCAGTCGGTAAGACCTTCGCCATGCCGACTACTCGCCCCTCGCTTTAAGGGCAGCAAGGCCACCTTCAGCAGCTGCTAATGGTGCCGACTCCCCCTCAGCCCCATTTTGGCTGAGCTGGAGAAATGCTCCCAGGATTCTTTGAACATTTTAATTTACGCGTCTAATAAAACAGTTGATTTAGGGGGGTTGGAAACAACCACGCACACGCCCTGCTGTGATACTGGCATTTCAACTATTCCAGTAGCGGGAACTCGAAAGCAAAACAGTCTCTCAACAGCAGTGAAGCTGGGGTCATGGCTTTTCCCTGCCTGAGTCGAGCAGTGGCGGTAGCAAACGCGCAGCAATGAAGTCTCTCCCATTTGAAAAAGGTTTGGGGAACTGTTTTCTTTAACTATAACCTTACCCTAAAATGCATTTCTGCAGCTTAGCTGTATTTAGCCTTGTTCATGTTTTCTTTAGAAATGCCCGTTTTTCACAATGCCGCGTTTATTAAGGGGTAATAGTGCCACATGCTGGTGGCTAATGGCACGAGGCCAAAGATCTTATGTTTGACAGTCCCCAGCGTGTGCCTTATGGGAGCATAATACAAACCCTCGTGTTTCTTAATGCTTAGTCATGGCGGTGATTTTAAGAATGTCAACATTTCTATCCAGCCAAATCCAAGCTTTCACTTGCAGAAGAGATTTAACCCAAGCAATATGGATTCACAGCCCTCATCTGAAAACTGGGGCCTTGGTTATGGACAGAAGTTGCCACAGTTTAGATTACAGCAGTTTAGTTAAACCAGTACAAAATACAACGTAGACACCCTTACTTCAGTTGTAGAATGGCTTATTGCAGGTTAGCTTACACTTCCTCCTAGTTAATTTAAGAGGGCACACACCGCCTTTTGAAATGGCTTAGTAGATTTTAAATCTCACTTTTTGTTAAGTCTTTCCAGCTTTGCAAGTAGAGGTGCCCTGTGTTGAAACTAAGAGGCAGTATTACCCATGACAGAAAAACTATGAACGTGGGCCCCAGGTTTACAATCTGCAGCAGCACGCAGCTGACTCCCCGCTCAGGGCCTTCCTCACGTAATAGCTGTAATGTGCTGTGTTGCCTGAGGAGGTGCTATGTGTGTAAGTGTAAGGGCACAGGATCAGACTCAATCGGAACTATCAAAACAATGAGCCGAAACTATTGATCCAAAATTTTATGTTTCCTAAAAACAAAATGCATTCATTTTTTATTAAAAAATTCCTTTTCCCCAAATATCTTTTTTCCTGAGTTGTCACTCCTTAAAAAGGAACATAAAACAAAATCCACCACCACTAGAAATGTGATAATATGTGTGTCCCAAATCATCAATAGGCCTATCACAAGCTGTACTATTTTACAAGCACTATTAAATTAAAGGAACAGTCAGAACTATGCACAATAGAATGATGCCATCATTAGAACGATCAATCCTAGTGAATTGTTGGATTGCTGGAATACAATCTCTCTCTCTCCCCCTTAGGAAGAGTGGCTGGGAAGAAGTATTGCTGACCCCTAGTGTTCAAAATTGATGAGTCAGGCCCATCCACAAATTGTCAGATTGGATTAAAAATAAAATGTGTGTGTGTGTGTGTGTGTATATATATATATACCCATATATATATATATATATATATACACACACACACACATACATACACACACACACACACCATTTGGAATTCTTTCCATTGCCTTCTACTGTTTTGGCCTTTAAGGTGCACACAGGTCACATTTTCTCCACAACCATGAAGGTTAGAAACTTACCTTTACTCAAAATATGAAAGCTGAGATTGTCACATAATCACATGCCTCCAGGAGTTGAGACTTTAAAAAGCATTGAATAGCGTGAGCCACAAAGTTGCAAGAGTTGGCAACACTAGGTAGGGCTCTAGTCAACAGCTATGAGGATCAGCAGCTCAGGGCCAAGGTCCTAAACTCAGCTGACCCAACACTAAGAGCATGGTGGTTGTGAAAGATCAGAGATGTGTATCTGTCCCAGCTCTGTTGCACTCCCGCTCTCATCATGCACAAGTATTTTGGGGGAGCCGTCTTTCTCCATTGGTATCTGAGGAGTTGAGTGAATGGCACTCTCCAAATGACATCCAGGAGACTTCAGTGAATACGCCCAAGAGTTTGCCTGATATCTGCGCCAGGCTTAGCAGCAGCATTCTGAAAGCTTGTCTCTCTGTCACACAAACTCTCTAAACACAGAAACATTTATCATCAAACCTAACTACTACAGCCCTTCACTCGCTCACTTTCCGAGGACGAATGTAGAACTCCTTTTCCTGGTGAAAGGAATGTATACAGGAGCTCAGTGTGGATTTTTATAAAGACCATACACAGTCTGCATAAAGCCAAATGAGAAAAAATAAGTGCCTCAAAATGTTCCCCAAAATCGCTTTAAAAATAAGTTTCTAGAGTAGAATGCCTCCTGGATGCCTCTGTGCCAGTCATGCCTACAGCACCCTTTGGCCAACATTTCTGATGCTGGTGGTTGGTATCTAATGAACCATCAACAATTTGGCTAAGTCTGAGGGACAGCTATGGGTAGTTTCAGTGTGCATCTTCTGTCTGTAGTATCTCCCCAAACCAAACAGCTGTTGGTACTTTCACTGAAACCCTAATAGAAGACCCCAGGTAGGTAAAGTTAGGACACCACAGGTGGTAATTTAATTAATACATAAGTCACTGTCAAACCTAAATCAAATTAAGGGTCTAACTGATTCACACAAAGGCATTGCTGCCTCTACAAATCTGGGGCAGCAATATATTTTAAAAGACGACTGCCTCCATGACCTTTCATAGCAAGGAGAGCTTGGAGGCTTTGTATAAAATGCAGCAGTAACTTCTCCTTCCCCGTTCCCCAAATGGTAGGATTGCATCGCTTTAATTTATAGAACAGCCAATCATGCCCTCAGTTACAGCTATGTAAATCCACTGACCTTACATTTTAGACCCCCGTTGGTTGACTCCAGCTAGAAATGGGGTATTTCACTCTGCTCATCGGTGCAGGGATATAGGATCAACGTTCAGAGCGAAAACGATGCCCAGTGGAATTAATAAACCCGGTCACATTTTTGTCCTTATGGCCAAGCCCTGTGGGGTCCTTCCAAAGACAAAACTTTGACCCAACAAAGGATAAGATTCGGGACTCAGCTAAGAAAGTACAAAGGAAGACAGAAGCTGGGAATGGGCGACAGGGGATGGATCACTTGATGATTCCCTGTTCTGTTCATGCCCTCTGGGGCACCTGGCATTGGCCACTGTCGGAAGACAGGATACTGGGCTAGATGGACCATTGGTCTGACCCAGTCTGGCCATTCTTGTGTTGTTATGACAGACGCTCAACAAGGCACGAGCTGGGCTACTAATGACAGATTTTCCTTGTGGGGGGGTGCAAGGAGGTGGCTTTTTTTTTTTCTTCATACAAATCCAAAACATTAACAATAGCAGAGCCACAATGGCAAAACCAGGTAACCCTCTCCACCAAAGGCATCTCCAGCCTAGTCAGCTGCTCTAATGTGAAGCTAAGTGGGCCTGATTCTGTAACAGCTTTCAGATCCCCCTGAAGGCAACATTAGTTGAAATCAGTTAACACTTCACATGACCATCACCACCATCAAGAGCTAGGGCTGCAACCAAAAGGACTGTCTTGTGAACCAAGTATGGCATCAGGAGTCAAGAACTCCACTATAGACTTGACGTGTTAGACCTTGGGCAAGTCACTTTGTGACTTACCCAAAGCCCGATGATGTCAACAGGAATCATTTCATTGATTTCACAAGACTTTAGCTTAGACCCTTCAACACTGTGCATCAATTCCCCAGTCTATAAAATAGGGCTAATAACGCTTATTCATTTTGATACAGTGCTTGGAGAGCCACATGAGCTATATAAATGCTAAGTAGTATTATTGCTCTTGGATAATGGCATATTTTCTCTGCAGCTTTCCGCATACTGAAGTCATGGATGAAGGACCCTAGAATAGGAAGGATGCAATGGAACCAAAGGTGGAAATTAGCAGAAAACAAATTGCGAACTGAGATACAAGACCACCACCCTTCCCACCAGAACATTTGGGGTAATTCTGTTTTCTATTACACAGCAGAATGATTTGTGGAAGAGTTTCATTTAACTAACAATTTCATCTACAGAAATCTCAGGCATGTGTTTGTTCCAAGAATGGTTTTATGCAGATATTTCACAAGAATACATCATGTAGATTATTTTACACGTCAGAATCACATCCTGAGGAAAATAGTGCAAGGATGTGCTGTCTTAATTTACAGTACACAAATTGTAACCAGTGCCTTTCGAGCAATTCATAAAGCAGTCAGCTATCTACTGCCTAGCTATTTTGCCAGCAGCATGTCACACGCACACACACTATTAATATAGAACCAGTGTTCAGTCCTCTTTCTTCCCTAGTCAACTGGGTTTCAAGAACTCTTTAGTCTTACATTAATTATACGCATTATAAATGTGTACCGAGGTGCAGCAATGTCCACATAACTTATTTGATGTAGGTGGCACATCATAGCAAGAGACGGAGTTTTTTCCCCAACACATACACAGATTCATCGATCTGCTTATTTTAGTTGGTGTTAAAATATATCAGCCACCACTAACGTTACCACCATAATATATAGCTTCTGGTATTTGTTCTTCATGTTCTCCAGCAAGGAAGGTCTTGAGGCTTTAGCTATAATGGAGGTGATCTCGCAAGGTGCTGAGAAGCCATTGGCTTCAGGGGGCTTGAGGACATTTGTCATCTCGTGGGATCAGACTCAAACATATGAGCTTTAAAAACTTTCTGTCAACAGTAAGTTAAAAGCCTTTGAGGGTATCTCACAGCCAGGCTAGAAATTTTCATAATAAAATCTTAGCAAAACAGAAATCTAAGATTATGTGAAACTTCAGATTGTTGGTACATTTCAGATGGGCAGAGGAAGACATGCAAAGTACAAAATTACAGGAACACTATTGTCTTCCTGGCTATTCTGTGAAAGGTTCTGTGGTGCTGCATTTATTTTAAGGCCATGGGTGATTGAGTTTGGCTTTGTCATCTTTCCTGAAACGCTGAATTGCAACTGTTGGTTTTTCACACTATAGTTGAAACTACATGAGATACAAATTACAAACACATTTCTCCTTTGAGGATTTTGTTTTCACACTCTGGCAGACTGAGAAGCTTGCAAGTTAAAGATGTAATGGTGCCAAAGCTTTTTCCTTTACAAGAGACACACAACAGTCTATATTTACAGCACTATACAATCTGAGCAGCATTGTTCTGGTTGGCACTAGCCAAAAATTAGAATTACAAACTAATTTCACATTCAGTGTTTGTTTATTTATTTGTAATACAAATGGAAACGTGTGCTCAGATCTTGCCTGAAGTTCTACTCAGATTGTTTAAAAAAATACAGAACATTTCATTGTCTGACAATTAAAAAGCCCTATTTAAAATAATAAACAGAATTTTCAGTAGCCCGTCAAAACAAGTGACATTTTACTGCTGCAACTTCTGCCAAGGAGAAGTACCTTCTCAAGTAACAGCTATTTTACAATCAGTTACTTCTCATCATAAAAGAACATTTTAGTTATAGGATGATTTAAAAAAAAAAAAAACAATTTTACTGTAAGTTTTCATAATGAAAGGAAGAAAAATCATGAAAAAATTTAAACTGAGTCAGGGAGACTAATTCCATGCTTATTGGAAAGTTGGTTCTGATCATCATCACGCTTAAAGGAAGACGCTTGGGCAAAGGGGATCCTTCGATGAAAGACTGCTCCATTAGGAAGACACAGCATTAGGAATTCTGGAGTGCAGTTTTAAAAACGGAGCCAAAACGTTGCATGTTAAGCACTAAAATGACAAAAAGTTTAAAAGCTATTTGAAATGTGAGGGGACATGAACATGCACACACACACCCCCTATCCATTTTCTAGGTACCCAGGCATGGTATTTATAAATGAGTGGCTTGCTGCGTAAAAAGAAATTGATTAATTTAGATTCATTTGGACAGATGTGCTAGTATAAATGAAGAACATGATTATTTAACTATTACTATATCAGCATATTCATACAGTTGAATTTAAACCTGTATTTCCTAATAGAGCGTCCCCATACTCCTACAGCTGTCGATAATTGGTGCTTACATTTCAAAAAAATAATAGGAATAGTTTAAAATGTTACTGATCGCTTCAGTGTTAACTGAATGGCATAAAAAGATGGTAAGAAATGAGAGCCCTGGATTGCTCTGTATATTGGGATTGATCACCAACTACAAGATACTTTCAAATATTTTTTTTTTCCTTCCTTGTCCCAAGGAGATTTTAAATCTACAAATTTGCTGCAGAGGTAATGTGGTGGCATGGGCTTTTTAACAGAAACATCTTTTTAAGTGGCTGTTTAAAGCATTCTAAGCTGTAACTCATGAATGCACATGCATATTTGAAACAATATTTTGTGCTTGTTACGTTTGGTGTTTGTTTTCATTTTGTTTTTGTTTTTTTAAAGATGAGGCAATTTATTTTTAATCAAAAAAGAGTGACCACCTTTTCAGACACCAGATTGTAGTTACATCCAAGCAATGTGGCTTTTTTTCCCAGATCTGTTTGAGAACAGAGGCTGAAGACTGAATGCAAAGAAAAAAAAAACCCAAAAGTGGAGAAAACTAATCTATGCACATGTTTTCTATCGTCTGTGATTTAAGTCTTCTCTGAGTAGCACCACCTTGAAAGATTTTATGTGGCCTAATGAAACTCCACAAATTCTTCCAGAGTTCTGGGGATCTGCTTTTGGTAGCTTATGTTATAGATCCGTACTGCGCGGGCAGCCAGGCACTTGAGGCTCAGCTTCATTTGAGTTTTAAGGAGTATTTCAGACACCCCAGTTGTACTTTTATCAAGAGGAGTCTTCTTCTGCTTATTTGTCATGTCTGTATGAGCACCAGCCTCCACCAGACTAATGATAATCGAATGCAAAGTCAAAAAATCACTGATGGGTCTGTTGTACTGGACAATGATGTGAAGTGCGCTATTTCCTTCGTTGTCCACAGCATTCACTTCAGCACCACAGTCTAACAGGAGCTTGGTGACAAGTGCATTTGGAAAGCTGCAGACGTCATTTGTGTGGAAGTCATCTACTGGTGTACTGGAGTTGACAGCATGATGCAGCAAACTAGACCCATCCCGAGTTCTGGGATCAAGATTAATCAAGTTATAAATCTGCTTGTTGATTCGAGACTGCTCTTCTTCACCGCACTGAGTCTTGGTTGAGATGCACACCAAATACAAGAAGGTAAAAATATTGCATTCATAGTTATCCATGGCTGTGTGGATGTCAGTGTCTTGGTTGCTTTTAATCCTGGACATTCCTTGTTCTATTTCCAAGACACTACACCTCAAAACACTTTCTATGTCCTTGGCTTTAACAGGCTCATTCAAGTGTATCATCTGAGAGAAGACTTGAGCAAACCTCAAGAGATCCTTATGGGTATTCCTATTACCTTTCTGCCTCAAATGCAATGCATGAAGCCATAGTTTGATGCACTGTTCAAACTCCATGTTATCTGCATAAACAGCCCCACGATAAATAATAGGATGCGAAACATCTATATTGTCCGAGCCTAAAATTCGTTCACGCACTATGAGGCCTTCCATGTGAAGGGCATCTCTGTCCTGCCTAATAGATTCTAATTCCTGAGGAGTTCTGCATTCAGTTCTGTTTCCATAAGCTTCGATTTGTGGAAGAACCTCTTTCTCAATGATGTTCTCACTGTCTCTATACCTCTCCAGCATTGCTAAATATAAATAGTGATAAGTCTTCATTATATCGTAATTTTCTCTGTCATTTGCAAACGATGCACCCAGAAGTTCCAAAGCTTCAATTCTACTTTTTCTGTCGCAGTCCGCATGAGCAAGAAGAAGTTCAACTACATCTGCCTTACAGCTCTCAGCAGCTACTTTTAATGGAGTCATTCCATGGCCATTCACCATCATTGCAGATTTCCATTTGACCAGCTCTCTAACAATCTCTAAATGGCCAGCTTCAGCTGCGAAGTGTAATGCTGTAGCACCACAGTGTGCCTTGGCGTTGGGATCAGCATGTTGTTCTAAGAGATATCTCACCACATCTGTGTGCCCCTTGTAAGCTGCAATCATAAGGCAAGTGTTGTCATACTTGTTGGCAATACTGATGTTAGCATTATTTTCTACCAGGTATTTCACGATGTCCAGTCTGCCATCAAAGCATGCGGCCCGCAGCGGAGTTGAATTGGTCACAGTAGTGTGGTTCACATTGGCTCCATGACTAACTAGCAGTTTGACAACTTCAAAGTGTCCGGCTCCTGCTGCACACCAGAGAGCTGTGGCTCCATCAATGACATAACTACAAATGTAAAGACAAAAAACAGGCAGTTAAACTGCTGCACTTTGTAAGAGATCGGAGGAGTCTGCAAGAAGCATGTTACCAATATTCCAAGTTTATATTCAACACAGGCAGATATTTTATAGCCATCCCATTTTATCCTTGAAGATATTTATCAGCAGAGCCAAGACAAAATAAGGCCATCAGCAAGTACACAGATGTCCAGAAGAAAAAAAAAGTTAGAGATTGAGATATTCAAAGCAGTGCCAGGGATTTACCCACATGACTCCATTAATATTAATAGAATCGCCTACAGACATTCAGTAAAGGAAGGCGAACCTACAGATCATAGAATTACATAAAGAGAATAAAATTCAGAGTTAAAAAGATAAAGTCTGATGTTTTCTCCACTTCACTAGGCCACTGGAATGTGGAAACAAAAGCTGTTTATATCACAGCAATATGGATGAAAACAGTATCTCAGACTTCACTGGGAAACCAAACCATTGCAAAAGGACAAAACCATCTTTCATTTCAGTTTGTATACCTGCTCAGGCGTCCTCCAGAGTTAAAACTGAATAATAAAACACCAACGTGATTTAATAATTATGCTGCAAATGCACATAAGTAACTTTGCGAGAATAGTCACATGTGTATTTGCATGCTCAAGTGCTCAGACGACACCCAACAGGACAAGCTTCAGAGTTTTGGTCTAAAAACAGTTCTTAGGGCTAGATTCTGATATCCTTACTCAGCATGAGCTGTTCCTTACTCCACAAACAGCCTCTCTGAAATCAGTAGAGCTACTTTTGTAATAAGATGTGAGGAAGGATTTCAAGCCTTGACCCTATGACCAGAGGTGCTTTCCTGGTGCAGCAGGGGGACACATACACAAAACAAGAATTTGGGGAGTAAACAATTGGGTGTTATGAGCCAGTCTTCCTTAGTTTGCACCTTGGCAGAGACTAGAGGCACCATCACAGACTCCCTAGCACAACTGTGGCAATCAGGCTCACAAGAATGATGGGAGATACAGGAAGCACAAACAGTGAATGCACAGCACACACCCCACGCCCTAGCCTGGAAAACCTCATGCAGGGGGGCATGAGAGGAAGTTTAAAAAGGTGGTGCATCAAAATGACGTAGCCCTGAATCTGTGCCAGGAAGAAGTGAAAGGGCTCAGCCATCCCATAAACACACAGTGATGTAGAGAAGAAGAGACTTCTCCATCCAACAGCAGAGTGGTGATAACAGCCCTTCCCAGGGTGGATACAAATCAATGTTGTTTTTGATAAAATGCTTTTTGAGGAAAAAACTTATCTAAAGATAGTTTTAATTAAGATACATTATAGCTCAAAGATATCTCATCATGAAATAGGGATTATAAATTCTAATTCTATAGTATGAGACAATATATTCATGTAATGTTTAAGAAAAGTTTTGTAAATGAGTTCCAATAGTTCATGGATTAGGGACCCAATCTTATGTGGTTCCAGGGACTTCTGTATAGATCATTTAGGTTAATCTTTCTATCTACCCAATGGGACTCAGTGCTCAGTCTAGAAGATAACATCAGAGATGCTTAGTTTTGCAGTTCTCAAACTGTGGATTTGTGTCTCCAGAGGTAACATGCTTGTTAACAGCAAAAATGTTTTTAAATAAATAAATAATATGTAGAGGTGAGAAATAACAGACCTCAACCCTATTGTCCCTCTTCAAATTTGCGTACACAGAGTCAATCCCTTACCTCTCTCTAAAAGTGCAAAGTTTCAAAAGTTCAATGAATAGAAGATTGTTGGGGGAGGAATAGATCTGGACAAGGAGAAGTCATCTGGAGATAAATGTGAGAAGGGAGGGTCAGGCAGTAGAAACAAAAGTGAAACTGTTTGAGCAGCATATTCCAGAAGTCTTGAGGTCTGTCTGAGAGTGGCCTTCATTGATTTGAGATCTACCATTCTCTCACTAGAAGGGAAAACCTATAATGGCAGCAAGCTGTAAAAGAAACCCAGTTTTGGTCTCATCTATCTCTGAGTTGTGAAGAATATGATTAAGGTTATAACAACCAACAAGAATGCACTTTTATGTAGAAATCCATGATTAAATCGAGTCTTCCTGACTAGTGATTTAAATCAATTTGATTTAAATCAAATCCACCCGGGCCCTTCCTAGCATTGACTGGGAGCAGGAGTCCCTCCTCCACCTCAAAAACAAGAGAGACCCCCACACACATACACTTCCACTCTACTAATTCTCGAGGAATTTTTCTTTGGAAAGAATGATCAAAAATGAGCATTCTTGGGTTCAGCCTGTCTCCCTCAGTGCCACAGAGAGGAATTACTCTTCACTCCTCTCCTGAGCTGGTGGAGAGGCATAGATATAGTAACTACAGGCCATCAATTGACAGCCAGATGCAAGTCAGCAGCGGGTACCCATTATGTTCTCTCTCTATCCCTTCCTGTATCTGAAATAAGGTCTTCCTTTTCATACAGGCAGCATAAAGAAAGCAAATCTGTGCTTTTAGGGCAACTTTAGCTTTATGGATATGGTTGGGCAGGAGATTTCAGCTTTTTTATTTTAAGAACCATTTATGGGTGCATACATGTTGGAACACGTTAGAATAACATTGCAACAAGAAGTTTTAAGAACAAGGGCAGTAACAGAGGTGAAGAAAGGACGGTCCACTCAAGAACACAGAAACAAGACATTCTGGAGAGGTAACCTTGCTTGATTACAAGTGTTATTCGTAATCTAGTAAAATTTCACTGTATAGTATTCGTTCCATGCTAAACTAAAATACTTACATCAGTGCTATGGTTCTAAAAAGCTGAGGGACTAAGATTCATTTAGAAAGGCCTCAGGCAATAGCTTTGTCCACACTACACAAAACAAATCCATTTACAAATATGATTTAACACACAGCTAAAACTGCATAAACATGTTTAAATAATCCACTTTAACAAGGTATCAGAGCAACCACAATGCTCTTCTGACGAGCTTTGAAACCCGTAGTCTCTTGGGTCAGGTAAGGTAGTTTTCTACAAACCAGGCAGTTTAGCAGCCAAGAATTTTAGCTTACTTTTGAGAAAAGTTTCTTCTGCACCTTCAGTCTGTATGCACTTAGCTTGCTGGTGTGCTGATGTAAAGTCCACAACTATCCCGGTCTAAGTCATAAGATTACTCTGTATTCCCAACTAAGGAAGAGTAAAATGGCTGACAAGATGCAGGAACTGAGTTTGCGGGAACTATAGCTCCTTATACAACCTTGTCCAGAATGCTCCATAGCTCAAGACTAAAGTCTTGTGGCCCCAGCAATCAGAGCTACAGTAACCTTTAAAAAAATAATTACCATTAAGTAAAATCTGAATGTCCAAATTAGAAATAAAACTTCATTAAAATGTAGATATCAATGAGGCCATAAAAACCATCTCCCGTGCCTTTAAACAGCTAGAGTAAGCAAGGTAGAGGGGAATTTGCGCTTCCACTGGAGGTTTTCAAAGCACTTTTAAAACATTTAAGCCTCACAAAATCCCTGTATGCTACATATACAATCAAAAGGGGGTCCTTTTTCTGATAACTAATTACTGTTATATATATATATACGGGACCTATAGCATATTACAAATGCAGCTATAGCATCTCATGCTGTGATCCTGTCACATCTCAAAAGCTAAGCACCAATCAGTAGCTGACTGTGAGATCCAGCTGCTGCAGGAAGTGATGGCGGTGATTCAATATAGGCAGTTCTCTTTCCCGTGACTCTGAATTGAACTGGTACCACAGCTTTTGTCAGAGGGTGCTGGGCTGCTCGGGACATGTCTTGCAAGAGAAGGAAAACTGATCCTTTGTGACCAGAATGATCCCATAGCACATCTTCCAAGAACAAAATTATTACCCGCAGTGTCCTGGCTAAATCCCAGCTCAGGTGATTACGTTCTCTCTCCCAAAACTCCCCATGCAGTTACAGTTGAATAGTGTACTTTTCTCCCCTTCCTGTCCTCAACTGTTGTGTGCTGTTGAGCACCTCCTTCAAAGAGTACTGCATTTTAGTGTTGGAGGAAGTGATGTCTCCTGTATGGTTTATATAATACAGTAGTTTGTAAAAGGTTTTGGGATAAAATGTACTATACAAAAGAGTAATACCATTTTGTGGAGTAATTTAGAGAGGAATCCCTGTCTACCTTATCTAGAACCAGAGGCATTATAAATTATATCTAGAGCAGCTGAAAAGGAGGGTGGCTACATACAAACAGAGCATCCATGTGGCTCACACCTTCCCTCTCTGAGGGGATGTCCTAAAGCTCCATGCGACCCATGGTGGCAGTGATGTCATAGAATACTACAAACTGGTACATCCTGAAAAAAGGCCACTTGCCCAAGGCAAAGGCGAAGCTTTCCCTGGGGAGCTGAGGTGTGGGAGTTGTGGCTAGCCCATTAGATTCTGTATACGGTAAGATTTTTTTAAACAAAACAAAGAAAAAACAACATGTTTTGCCCATGTAGTTGGGAAGATAGCCTTGCAAATGTGAACTGAGGGAGTTATGACTTCCTGAGTCTACACACAACTCGTGTAGCACTGCTACTGCTCATAGCTTTCCCAGCAGAGTGCGGGTGGGGGTGGGGGGAACCCTAGTTAGTTTCACAGCTACTATTCCGACTCTGGTAGGAAAGTGCTGTGTGTTCCCCATAATCACACAGAGAGGGTATGTCTACACTAGGAACATTACAGTGGTACAGCTGCATCACTTGTAGCATAGATGCTTACTACACCGATGGAAAGGATTCTTCCGTTGCTGCAGTAAATCCATCTGTCTGGGAGGCGGTAGCTAGGTCGACAGAATTCTTCTGTCGACCAGTGTCTGCAATGGGCATTAGAGCAACTTAATTACAGTGTACAGGACGTGAAAATTTTCCCAGGCCTCAGTGATGTAGGTAAGACAATCTAACTTTGTAGCGTGGACCAGCCCAGGGTCTGGTTAGCAAGATCTTTCAGCATCTGTTTCTGAGATAGCTCAATTTCCATCCTGGCTTTGCAATTCCCCTTTGAAAGAGGTAGAGGTAAGACACAGCAGCATTGTGTACGTACCCATCGAAGCGGACCGTGCCAATCTGATGGGTCTGCACCCGGTAATGTTCTAGCAGCAAGCGCACCACCTTGGCGTGACCGTTACGGGCTGCGATGATAAGGGGTGTGGAGCGCTGACCACCCTGCTGGCTGACGTAGCTCAGCAAGTACCTGATGTCATTCTCGGAGCGGTTGAGCAGCAGGGCAGCCAGGGTCAGCACTCTCCCTTCACTGGCCGCCTTGTACACGTAGCCGGCCAGGCCTTCCATGGCCTTCTCCTCCTCCCAACTTCTCCTCCTGCTGCCACCGCCACCTTCAGGCCTGCCAGCTGCAGCTGGTGCCAAGGCCAGGGTAGTCTCCTCCTCCTCCGTCCTGAATCGGTCCACGGCGGGGGGCACATGCGGGCAGGCCCTGACCAGAGCCCAGCTGGCCCCCTCAGGGTCAGCAACAGCGCAGGGTGACCCGAGTCTCCACCACTACCCACAGCCCCCAGGACGCCCTGTCAGTGCCACATTCGCCAGCCCCTGGGAGTGCCACGTGCCATGGCGGGTGGGAGCCGAGGGCAGCCACCACTCTGGGGCTCCGTGCCCACCCCCCCGACAGGGCCACAGGGCTGGGGGGCAGGGAGCCCCCCCAGGAAAGCTCCCAGGGGGGAGGCTGGGGGGGAGGGACCCAGGAGGGGGGCGAGGGGGCGGGAACCCCCGTTCGCTACAGGCCCCCAGAGGAGGGCTAAGGGAGGCAGGGACCCAGGAAGGGCGGAGGGGGTCTGGCACGCCCCCTTGCTACGGGTGCCCGGAGGGGCCTTGGGGGGGGGGGCAGGGACCAAGGAGAAAGCAGAGGCGCGGACGCCCCTACCTCACTACGGGTGCCCGGAGGGGCCTTGGTGGGGAGCAGGGACCAAGGAGAAAGCAGAGGCGCGGACGCCCCTACCTCACTACGGGTACCCAGAGGGACCGTGCATGGAGGACAGGACTCTGAGAGCGCGAGTTCCCAGGAGTGACAGGGTCTAGCCCCACCCTCCCAGCTACGGGTCCCTGCAGGGGCCGGGCAGTCGCAGCTCCCTCAGGGTGCCCTGGGCCGCTCCCCTCCCCCGCCCGCGCTCCTTCTAGGCCGCTGAGCTTCCGGAAGCAGAAGCGGAAGTGGCCGAGTCCCCCGTGGAATCCATCCCGGCCGGGAAACCACAACCCGAGCAGAACCGTTCCGGGGTTGGCGGGGCCGAGCGGGCCCGCGGCAGGACCTGGGGGTGGCCCTGCTCGGAGGGAGCCGGGCTGGGTCCCCCCATTCGGCCCCTTCCAGCAGCCCTGCCCCCACCCCAAGACAGGGCCATGGCACCCAACGGCGGGGTCCCCGGCCGGGCTGTGCCATGGCGGGGGTGGGGGGCTCCCCCAAAGCTGGTTCGTGGGTCTCCAGCCGCCCCAGGTCCCACCGCACTTGACAACCCTCAGCCCCTCCTGCTGGGGCACTTGCCTGGCGCCCCCCACCCCTCCACACGCCCCCAGGCCCGATCTGGCTGCAGCCATCGAGGACCTTCAGGTGCCTCCCCCCCCCCTCTTTTGCAGGCTGCTGAGGGCAACCAGCCAAACAGGGAATCAAAATAAATCTCCCACACACACACACCCTCCTCCCCATCTGAGTCAGGGGTCCCTTCTCCTGCCTTATAATTCCACCGGCAGCATTGCCAAGCCCTCAAAAATCATGAGTCCAGGCTCCAGGAACCATGAGCTTGGCTTTAAAAGGATGATTTCCATAATCCATTTGGGGTTGTTTTTAATTACATTCTGTTCTGGTGCGTTCAGGGTGCAGCTCGGGTCGCATTTTCACATGTTGCTCTGCAACCTTGAAGGGTAACAAGTTTTTTGTTTTAAATTAAAATTAAGATTTCCGGATAATCCCCTGACTCCAGGAGTTGGGGCTTTCAGAGGGACACCAACCTTCGCAGAAAATGGCAACACTGCTAGCACCCCAGTCATGCAGAGAATCTTCCAGAAATAACAGAGTCGATTAGACCTACGTTTCAAATGTAAAAGTAATTGGGGAACAACTTTGTTTTGGTGAGGAGGAAGTTTTAGGCTTCTTAATAAATCATAAAAGGGCACAAGCTTAATTTTTAATTCTTGTGCGAGTCACTTTAAGGAGCTGTTAAGGATAAGGAATGCAACAATGCCCACCAGCATTATGAGGTCCCTGCTTCTTGGTTACCATCTGTTGTGGGGTTTTCTTTCTTTTGTTCTATGCTACTTGCCATGTGTCACTGCCTGGACCATGTGCTGCATGAAAGGGGCTTCTCGGGTGAGTGAAATGCAGAACTAAACAATCGGCATTAATAATAAAAGGAGAATTATGTTTTTGAAAAAACTGTCACATATATGTACTAATTTTACATATACACTAATGTTACCAATAACGAAAGTAGATAATTATTAACCTGATAGCTACACAGAGCAAACCCTAGTAAGTAAAGGTCCAAACAAAGGAAATTGTGTGGGGTGATGTTCTAGAACAAGGGTAGGCAACCTATGGCACTCACACTGCCTGGGTCCTGGCCACCGGTCCGGGGGGCTCTGCATTTTAATTTAATTTTAAATGAAGCTTCTGAAACATTTTAAAAACCTCATTTACTTTACATACAACAATAGTTTAGTTCTATATTATAGACTTATAGAAAGAGACCTTCTAAAAACGTTAAAATGTATTACTGGCACGCGAAACCTTAAATTAGAGTGAATAAATGAAGACTCGGCACACCACTTCTGAAAGGTTGCCGACCCCTGTTCTATAACAAGGCTGAACAGCAAGTACAATATTCCGGAGCTACAGAACCACACTGGCTATGTTTGGGTGTGGTTTATTATTAATTATCTATATTGCAGTAGTATGTAGAGGTTCCAACCAAGATGGGGGCCCAGTGTGGTGGGCACACTGGAAACACAATAGGGCTCAATCTTGCAAACTCTTATGAACATGCTTAATTTTACTACCACGAGTAGTCCCACTGAAATCAATGGGCTACACATAGTAGTAAAGTAAAGCCCATGCATGTGTGCAGGACCAGGGCCCTAGAGAGAAACACTAATCCACAGATTTACAGTCAAGCTAGACAAGACAAATAGAGTAGGAGGGAGACTAGAGGCAAAATGACTTGCCAACGGGGGGGAGTAACAAGTAGAACTAGCACCCAGGACTCTTCCCAGTCCAGCATCCACTCCACTCGACCAGAATGGCTTGTGTAGGCTTGCCTTGTCCCTGGCCTTTTCCAGGAAAATGATGCTCTTCAACAAAAGCTGTAGGCGTCCAAATACAGAAATGGAATGATAAACTGGAACTCCCTTTGAAACAAAAAATCATGCTGAGCAATGGTAACAGGGCAACCAAGGCCCTAATTCTGTAGCCAGTGAGAGCCCCACTGACTTGAATAGGGATCTGCCCACACTCAGTACTCAGTAAGGGGTCTGGGCCATAACGTGTAAACACACTGGGATCTTGTGGGATGACAGACACTATATAGATTTAAGTTGTTATCAAGAACAGAGACGCGATGCCTCTTGATTTGGAAAGTCCCCCTAAGCCTCCTCTCTCATTTTCCAGGTGAGGAGGGCCCATCCCTCTGGTGTCAGGCCATCACTTTCCATCTTTGCTCAAGTTCACCTCTATTATCCCAGCTTCTCGTCATCTGCAGTCTGGCATCTTTGACTTTGCATTCCAAAGGCATGCTCCTCCAGACAACTTCTACCTCCTCAAACAGCCCACTCTTGCAAACTCCCTTTTAAGTAGCTTGACTATGCCACAAACGCAGGTGATAGCACTATTCAGTCATACAACTTCCACTGCTGAAAGTGTCACAATGGCTTATCCTTGGTAAGTATAACTGTTTGAAAGTGTACAGGAATCAGGACGTCATCTCCTTCCCAACCTTTCACTGATAGATGTGCAGGAACATGTCTCTCCCTTTCTGTGCTACATTTGTTTGTAACTATGTGTCCATTTGTTTTATCCGTGTCCTATAAGGCAAGGATTAGAACTCACTCTTCCTGCTTGTTGTGTAAAAAACAGAATTTTCCAATGATCTTTATGAAAGTCTGCCCAGATGAGCCTTGGATTTTCCCAGTCTCAACTTGTACCTCTGTGCAAGGGCATAATTCAACCCCTATTAGTATCAGTGGGAATTTTGTCATTGACTTCAATAGGAGCGGGACTGAGACCCAAGTGTCTATAGGTGTAATTCTGCTCTCCATCATTCCTGATCCACCATTAGCAGCTTCACTAAGGTTGCATCAGTTCAACTGGGGGGGAAATGTAGCCCCATCTGTTTACTTGTTTCTCCCTTTCGTCTACCGTACTCCCCTTCTCCGGAAGCTTTTAACGGACATGTCTTGTTGTGACCAGTTATTTGTTATAACTAGCTGACACTGTAAGTAAAGTGATCTACTAATTGTACTGAGGTCTGCTACGTGCCATTGTTTTAAGGTGGATACAGTAACAGCAAAATTAATAGTTAATTTAAATTCATGCAACTAGACCCGCTGCTTTCTGTGGAAACTTCGCTACAAGCTAGTCCATCCATTATGTATGGGAGCAATGGCCTAATTCTGCCAAAGGCAATTGCCAAAATAGGTACTGAAGATACAACAGCAAAGTGACACACTACATAGTGTTAAGTTGTTGGGTCACCAAGGATCAGCTTTAACAGGCACATAAACACATAAGCTACAATACAATAATAATGGCTCATGTTACGGTCGTAAATTTAAACCTGTTGTCTCCACTATCTCAAGAATTCCCCTCGTTTTGGATCTCTGGACTTTTTAGGGTTATACATCCCAGGAGAAGGAAATGCTAAGTCACAAGCATAATCAGTTCTAAAGATCCCAGTTAAGGGGTGATCCTGCGAGATGCTGAGGCCTTGCTACTCATTGATTTTAATGCGTGCTGTGGGCGTTCAGCACCTGTGTTAGACAACGTAGGGGTGGCATCAGGTAATCGAGGGATACATTTCAGTGCATCAGACCACATGGGTCATTGTAGAGGCATGTCCCCTAAATAACAATACTTTTATATTCCTCTGAAGGTCTCAAAGCATTTTACAAAGGAAAGTAAGTCTCATTACCCACATTTGACAGTTTCAGTTCTGAGGCAGGTTTCAGAGTAGCAGCTGTGTTAGTCTGTATCTGCAAAAAGAACAGGAGTACTTGTGGCACCTTAGAGACTAACACATTTATTTGAGCATAAGCTTTCGTGGGCTACAGAAAGCTTATGCTCAATGAAATGTGTTAGTCTCTAAGGTGCCACAAGGACTCCTGGTCTTTTAGCTCTGAGGCAAAAGGTTCAATTCACCATTGCCCTGCTCCCTGTGTCATCGTTAACACCAGTGGAGAGTGAGTATAACACGCTACCGGGCTGAGCTGGGAGCATTTTACACTGGGGTAAGTGACTCCACAAAGTGCAGGCCAACAGTGAATTGGCCCAGAATGAATAAGGGCCAGATTTTTAAAGCTATTTAGGTGCCTAAAGATGCAGATAGGCCCCTAATGGGGGGTTTGAACAGCACCTAAATCCTCCCGTAGCCTAAGCACTTTTAAAAATGCCTCTGGATGCCTCGTTGTCTCTTTCACCACCTACGTAGCATTAAACATCTGGCCCTAAGTGACGTGGCCATTGCTACAGCGGGTCAGTGGCTGGGCTAGGAATAGAATCCATCTCCCCTGACTTCTAGTCACAAGCCCCCTCCACCGAACTACTCCATTGCCTTCTATGGCTGGTGAGAGAGTCTCCTCCCCCTTACCATAGACTGAATCAGGAACAACATGTGGGGGGAAATGTGTGAAATGGGGACAGTGGAAAAAACTCAGCATGCGGATTCAAAGACCTTGTATGTGCTCTCAGCCTTGTCCTTCTTTCATCTCTTGCATTTCCATAGAGTCTTACTCCAGAGGCTCTCACAGTGCTTTATGTTTCACTGCTGTCTTGTGAGAGAGTGAAGTATTAATAACCTTGTTCCATATGTAACACCGACAGACCCCGGTCATCGGTGGGTGGAATCAAACCTGAGACTTCTGGAGCTAAATGCATGAGCCTCTACTGCATGAGCTAAAAGCCACAGGGCCCTTAGCAAAGGCTGTAGAGCAGACTCATTAATCTCTACGTGGTCTTGGTGCCACTAGAGGAGACAGAGCACCACACCCAAGAGGTGTGTGGGTTACACGTAGATTATGAAAATGAAGCACACAGAACTTGCCCATAATCACACTGAGTCTGTGTCAGGAAAAGATCCCAGATCTCCTGACTCCCAATCCGGTGATTTATTTTAATTAAGGGCTGTGTTTGAAATAAGAATTAAAAATATGATAAACTGCTCATTTGTGAAAATCCCTATTTCTCATGCCATTTTCATAGCTGAAAATCATTTTCCATCTTTGGATCTGACATAAAAAGAGATGAGGGCATATTGCATGGACAATTAGTGGTTGGTCCAAAGGGCAATTCAAGGGTTAAAAGATTGTGTGTGTTGGGGGGGGGGGGGTCCTGTTTTAAAAATAGCAAAGATTATCTGACTGTACTTTGAAGAGGGTATGTGAATAAAATAAGCTGCCCAGATTTGCTGCCTGGAATATGGGGACAGCGCACTGAGGGGGCAGGACATGAACTCAGAGGATTTGCAATGTTTTACCTTCTGCTCCGATAAGCCAAGATCACAGCTTCTCGCCTAAAACCTTATTGCGGATCCTGAGTCAGTCTGTTCCTCTAAGGCCCCAGTCCTGCCATGAGCTCCATGTGGATGTGTCTGTATGGCGCTCATTACAGGCCCAAGGACCTAGTGAGCATGGCCAGTTACTGAGCTCCCAGACCTCAAGAGGTGCTGATAATAAGAGATTACATGAAGCTAGCTGATATACACAACTAATTCATAGCACACGTGTTGTGGTTTGCTCCTTGGAAGGCCCAGTGTTTCTCACCCCTCCCCTCCTCATGTTCCAGTCTCAGCCTCAATCTTGATATCAGGCTCCCCCGATGTGGGGGGCAGGGTTAATTCCCGCTGGAGCCTTCGCCCCCCCCCCCTTGAATCAGCCATTCGAGGCACTGCTGCTGCCAGATCAGTACGAGAATTCCTGCTGAGCTGATTTCTCAGCGCTCCCCCTCCCGCCTGACCCGGGGGCTTTAGCCGATGTATAAGGTAAATATCTCCATGCATGCCAACTGCTGGTAAAGTAATTACAGCCACAGAAGTAACACACTGTTTGTTTTCAGACAGAGTTTTTTTAAGGCCTTTGTGTTTGGCTGGTGAATTGCTTTTGGAATAAGCTCCTTTACGCCACAGCATTCACTCACTCTTACAATTCCCAGTGGCCATAATCCTGATTGACTCCCACTACAGCGTGTTCTCAGTTGACTTTGTCCTCTGGCCTTATGTTATTTCTTCCTGAAAATCTCCTCTCTGCAGCTTTGCTGGCATCTGCAAAGGCCTCTGTGGCACAAGCAATAAAGCAAACCGAGTGAACGCTTCACTTCCTAGCCAGTCACTCTCCACTCCAACGGGGCCACCTCTCCCCTCCCCATTCACGTACAGCGCTCATTAATGGCCATGCGATACGCACACCCTAGCAGAGCTGATTCAAGTTTAAGGCTGGAGTTGTGTTGCTGATTGTTGCTGCCTCTTATGGGGCGGGTCCCTTCAAGGCACCATCAGGTGTACGCAGGGACCACTCAGCAGTAGTGTTCATATTATGAAGCAAAGCAAGCTTGAAAAATGTAGCTCCATCTTAAGACCATAAGAACAGCCCCACTGGGTCAGACCAATGGGCCACTTAGTCAAGTATCCTGTCTCTGACAGTGGCCAATGCCAGATGCTTCTGACAGTTGGAGGTTTAGAGATACCTGGAGCATGGGGCTCCTTCACTGGCCATCTTGGCTAGTAGCCATTGATGGACCTACCCTCCAGGAATTTATCTAATTCTGTTTTGAACCCTGTTATAGTCTTGGCCTTCACAACATCCCCTGGCAATGAGTTTCACAAGTTGACTGTGCGTTGTGTGAAGAAGTATTTCCTTTTGTTTGTTTTAAACCCGCTGCCTATTAATTTCATCAGGTGACCCCTGGTTCTTGTGTTATGTGAAAGGATAAATAACATGTCCCTATCCACTTTCTCCACACCATGCATGATTTTATAGACCTCTGTCCTATCCCCACCCTTAGTTGTCTCTTTTCTAAGCTGAGCAGTCCTAGTCTTTTTAATCTCTCCTCACATGGAAGCTGTTCCACCCCCTAATCATTTTTGTTACCCTTCTCTGCACCTTTTTCAGTTCTAATCTTGTTCAAGCAATCTACATGGACTGTTCATTAGAGGCCACCCTTCAGTGGTTTAGAAGCTAATATTAGCTAGTTTCAAAGCACTTTACAAATGTTAAGTAATCCTTATGACTCCCCTTAGGGATAGTTAGGTATAATTTCCATTTTATCGGCACACAGGCTGGGGCTACACTAGCGCTTTTATCTCTAAAATTATCCAGTTGTCAACACTGGTATAGCTACATCCCAATAGCAACAGTGGGAGCTGTAGCATAGACAGGGCTATATGGCTTATGCACTGCGATCATCTAACTCAGCTCACAGAAGCACTATACAACTTGGCAGGAGAAACAGTGGGAAATTGTCGGGAAAAGTTCTAGTGTAGACAGAGCCATAGAGAGATTACTGGACGTGGTCAAGCCCAATGCTGGGATCAGAACGCAAGAAGTTCCTTGTTCCCAGACCACATTTCTTAGCCCTGCATTCTGCATGTGCCTCTACCTTTGTGTTTCTAATTGAGCTTGTTTGTTCGTTTTCCTCTGATGTGTTAGATAATAACAGCCCACTGCTGAAAGCAGTTGACCAGACTAGATGGATCAATGCCGTGTTGTGACATGGGAACACTTCTGTTTATTTACTACATGACCATTTCTTTTGTTCATTTAAAAATATAAGCAAAAATAACTTCCTGCTTTCTCAATCTTTGTATCCTAATCTTGAATTTCTTAATGAACGGAGCTTGATTTATGCAGCGTTGTTGTAGCCGCGTCAGTCCCAGGACATTAAAGAGACACGGTGGGTGAGGGATCTTTTATTGAACCAACTGTGTAGCTCGAAAGCTTGTCTCTCTCACCAACAGAAGCTGGTCCAAAAAAACAGTGTGACTTGTAGTTTTAATCTGAAAAGTGATTAAAATGACATCATGGGGTTCCCTGTCTATTGGCTCTCAAAGACTCAGATCTGCTCGATTTACAGTTGAAAAAAAATCTCCTAATTGTCAGGCCTGTAAATTCCACCTGGGGTCTGAATTTCAAGTTGCGCTTTAGCCGATGACATGAGTCAGAACAGAACCCAGCTCATTCTCCCACAGCTGTATTGTATAGCTAATATTTCCGGGCTAACCGGAGTAAGTAGTAGTGAAAACAAAATGTTAGTCAGTACCACAAGCAGATACGACTGAAATGACACACAGAGCAAATATAGTGAGCAGGAAGCTACCATTTTTACATAGACCCTCTTCAAACCAGACCTGGATTTCAAGATGAACATTTCAGCAGATTTCTGTACACCATAAAGGCAGAAAATATGACAGCCTTACTCTGCCCTTTTACAAATGTAGATTGATTAGTTGAGGTTAGGGTGACCAGACAGCAAATGTGAAAAATTGTGATGGGGGTGGGGGGTAATAGTAGCCTATATAAGAAAAAGACCCCAAAATCGGGACTGTCCCTATAAAATCGGGATATCTGGTCACCCTAGTTGAGGTTTGTAAAGCCCTATGAGCATGAAAAGCACAGCGCTATGTAAGGGTTAAGTATTATCTCACTCTGCACATCTGGCTAGGGTCATGGCAGGCAGACCTACAATTGAGAAACACACAGCAGTGCTAAGCAGCCAGCCAACTCTGTGTATGATGGGGTGACGACAGATGATCATTTTAGTTCATTCAAGTTTTGTTTGTTTGTTTGGAACATCCAAGTCGTAGACTATAAACTCTCTGGAGCAAGGGCTGTGTATTATTGTGGGTATGTACCTGCTAGGTTAGTGACAATGTAAAAGCCTCTCTAGCATAGGGTGACCAGATGTCCCCATTGTATAGGGTCAAGTATCAGAGGGGGAGCCGTGTTAGTCTGGATCTGTAAAAGCAGCAAAGAATCCTGTGGCACCTTATAGACTAACAGACGTTTTGCAGCATGAGCTTTCGTGGGGGCATCCGAAGAAGTGGGGATTCACCCACGAAAGCTCATGCTGCAAAACATCTGTTAGTCTATAAGGTGCCACAGGATTCTTTGCTGCCATTGTATAGGGGCAGTCCTGATATTTAGGTCTTTTTCTTATTTAGGCTCCTATTACCCCCCACCCGCTGTCTGGTCACCCTCGCAGTTTTCTCCTTTGGGACTATATTTCTGACCCACCCGAGCATGAAATGTCATTTTCAAACCAGAGCTACATCGGTGCTAGAAACCCGGCTCCCAGAGATCCACCTAGGACAGAGTCACAGTTTCGCAGTTGGTAAAACAGCCTCACAAAACCTGGGCCAGGAGCACGTGCGGTAAAGGAGAAGTCCGCCCCGGGGAACATTTACCCCGGGCTCCTTCCACTGCACCGAGCCAGGGCGGGAGAGTCACCCCACCTGACAGAGGGAGCGATGGGGCGCAGGAGAAGCCGGCCCAAGCTCAGGCTGGCTCTGTGGTAGGGACAGGACCCAGGAGTCCCGAGGGCCAATCCTAGAGCAGGCAGCTGCGGCATTTCACCCAGCCGCTCCCCCCGCCCTGCTTCCCGGCCAGCCGGCGTCATCCTCCCGCCTCTCTTTGTCCTTCCCCAGCGCAGCCCCTGCTCCCGCCCCGTCACCCGGCCGCTGGGGCGGGGCGCACTGAGCCCCTGGCTGCCGCCGAGGCCGATGCGCGGGGAAGCGGAGCGGCCAGCGAGCCGGGCCGGACGGGCACATGCAGGGCTCCGCGCGGAGGCGGCAGTTCCCGCCGGCGGCCCCGGGCTCCCAGCAGCCGGGCGGGTCCTTCTACCAGGGCAGGTGAGCGCGTCCCCCGGCGCCCCGGGAGTTGGGCGGGCGGAGCCGGCACCGGGCGCCCCGGGAGATGGGCGGGTGGAGCCGGCCGGGCGCCCCGGGACCAGGGCGGGTGGAGCCG
The DNA here is from genome assembly GCA_003942145.1 of Platysternon megacephalum. Lineage (NCBI taxonomy): Eukaryota > Metazoa > Chordata > Testudines > Platysternidae > Platysternon > Platysternon megacephalum. The sequence continues at coordinate 4,197,363 of QXTE01000140.1, forward strand.
GCCGGGCGCCCCGGGAGATGGGCGGGCGGAGCCGGCCGGGCGCCCCGGGAGTTGGGCGGGCGGAGCCGGCCGGGCGCCCCGGGACATGGGCGGGTGGAGCCGGCCGGGCGCCCCGGGAGTTGGGCGGGTGGAGCCGGCCGGGCGCCCCGGGAGTTGGGCGGGTGGAGCCGCCTGGCCCTGACCTGAACCCCGCGGCCCCCTGCCCCCAGCTCGGGCTCCTGGCGAGGGCCGGTTCCGGAAAGCCTGGGGGTCCGGCTGGTTTAAACGGGGGGCAGGGATCAGCCCAGGAGCGATGGGGCAGGGAGGCCAGTGCTTAGGGCACAGGTGTGAGCCCGGCCCCAGTTACTGGCCCCTGCTCCAGCCCGCGGGTCCCTGTCTGCGCCCTGATCACCGCTTCAGAGCCGGCAAATCCCCCTTCCAGCCCTGCCCTGCCGAGGGGGGCACCCGGCCCAGGCAGACCCCGCCAGCGCTGCTAGCTTCGCGGGTAGCCCCAAGGCCGAGAAGTCGGTCCCGCTTTTGCAAAGGGCGCTCTCACCGCCACCGCCTAAATTCTGCACAGGAGCAATTTTTGCCCCATTACACGGCTCCTGTCTTCCCTCCAGGTGCTGTGACTAACCGGGAGGGTCCATTGGGCAATGGTCTAATAAAGCAGGGTCTTGTTCACTCTTGCTCTAAAAGTGCAGGCCCTGCGTGCACTTTATTAGCGGTTATTGAATCAGCAGCACTCTCTTTAATCCCCAAGGGCTGACTGATTCCGCCAGTTCTGCATGTTTCCCAGCCTGCCTCAGCCACCAGGAAAATACTCTCCTCCTACAGGAGAAAACACCACTCCCTTCTTCGCAAAGAACCCTAAATAATCTTTCCAGCGTTACCCCAAAACACACTGAGACACTATCACACAGAGCAGCCTCCAGTCTGACGTATAGCCAGCCTAGGATTACACATGAAACTAGACCAACCTTCCCCCAGCTTCTGCTGTGCAAAGTATCAAAAGTAAATCTAAAAGGGCCTTTTGCTTTCCCCTCCTCTTGTTCTGTCACCCTACTGACCTGTCCCCTCCTGCCTTTTTCTTCCCAAATAATAGCCACCGTTACTTGTCTGTATACATTAAATCCTACTTTCCTTGCACTAGAGATCTTAGAGATAGAAGTTTGAAAAGCACCTATGTGAATTAGGAGCCTAAGTAGTCACTTGTGCCAATAAGATCTAAGTTCCTAAACTGCTTACTTGCTCTTGAAAATTTCACTCCTTGGCTCACTTTTTTACCTTCAAAGTGCCATGGAGGCCTCTGGCAATATGTGGATAATAAATCTCTTATACAGATACCTCCAGTGAGGGGAACGCTCTGGGCAGATAAATTTTGCAACAAAGAAAAGAATCAAGCCCAAGGATCCATATTCCTTCTGTACCCCAGATCTGTACATATTGAACTCAGCTAAGCATCTCCTATCCGTGCTGGAGAATGGATGGAAAGGATGGGTCATTTTATGAACAAAGACCTGATCTACACTAGGAAATTAGATCAGGATAATTGTTAAAAAAAAAGCCACACACCCCTGAGCAACACAGTCAAACTGACCGAACCCCTGGTATAGACAGCTCTAGGTCGACAGGAGAATTCGCCTCTCGGGGAGGTGGAGTACCTATGCCAATGGGATAACCCCTCCTGTCAGCATAGGTAGTCTTCACTGACTCGCTACTGCAGCCTTTTACGTGTAGACAAGCCCAAAGTCTCACAAAACCACTGGCTACCGTAGAGAAGAAAAAGCTTTGATAACGTTAGATTTCCTTTCCAATACCATCACTCTTTCTGTATTGTAGCTTGTGCCCCTCGGTAAGACAACCTATCTCCATTGTGAGCTGGACAGCTAAGAACTAAGCTTCAACATGAGAGAATATTTTAGCATTTGATCTCTCAAAACAGTCTCAAGGGCGATAGGTTTCACAACCGTGACATTAATGTAACGCTGCTATTTACCTCTAGGTGCACAAAGGCCTGATCCCGCTGTCGCATTCAAGGGGAAGACTCCCATTACTTCAGTGGGAGTTGGATCACAAGGCCTGCTAACAGGAGTTTGCACAGGCAGAGAGAGAGAACAATAACCCCTAAATTAGAAAATTAAGGTGGACACATTTTCAGTGTCGCACCATTTCTTTTGCCATTCGAGTGTCATTGCGCTGCAAAGCTGTGTTAGCATCTCTGCAGGAGAGAAATTGCTGGGGTCGTAATAGTAAGGCTTTGTCATGCAAAGTTTAAAAATAGTTGTATTTAGTTCGACACTTAAAAGAAACATGTTCCCCAAAAATACTGCATACATGCTTATTTTTAGCCAGTAAAATATATTTTTTTTACAAGAGTTTGTTGCTTTTGATGAATAGTGCTTTGCATTTCTGTACTGCCTGTAATCCAAGGAGTTTAACCTTTGCTTGTTCCTCAGAGCGCAGTTCAGCTTTGTCACACAGCAAAGCGTAAGAGAAGCAGTAGGGTCCAGGGGATAGGGCACTGAACTGGGTGTCCGTACACCTGGATTCCAGTCCCAGCTTCTCCCGTGATCTGTTGTCTGACCTGGGGTTAGGTGCTTAAGTCAGATATTGGGCACCAGCTGAGCAGTGGTGCCTAAAAGTCCCCTAGGCACCTAGGCTTCTGCTGGCAGGCATTGCAAAGCCACCTACGTCCTGATGCTGCCCCCATCCAAGAAGCTGCTTGGTGCTCTCTCACACACATCTCATCCCCCGCAGGAGTCTCAAAGCAGGTGTTCCCCGGCAGTGCCTGCGGTGCACACCGACCAGAGCCGTGCACAATAAAGACAGCCAGGGAGCTAACAGGCTGGGAATTTTGGGGCATGTCCAGAGTACCCAATGGTTATGGCTCCCAGCGGGGATGTGGGAGACCCAGATTCAAAATCTTGTCCTGCCTGCTGTGGAGCAGGGACTTGAAGCCAGGTCTCCCACCTCCTAAGGGAGTGCCCTACCCACCAGGTTATGGGGCGTTCTGGGGTAGGTCTCTCCATCTCTTAGTTCCCTTTCCCACACTTTGTCTGTCTTGGCTAGTTAGACTGGAAGCTTTTTGAGGCAGGGACTGTCACTCCAGGTGTGCACAATGGAGCCTCCCTCTCCTTTGGAGCCACATGGACCTACTGTAATATAAACAACATAGAGGACACAGTTACAGCACGGCAAGATTTTGTTGCCTGCTCTTCCACAACCCGTTCGTATCTTATTAAAATGGAACCTTCTTAAAGTGCAGGACTAAAGGGTATTTTCTTCCCATTACTGTCAAGAAAGTGACCTTCCGGAAACACAAAGGGCTGAGGTTGTCTCTCCTATCTCGTTAATAGGCATGGGTCAGCCAAGAATGAAGATACGTTTAAGACTTCTCAGTTTCATTTTGACCTGTGGTTCTACTTCACTCTACAGAACTGGGTGTTGGACTTTGGCCGTCCAATAGCTATGGTGAGTAGGACAACTTAGCTGGCAGTGCCGGTCAGCTGAGGGCAACGCAAAGGGTGGGAGGATGTAGAAGGAAGAGATTTTGAGCAGTCCAAGGAGCGGTGGGTAAAATTAGTGGAACTATGTTAGCTAAGCACAGAGAATTATCCCTGCACACTGGAACCCCAAGGTCTAAATCCTACTTCTGCCAGAACAACTTAACTTGCATCTTCTCTGTTCTCAAGGGAGGTACGTGATGGTCTCTGATTGCGTATCATTGTCATCATGGTGCTATTGCTGTTGCCGCAGTGTCAGTGACTGGTGCTAGCTCTACTGCTTACTTGGCAGAGCAGAAACCTCAGAAGTTTGGTCTTATCTCACTACCAGCTTCCCTGCATCAAAATTAAATGGAGAGGCTGGCAGCATCCGTCACTAATACACAGTACATTGTGCTCACCTCCAGGAACTGCCATGTCGGAGAGAAAAAAATCCCATCTATCTATTATGGCTGAAGGGTTTTCACTTTCAAGCTGTAATTTTTTTGTTGGGCTACATGATCGAAGATGACCCAAGTGTCGGATACAGGAAGCCTGCAGAGTGTACTAAATAAACAATGGATTTGGAATGGGCTTCTTAACAACCAGCCACACAAATTAACAGCATTAGCTTTTGGCATTGTTGCAGGAGTAAGTGGATGAGGAGGAGAAAGAGCAGTGTGTTCTCATCTTATTTCAAAGCTCCAATTTTAGGGAGGCTTAACATAAATCAGAAAATGTCTCTGGAAAATTGACAGTCAACTGGCTTTACTTCGGGCTGGTCCACACTAGGGGCGGGATCGAACTAAGGTACTTCGACTTGAGCTACGCTATTCGCGTAGCTGAAGTCGAAGGACTTTAGTTTGAATTTGGCGCGCTTACCTCGCGTCCGCACGGCACCGCGATCGAAGTTCGCGGCTCCCACGTCAACTCCGGTAACTCCGCTCGCCCTGCAGGAGTACCGGGGTTCGAAGTAGCGCGTTCGGGGATCGATCTATCGCGTCCAGACAAGACGCGATAATTCGCTCCCCGATACTTCGATGGCTACCCGCCGATTTCGGCGGGTAGTGTAGACGGGGCCTTCATTAACAGCTAGGCAAAGCCAAGACAGCCAGCTGGCTAACAAATCAAGCCACAACAACTGGGATGTGACTGCAGACCAAAACTCATTCTCTTTCTTGCAATCACTAAACATTCAGCCAGTCACCGTGGGCTGCAGATGTTTTGATAAGTTATAAATGTCATGCAATACTTGTACAGTATTTAAATCCGTTGCCTGCTCTACTTACAGGCCAGGTGTTTGAAGGCTTACTGACATTTTGTTTTTCTTCTCTCCTCAGATTATTCTACCTTTAGAGTGGTTTCCATTAAACAAACCTAGTGCAGGAGATTATTTCCATATGGCTTACAATGTTATCACACCATTTCTTCTTTTAAAGGTAAACCTCAAAGCATGGACGTTACCTTTTTGAAACAAACACTGGGTATGGGCAAAACTTCCAAAGACAAGAGGTTTTGCTGCAGGAATTCTTGAGGGAGGGTATGCATAACAACCCTGGTCAACTTCAGAAATCGCTTGCCAGGGGCCAGTTCCACCTAGGGTAGAACTACTCTTATGGTGGGGGGAAATGGTGGCTTTTAAAGAACAAGACGTTAACCAGCCTGAGATAACTGTAAAGTTCATTTGTCTTCTGACCTGCTGAGACTAGAAACGTTTTTAGCGGATGGGTAGAACTGGTTTCATTGTCAGTAACTTGTCCAAGCCCTGGGCCAATGAACAGGGACAGATTTGATCCTTTCATCACTGTGTGGGGGTAGCACTTCTCATTCTTACTCATTTCCCCGCCTATCATGAACTCTACCTCCAGGTTGGTTTCTCCTCTGCCTGTTCATAGGAACGTACAAAGTGCGACACTGTATCACACCCATGGTCCCATTTTGTTCAGTAGCCTGTCTCGGACAGTGGTCAAAATCAGAAGTTTCAGTGGAAGGTTTCATAGATTTAAGGCCAGAATGGACCATTAGGATTAGCTCTAGTCTGACTTCTTGTATAACACAAACCAGAGAGTTTCAGCCAGTAATTTCTGCATCAGGCCAATAACTTCTAGGTGAACTCAAGGCATCCCGTCTTGGTGTTGGAGAATCCACCATATCCAGAGGTTAATTGTTCCAGTGGTTAATTACCCACATGGGGAAAAGTTTGCATCTTATCTCAAGCCTGAATTTTTCTAGCTTTAGCTTTCAGCCATTGGATCATATGTAGGGTTACCAGATAGCAACTGTGAAAAAACGGGACGGGGGTGGGGGGTAATAGGTGCCTATATAAGAAAAAGTCCCCAAAAACGGGACTGTCCCTTTAAAAACGGGACATCTGGTCACCCTAATCATATGTCTTTGTCAGCTACAGTAAAGAGCCCTCTACTCTCAGAAAGCTTCTCCCAGTCAGAACATGCAAGTAGGCAGCTATGAACATTTCTTGCTCACCCTTATTCGTTAGAAATTGAATTATGCCCTGGAGTGAAGGGTTTATCCCTTCCAAAAAAAATTTTTGTAAATCCTTACCTTGGATATGTGTGTTATTCACACCAATGTCCAATCCCTTTCTGAATCCGGTTAAGCTCTTGGCTGCAATGGTATCTTGTGGCAGAGAGTACCATAGGGTAGCAAAGCATTAGGTGAGAAAGTATTTCCCTCCATCAGTTTTCACTTTCTGGCCTTTCAATGTAATTGGATTTCCTCTTGGAATTTTCTGAAAGGATGAATAGGAATGCCCAACCCAGTGTCTCTAGGTCATTCATTATTTAGTATACCTTTAGCGTGTCTTCTCTCATTTGTCTTCTACATTACAGCCCCTATCTTTTCCATCTCTCTTCGGACGGAAGATTTTTGCTTGGCTCTTATTCGTGTTGCTCACCTCTGAACCTCTCTTTCTGATATCCATAAAGTCATTATAAAAATCAGTTGAAAGCTAAGCTTTGAAAATAGATTGTCTTGATTATTACTATCTATCGAAACACTTCTGCCAAGAAGCTTCTTATTGGCAGCAGAGAAAAGGGCAGGCAGAAGACCATTGTAGCTGATTTTCCAAGCTAGGAAGGAGGCCACAGCCAGAGCTATGGAGCTGATCAGCTGTGTTTCCCTGTGAAGCACCCTTATCAAGACTAGTCCTAAGAACTGACCTTTGGTGAAGTTTAGCTCTTCAACCAGCACTAGAAAGAAGCCGAGAATGCTTTCAGTCAGGAAGAGAAATTGTTCCAAAAGTCAGTCGGATTTGCAGTCACACCAACGTTTTCATTTAGACCCTTGACCCCAGTGTCCCAAAGCATTTCAGGTCAAATTAATACAGTCTGTCTAGAAGCCTCCTTGCTGTAGAAGCCACTGATAATCCAATTTGGGGTGTTCGTGCTGCTTTGAAGTCTCTGTTACTGAATTGTCCTTTCTGGGGTGAAATTCACCCTGGGCAGAGGACCTGCACAAGATGCTAGCGATTGCCCCACCCCAAGGATCGGGCCGTAAGAGCTTGAGTAGAATACACACATGGTCATGGGCAGGTTCCCACGCAGAGGAGAATTTCACCCATGAAGTTCAGCTTGGCTACTGGTGGCAAAGGGTTATTGAATTCACCAAACAATTTGACATGGTGCTTTGATTTTACCCTTACATTAGAGCAGAGTAAAGGAAGCTTCGCCTTCAGAAACAACTAATAACCTGAAGTACAGAGAAAAATGAGTCAAACTTCTTAGAACACGGTCCAGCAGAGGGTATAGTCCAGCAGACGTCTGCACTAATTGAAGGAGGAGTTAGAGCATCATACGGTAACTTGGAGCATTGCTGGAGGTGCCACTCACCACTGGAGGGCACAAAGAGGCTTTCAGACAGAATCATGATGCTACTCGGAGCAGGCACGTCAGAAAGCCACAGCCGGTTTTCTTCTCAGGAATCAGGCTTCTGCTCATGGCTGATGAATAAATCAATGGCGTTGAGTGCTATTTTGGATTGTTGACTTAGTCGCAGTGCTGGTGCAGTTAAGGACGGGCTGTCAGGTTTGAGGCTAAAAATAAGGTGATTTATTTACAATTTTGATAGGAAAAAAAAAATCAATAAAACCCGTTTCTTGGTCCCCTGAGCTATCTGCATCCCTGATACGACAATAGGGGGAGTTAGGAAACAGCTTCTCCTCTGGATTCTATAATTGTCCAGCAGAAGATGCAAGGAATGCCTCAGGGGAGCATCTGACAGGATACGGGGCTGGACAGACCCTGGCTCTGATCTGCTCAGGCGACATACAGTTTGCAACATTGTGTAGAACGACTTGCTTGTTGGGGATGATTTTGGGGAGGGGGGTGGACAAAGACTTAAAGTTGGCATTTTACAGTGGCTAGAATCGATCGTGTTTTATTTCCCCTCTGTTTCTACCTTCTGCTTCCTGGTTCAGACACCCTTAACCAGCCCCTTGAATTGCAGCTCATTGAAAGGTCCCCTAAGACCCTGCCCAGATCAGTGGTTTACGTCAGCATCATCGTGTTTGTCATGGGCGCGAGCATCCATTTGGTGGGCGACTCCGTCAACCACCGTTTGATTTTCAGCGGGTACCAGCACCATCTGTCCGTAAGAGAGAACCCAATCATCAAAAACCTCAAGCCGGAGACGCTGGTAAGGACGCTTGGGTGTGCAGCAGCATGTGTTTTAAACTGCCTGGTTTTCGTATACTACGGTGCCGCCCCCGCACGCCTTTCTAACCCAGCTTCGTTCCGTTGCAGATTGATTCTTTTGAGCTGCTGTACTACTACGATGAATACTTAGGGCATTCAATGTGGTAAGTGATTTACAGCGTGTCTGACAGCCGCAGAACGCAGCAGGAAGTAAACCTGTTCAATAAAGCGCACAGTCTAGGAGACCTGGTTAGAGTACATTCCTATAGCAGGTGCCAGTAGCATTTTCGCTCTGTCCCTGTCACTATCCTTCCCCTGTCCACAATTCCAGACCACTCGGTGTTATTGACAGCAGGAGGACTCTGTTCAGAGCCAGGCTATTATCGATGTAGGATGAGCACTTGGAGCCCTTGAAATGGGCAGCTGTGTAGGGCTCTGAGGACGAGGAACATCCCTGCAGGCACAAGTCAGCATTCTGCAGGCTCGCTCCCTCTCATCTTTCTCCCCTTTCAGTGTTCTTCCACGCCAGCAGTGTCCTACTGGGGCACGTCTACACGGCAGTTAGACTCAGGCGGCTGGCCTGTGCCAGCTGGCTCAGGCTCCCGGGGCTCGGGCTGCAGGGCTGTTTAATAGCAGTGTAGACATCCAGTGGAGTCCAGCCTCTAGGACCTGCGAGATGGGAGGGGTCCCAGAGCTCAGGCTGCAGCCTGAGCCTGGAAGTCTGCCCAGCAATGAAACTGCCCCGCAGCCTGAGGTGGCCGGCACAGGCCTACTGCGGTTTATAATTGCCGTACCCCTTAGTGAGTAAGGCTGGACTTTGCTCCTTGAGCTGGGTCTCCCCAACCCGGCTCCGGCCAGGGGGTGGCTCAGAACCACAGTCCGACCACGATAAGAGCCGGGCGGGCAGCTGTGGGGAGCCGCGGTGGACCCTCCATCTGCCCTGGTCCTGTCTCTGCCCCCCAGGCCCTCCACCCAGGGCAGGTGGAGGAGCCACCGCAGCTCCTCACAGCTGCCCACCCGCTCTTACTGTCAGAGCCCTGCGCGGATACAAAATGTGTATCCACATCCGTGCTGGTATCCGCAGAAACGGTCCACGGATATAAAACGGATCCCCGCGGATTTGCAGGGCTCTCGATACGAGCAGCCCCCATCCCTGAGGGAAACGGTCACTGCTCTGTGTGCATTTCATCCCGGCAGTGGATTTTAGCATGGACCCCATAGTGTCTCTACTACAAAATGGCATGAGGCCTCCTTGGACATTGCAAATATAAATACTTTCACCCACAAGCTATTGTCACGTCCCTGCAGTGCTAGTTAGGGCTGGATCTGTGAAGCAAGCAAACTCCGTTTGTCTTAATAGGGAACACAAGTCAGCTGGCCCTTAACCGAGGCTCATTCAGTGCGTTTAAACCCCAGACTGGCGCTGGCCAGCTTTTGAAATGCTGTCTTTCCAAGTGGCTCAATTTTTTAATAAAGTCCCTAGGCATCCTATCAAGGCAGACAGTGCAAACAATGCAAGTGTTAGGTGGGGAATTTGGATCTCTTACTAATCAGCAAACTCTTGCTTGTCCTTTGAGAGGCAAGGAAGTCTGTTTTCCTTTGAAAGCACTTTGCACACACACACACCCCCATATACAATAGCTCAGTGCTTGGCATTGCCAGCACTTTGCATCTCTTATCCGCACAGCTGTAATCTTGTGGCTACAGCTGTGACCATAACAGACAGGGCTGTAGCATTACAATCAGCACAGTAGCGTGACCCTGAATGCAGACCGCGCCTTCCCATTGGTGCAGAGTTTCCAGCGAGCCGCTTCAGCAGTTCGCGGGTTCACCAGAAATGGCCCCCGTTAGCTTCCCTCCTTAATTTGGTTTGCCAAAAGGATTCCTAGGTTTGGCCGAGGGAACTTGCTGAAGCTAGCCGGATCTGAGGCAAAGCTGGAGCTGCAGAGTAAAGAGTTTCAGCCCTTGCAAACTAACTCAGCTATGGAAGGTTGTGAAAAGCCTCAGAACTAGGTTCAGGCTCCGACATGGAGAACGGCTCATCAGCCTTGTCTACACGGCTGTTTTTAGCCCCAGAGCGTGAGCCCCACCAGCCCATGTCTGTAGATTCTGGCTCTGAGTCACTGCCGGGGGTGGGTTTGCAGTCTAGACGTACCCTGTGAAAGGAGGAGTCCCAGGTCCATCTCAAGCTGATGTGCTAGAATGGGGTTTTCATTACTAACGACCTGACCACAGCTTTCTTCTCCTGGCACAGGTATATTCCTTTCTTTCTCATACTCTTTATATATTTTACCGGCTGCTTCACACCCATTAAAGAAGAGAGCAGAATGCCATTAGCCGCCTTGCTCCTTATGGGGCCAAGCAGCCTTTATTACTGGTAAGTTAGCTAAGCTCCAAGTACAGGTAAGGGACATAGAAAACTAGTGGATGTTTGAATAATGATAGAAGTGACTATATGGCTCCGAGACCAGGTAATGGGAACCTAGCTGGTACAGTAACTGGCACTACAGAAGTAAAACCGCCTTTGTATGAGACTGTGGAACTTTTTCCATAAAATCTACTGCCCATCTGCTCTGAAATCTAAACCTTTTTTTAAGTTGGTAGCCCTTATGGCTGCACAGAAAACCTCTCAACCCTGATCCAGATGGGAACAGATACAGTTCCTCTGCCTGAGTCATCAGACCCCTGGATGGTGTGAACAAGAGCCCTGCACGGGACTGTTTTTTTAATCCCACTTCTACCCACTCTCGCATTGTTTCTTGCATTTTTATCCCACTCCCACCTGCAAAAACCTTCGATCCTGCAAGAGAGACAGATTCCCCCCCTGCTACTTTCTAAAATAAAATAAAATAAAGGTCGGTTAATGTATTATACACACCAACGGAATGCAGACACAATTTTTACCACTAAAAGAATAAAACAAATCTTGCTTAAGCCATGTAAAAAAATACTTTAACTCATTATGATAGACATCAAGTCTCTTTCTATCCCTCAGTTTAAGTATTAAAACCTTTATCTAAAAAAGAAAATCTTGCTTGACACTGCTGAAATTCTATTTATGCCCTTTTCTTCTCAGTGACTGTTGTCTCTGAAACCTAAGGATGGCCTTTGCTGATCATTTTAGCAAAAGCTGTCCAGTTAATGTGCTTATCCACAATTCCAAACCCTCCATAGCTGCCCAGTCCCCAGCTGCCCCTTGGCAGCTGCCAAAACCCCCTGCTCCTCCCTGTCACCTTCTGTGGTGCCATTGTGTGTTTTCAGGCCAATCTTCATTACTCTATGGGAAAGGTAGGGGGCAGCCTATATTAACTCAGCAGCAGTGGCTGTTCTCATAAATGTAATTCATCTTCATGTTAGTTCAGTGTGAACCAGCATTTTCATGCAACTCATCTCCAGCTGCTGCATCAGAACCTCAGACCCTCTCGCCCCATGTCGCAATCTTGAGTCATGCTCATGCGCAAAAGCCATCCCCACGTGTCTCCCTCCAATTTGTTGAGGGAACAGGCATCGATACCACTCAGAAAACCACCATCAGTTGGTACCTACATTAGTCACCTCAGCAAGGAGGCCAAGGGATGAATAGATGTGGAGCCTAAACATTCCACTCGGCCTGAGACGTTCCCCCCAGAGCGGGGTTGGAGGCACGCTGGCGGGTCTCATATCACCTATTCTGGGGACAGAGGCTCTGGGGCAGGCACTGTCCAGCAGTTCAGCGCTCTGGCGGGAAAAGCAAATTGGTGGGTGCGGTGGGGGAAATGAAAATTCCTTTACCATGAGATGCCACGGAGAAGTTAGCATTCCTGGCAGACCGAGCTGGCCAGGAGGAGCTTAACAAATGACTCAGCATCCGGGGCCTGCTTTCTGCATCAGAACCTTTGCTTTGGAGCTAGCGGGCTGTCCGGCACCTCTCCTTCCTAAGGGGCAGCTTGCATCGCCACTTGGGATCTGAAATACACCCTCTCCCCCCGCCCGTCGGGTCCGGCTGCCCTGCCGCTGGGAGTGAGCCTGGCAGCCCAGCGAGACAGACTCAGACCGGCACACGAACAATAGCTTGGCCGTGCCAGCTCAGGCTGGCAGGCCTTTGGGGCGTTTTGAGAGCCCGAGCCCCAGCCTAAGTTGCAGTGTCCACACTGCTACACGGGTCCCCTGAGACATTGCCCATGTACTATACCAGACTTCCGGGTCAGCAGCTGATTCCAGCCTACACCATATATCGGCCTGGTTAGCATGAAAAACACTGAATGCTGCTTCACCATCCGCTAGGACTATTCGACTGAGATATTATGATCTCTCGACTTCGGATGTTCCGCTTTGATTTTATTTGCCGTATGCACAATCTGTAGAGCCTGGAGCACACTGTGTTCCATGCAACTTCTAGGAATATTCACCTTTCCTGTGCAAGTCAAGCAACCTTATTTTAAGTTATTTATAATAATGGAAATCCCCTGTTATCAGTCATCTAGGCTTTTTAATATATAAATCAAGCCCCCTTCATCTGCATACTGCTTTCCTGCTCTGTGTGATGCTCTCCGGCTCTGCCTCCTTAGCCGGAATAGCCTTTGGAGAGAGGGCTTATTTATTTCCCATTTTCATTATTCTCCTCTTTCCAAATGCTTTCCCTGATGGCCGCCAAATAGCTTGTCATTTGTCTTCAGAGATTATGTTCTCTCTTATCCAGATCTCTGCCCCCTGCCAAGATTGTATTTCATACACTAAATTAATTTTTTATAGTCAAATCAGCTTAATGATTTAGCCAGCTCTCAGTTACCCCATTCTAATTTCCTTTAACTACATCAGCTTGGAGTTCTGCAATTCATGTTCTTATATGTATTTAGGAAAGGAAAAGATTTAAAAGCCAGGGGGAGCTTAATTCCATCGCTTCTCCCTCCTCCCAGTTCCCTTTTTGGTTCAGATCTCAGTAAGCAGTAACCCATTTTATCATTCTGGTTTGGCTCTGTCCTGCCTGTCCCACTGTGATCTATTAATAAATAACTGTTCTATACAGCCTCCAGTTAGTTTCCAATTTTCCTAATTCACTTTACTGGCATCTCTAAGTCTCTCCTGGACTGTAGTACATAGCATCATATTGATTCACACCAAGAAACAGGGCATGACTAGATATGAGAGATATGGACCACTATAAATGCCAAAAAAAAAGTTGGATTTATGGCATTCATGAAAAATGCCAGCCACCCATTTTAAAAAATAAACTTCTACCTCTAGTGGCCCAACCCTCTACAATCGCTAATGCCCTGTCTATCCTGGGGTCTTTGCACTGATGAGACCACAGCAGTGCAAATCCTCCGTGTATACGTGATGCTCCAGGGTAAGTCTGGTGCACTGGTATGATCTGCTCTGCTAAATCACACTGGGCCAAGCTCTGTTTGCAGAGGTGCAGCACATCTGCATCAGGGGTTTGCATTGGAGTGACTACCTCACAATGTAAACACGGGGGCCTAGTGGATTGAGAGTAAAACTGGGACTCAGGATTCCCAGCTCAGCTACTGGCTTGCTGGGACCTTGGGCAAGCCACCTCCCAGCTCTGTGCCTCAGTTTCCCCATCTGTAAAATGGGGTGAACGGTATCTCCTTTGTAAAGCTATAGAACGGTGAGGAGATATTTTTATTATAATATAGTTACAGTGGTGCCAATTTCCTTAGTCTAGACAAGTCCCAAGTGTCCTATTGAACCTCCCAGCAATCAGCTTGTGCCCTGCGTGTTTCACCCTCACTCATCCGTCATGTTGAAGCTAGAATCTAGTCAGGTGGAAAGAGAGATGGCCAGTTTTAAAACCACACTCTGAACAAGGTGGGCAAACACATTGAGTTACTTATGGTACCGGTTACAACTTTCGGTTATTAAAACAGATTTAAAATATATAGTTTTCTAATTTCCACATTGAGAATTACCTTGACAAGTGACAAATGTAAAGACGCAGCCCTGCAGCTAAGTTTCATTTTGGCTGAACAAAGCCCTCTAGATGCATAAGGTGGAAAGAGTTTTAAAATTTACCTTTGAGAATTTATCCGGCTCGGACTCTCCCTCGCCTTGGCCAATGAAAGTCAGTTACTGTCAAGTTCCCGGCATTGCAATGGCTGCATGAGGGAATGTTTATTTGAAAACATCTGTTCATGTATGAAATATAGGGAAGAGGCATGAGCAGTGGTCTGAGCATGAGACTAGGAGCCAGAAATACTCCACTCTGATACAGACTTCCTCTGGGGAAATCCCTTAATCTCCTGCCTCAGTTTCCCCAGCAGTACATAATACCAGTTACTCACCGTGAGGATTTATGTTGGTAAAGGGGAAGATTTTCCAAAGGTACAAGACACAGGTAGCTGCTCAGCTCCCACTGAAAGTCCCAAGTCTCCCCTCAAAAGTGCTTTTCATCCATCAATAGCTGTAGACGGGCTAAGGATTATTATTGCTACGTGGTCACAGGGGCACTAATGATATTTTTGCATTGTAGGTATCTTGTGACAGAAGGTCAGATTTTCATCCTCTACATTTTTACGTTCTTTGCCATGATGGCTTTAGTCATGCACCAGAAACGGAAAGGACTGGTCTTGGACAGCAATGGACTCTTCCTCTTCTACTCTTTCATTATTACATTGGTCTTAATTGGCGCTTGGGTGGTTTGGCTGTGGAATGACAAAATCCTCAGGAAGAAGTATCCTGGCGTCATTTACATTCCAGAGCCCTGGGCCTTTTATACCTTACACCTGAGCAGTCTCCATTCGGCAAAGGAAGGGTTTTAAGCGGCGATATTTTTGGAGTGGTTTGCAAACAGATCTCTCGCTTTTCCTAATGTGGGTGTGTTTCAAATCAGTTACTGACCATGGCAGCTGGGCCGCGTGCTGCACGCTAACCCGACCCGGGGGCAGGGGTTTGTTTGAATTGGAGGGGAGGTGTTAAGTCTGCTGGGAAATACTTGCACTAGTGCGTTGTAAGTTACTTTCCCAAGCTGCCGTTTGACGCGTTCTAGTTTGCGTTGAGTGCAGGTACGTAACTGACCTTGGAGGGAACACTGACAGATTCCATTTGGTAACCGAATGGCATAGTCCTGTTGTACAGTAAAACTTCGTCCTAACATAGCACACGATGGGGCATTTCCCCCCAGCCTTTCCTTTCCTTTCCGAGCTGAACGAGGGAACTGCTCTCATTCCTGGACCTCTGGAAACATGCCATGCAATGACTTCAGAGCAGCGGTTCTCAAACTGTCCGTCGGGACCCCATTTTAATGGGGTTGTCAGAGCTGGCGTTAGACTTGCTAGGGTCCGGGGCCAAAGCCCGAGCCCCACCATCTGGGGCCAAAGCTGAAGCCCTGGGTGGCAGGGGCTCAGGTTACAGGCCTGGGGCTGAAGTCCCAGGTTTTGGCTCCCCCCACACCCAGCGCAGGGCAGCAGGGCTCATGCTTTGGCCCTCCCGCCCAGGGCAGCGGGGGCTTGGGCGGGCTCAGGCTTTGGTCCCCCCCTCCTGGGGTCATGTAGTCATTTTTGTTGTCAGAAAGAGGTCGCAGTGCAGTGAAGGTTGAGAACCCCTGCTTTAGAGAACTCATCCTCTGAGCCTGGCACAGCCGAGCGAGCCAACATCTTGGCACAGATCATATTGGGCAAAATTCGTCCCCACCTCCCATACTACATACACAAAGGCATTGAGTAAGGGGCCGCATGGGGCTTGGAGCGGGCAGGGCAGTTCAACCTACAGTTGGTGGCTGCTATTCCAGCCTGGAATAGGGGCTGCAACTGTGAGTGCCACTTACACCGGGGGTCATGGTCACTCGTGTGTATTTTAGACCCATGGCCACATTCTCCCCACCCCCACCCATGCACTAGGGTCTGGTATTGTGCACAGTTAATGTTAACTGAGAGAGAAAGTGAAACTAAGCATCTTTGCACGAGTAAGTTACACATTCCCCAGCTGCTTTAAAGCAGAGAAACCTCCCCCCTCCTCTCCCCCCCCCCCCAAAAAAACAACCCATGAACCAGGAACCAAAGAGCAAACACGTTTGGCGGCTCACGGCGTTTCTGATCACGGATGGCCAGCAGGTTAGGAGTTAAGGGATAGCGCCCCCTGGATCCCACCGCCATGCACGGGGACTCTTGTGGGCTGGCTTTAGTTCCTCCTGCCCATTGTGGGTTTGGACTTTGCGACTGTGCTGAACACTCTCAGGGAGGGAGACCTGCTAACCACAGCAACGAGGGGCAGGACGGACTGATCAGACCACCCCGAGCGAGGCAGGACTGGGGCTTAGGAGGCCTGCACAAAGGGTTAAAACTCCTCCCTGCACTAATGACCTGGCTCACACACCCTTCCCTCGCCCAGCCATTTCCACCCCAGTCTTTCCCCCCAGCCCAGCTGCTCCCACATGCTTGTTCTCCTGGGTCTTTCCTTTCCGCTCACTCCTCTCCCGTCATCCTCTTCCCAGGCAGGGCGGCAGCTGGTATCTGGTGTGGTCTCTTTCTCACCTCCCTCCTGGACCATGGCATCCCCCAGAGGGGAGGAGAGGGGGCTGCAGGATTCTGTCTGCACCCCTCCCCTCTCCCACTGCTGCCTGCTTACTCTGCTTGTGTTGATTGGCAGGTGCCCTTCAGCTGTTCCCCACTGACAATACGTCACTATAGGCTTAAAAATAGTACCGGGTTTGAGGAAACGCCTGCCCCGAAGCCCTCTGTAACCTCTCAGGATAGTCACAACTACATTAGCCGGCCGAGTGCATCGCTTCGACTCAGTGAGAATTTAACCAATAGGTTTTACTAGATTCCTGTCTCTGGACAGGACCGGAGTAGCCAGGGCTAGGCCAGGGATCCTTTTAATCTCCCCTCCCACCCAAATTCCTACCTTCGTTTCCTCACTCTCAGGATATACACTATTAATGCAGACTTTGATTTCCCTTCCTGAAAGCCTTTAACTAAATAAAGCAGGAATGACCCAGCCCTGCTCTGGGTTTAACCTACCTGCAGCTGAAATGGACTTCAATGCATATCTGCCAATTCTTCAGCATATTCCCCTGCCTCTCAGCACGGCACGGGGCTCGCCAGTCCTGCCAGGTTCTGAGCGCCATCCACGTCCACTGGTAGCGGTGAGACTTGGTGATCTTCAGCGCCGCGCAGGATCAAGACCAAAGGGTCTCTCTCTGCAGCTTCCTTGCTCCGCAGAGCTGAAGGGGAAGACTCATTTTGCTGGCGGGGCGGTTTGCAGATAACTGATTTTAAGTGGGCAAACCTGCAAGAATCAGAGACGCAGAAGTCAGTTCTTGTACCTGGCAGCTCCCAGGTTCTGCATTTCTTTTCAGGCGACCTGAAATGAGGCCTGTTCAGCGACTGCCAGACTTTCACTTGAATTTGGCAGCTTGTCAAGCACAATCTAATGACCCCTTGAGTGGAAAGTGTCTATGTAAGTGTAGAATATACTTGACTTTGGTGAATCACCCACGTTCCTCCATTATTTTTGCATGCTCCATCCAGTCTGGTGTCGGTAGCTCATGTCCTTTGTAACACAACTCACTAATTCTCTTCTAATACTCAGGTAGCGAATACTTAATGCAATATGTGTGCAGAACCTTTTTGAACTAAAGCTCGTTTTTACCTCCTGGAATTCTTTGGCTAAATCCTTGTTGTTATTTATATCTGTCACATCATATTACACCCTAGTGTGGCACAACCCAAGTGTAAAATGAAGTGTTCTCCACAAAACAAACCCCAAAATAAAAGCATTTGCGTATGGCTGGAAGTAGTTATTGAACTAGTCCTGTTCTTTATGGGAGGTGGGTGCCCAACTGGTTGGAAAAAGCACACACAGTGGTGGTTCACAGTCAAGCGGGAAGGGCATATGAAGTGGGGTCCCCCAGGGATCGGTCCTAGGTCTGGTTCTATCCAATATCTTCATAAACGATTTGGATAGTGGCATAGAGATACACTTATAAAGTTGGCAGACGATACCAAGCTGGGAGGACTTACAAGCACTTTGGAGGACAGGATTGGAATTCAAAATGATCTCAACAAACTGGAGAAATGGTCTGAAATAAATCGGATGAAATTCAATAAGGACAAAGGCAAAGAGGAATAATCAATTACACAAATACACAGACAAAATGGAAATGAGTGCCTAGGAAGGAGTACTGCAGAAAAGGATCTGGGGGTCGTAGTGGATCACAAACTAAATATGAGTCCACAGTGTAACACTGTTGCAAAAAAAGTGAACCTCACTGTATTAGCAGGAGTGTTGTAAGCAATACATAAGAAGTAATTCTTCCACTCAGTACTGATAAGGCCTCAATTGGAGTACTGTGTCCAGTTCTAGGCACCACACTTTGGGAAAGATGTGAACAGATTGGAGAAAGTCCAGAGGAAGGCCACAAAAATTATTAAAGGTCTAGAAAACATGACGCGGGAGGAAAGATTGAAAAAAATTGGCCTTGTTTAGTCTGAAGAAGAGAAGACAGAGGGGACANCACAGTGTAACGCTGTTGCAAAAAAAGTGAAGCTCACTGTATTAGCAGGAGTGTTGTAAGCAATACATAAGAAGTAATTCTTCCACTCAGTACTGATACGGCCTCAACTGGAGTACTGTGTCCAGTTCTAGGCACCACACTTTGGGAAAATGTGAACAGATTGGAGAAAGTCCAGAGGAAGGCCACAAAAATGATTAAAGGTCTAGAAAACATGACGCAGGAGGAAAGATTGAAAAAAATTGGCCTTGTTTAGTCTGAAGAAGAGAAGACAGAGGGGACATGATAAGGGTTTTAAAGCACATGGAAGGTTGTTACAAGGACGAGGGAGAAAAATTGTTCTCGTTAACCTCAGGATAGGACAAGCAGCAATGGGGGAGCGGCAGCAGTCGACTCACCGCGGTAAGTCGATCTAAGTACGTCGACTTCAGCTACATTATTCACGTAGCTGAAGTTGCGTAACTTAGATCGATTTCCCCCCCCCCCCCAGTGTAGACCAGGCCTGAGAGTCTTACAATGTAAGTGGGTAACATATAGGCAAAGGGAGAGGCAGATGCTCAGATTCACTCTTTTGCCGGTGAAACACCAAACCATTTAGTATATTCAGATCCTGCACACAATGCTGTATGTAGCCTGACATGCTAGAAACATCAGGCTTCTGAGGGTTCCTTTAGACTGGTTTGAAAATCTTAGCTGGATGGATAAAGACCAGCCACATTTGAGGTCTTAAATTCCTTATCACTTAAGTGTAAGGGGGGGAAGGTGTAGCCGAGAGCCAGTTGAAAACATTGCTTAAGTTTTTTCAACAAAAAACTGCTTTTTGAACAATACAAAACAGCGTCTCAGGCGATTTCTGTATCCTTCAAACTCCCATTTTTCCACAGATCAATTAAAAACTAATCATTTTAAATATGGGGGTTTTGCCCTTCTCCGGGACTGGAGCGGGACAAAACATGGAAAAACTTGCATTTTGATTCCATCCGGTTTGAACAGAAATACATGTTTGGTTTCAAGTTTTCATCAAAAAGTTGGGAAAAAACAAAAAATTGAACGTTTTTTGTTCAAAGTAATTCCTGTTTTTCAACCAACCCTGAGACTGTAGCTTTGTGTGTTTCTTTACAATGTATAGTAAAGGTCTGGACATAGATTTCCCTGCCCCCCTTCAATATTTTTTCTGACCCCTCCCCTCATATTATAAATATATATTTCTCTTCTTAGGAATATATATCTATAGGTTTTCCTAAGCAGAGAGCTGGGAAAGGGACTTTCAATCCTGAAGGATGTTTGCTCCAAGTGGTTTAATTAAATAAATATTAAAACTCTCGTGTCTGTTTTAAACAGTCTCAAAATCACTTCCCCTTTCTCTGATGTCAGATCTACTAACTCTCCAGACTTCCACAGGCAGATAAGACCTGCCGCCTTTGCAATGTTTAAAAAAACAAAACCAAGCACATCTTTCAATCCTCCTTTATACACCATACAAAGCAGACAAGACTAATTCTAGTCACCTTTTGAACAACTGGCCAGTCAGGATATAAACATCAACATCTTTTACAGAGCAAAACCTGTTGCAATTTGCTCATAGAGCGCACAATTCAAAAATTAACTTCCTCGCTTGCCCAGCAGCAAAACCCTATCAAGAGTGAATTATTATAAATAAATACCCCCCTTCCGTCCCTTCTAAACAACCTCATTCGATATTCGTGATTCTGTGGGCTTGTCTCTAAGTGTTGGTATTTAAGCACAGCATGAGGTCCATTGCAATCTATTGGGGATTACCAAGCCTTTTATACTCAACCTGGAGTTGTTTCATTATTGAGTCTGACCTAAGGCTGAAGGCGACCTCAAATTAGAGGAAGAGTCTGACTCCGGTTTCCTGCTCCTTTATAAACCCTTCTTGTGCAAACGCTCCTTCGAGAACTCTGAAATGGTAAGCTTGTTGCAGGAGAAATCTTTTTATTAGAACTAGTGTGTGTGTGCCTGCGCCTATCTGATTAACAGCTGTTGCTGGTAGTTGGAATCCAACCCACAGCATGGATCAGGTCTTGTATCCATGGCAGCAGGGTATTTATTACAGTTCCTACCACTCTCCACCCAGGATTGGCGGACTTTAGCCCTTAATCAAATAGAAAAGTAGGAGAACACAGGGACGGACTCTCTGACCACCAGATATAAAACAAAGGGGGGGGGGAGATTCCTTAGCAAATGGTGAGTGACAAATGTTTTTGATCTATTTGAAACGTGCCTTATTGTGCTACATTCAGAAATTGAACATTTTTTTCCTCCCCTCCTTCCTTTTTCCGCTACAGGCAAAATTTCTGTCCCAGGATCAAATTAATGGTATGTACAGTTGCTTTTTAATTAGCAGGATCAGTTTAACAAGTTTACCGCTAACGGCGTTTCTCATTAAAGGGTCTCATTCTGGGGAGTTTACTTCGTTGTTTAACATTCTCGTAATTCTTGAGGTGAACTGTCTCGCTAGCTAATGTTTTTTAAAAGAGAGCATTAGATGCAGTCAGCCGGAGACATCCTCTCTGCAGTCGGCTGCTGGGATGGGGTGCGGTTTGGGCTAGCAAAGGAAAGGGAGCAAGAAACTAGAATAGCTTACAAAACATTTGTATGTATTCTTAAAATCTAAGAACGCTGGATTTCACGGGGAAAGAGGTTTAACTCCCCACCCCCAACC
This sequence comes from Platysternon megacephalum, assembly GCA_003942145.1. Classification (NCBI taxonomy): domain Eukaryota; kingdom Metazoa; phylum Chordata; order Testudines; family Platysternidae; genus Platysternon; species Platysternon megacephalum. The sequence goes on from QXTE01000140.1 coordinate 4,218,615, forward strand.
CTTTAACATTACATCTCTGGACAAGTAAGGGAGAGAGGATATGTAAAGCAATCATTTGAGATACTGACGCAGTACGGTAAAGCTTTGGACCTCAAGCAAACCCCTAGAAAGGCAGGGGAAGGCTGGTTTTGGGAGCAAAGCACAGGACGGAGTCAGGAGAGCTGAGTTCTAATTCCCACTTCTTCCTGCGTGACCCTTGGCAAGTCACTTACCACCTCGCTGTGTTTCCCTCTCTCAAAATGGCCACAGCAGCGATCTGCCTTATTAACCGCTTGGAAAGAGCAGCGGGACCCTTGCCTGGGAGATTGGTTTGATATTAACCCAGGGGGGAAGCAGGCCCAGGGATTGGAGGGTGCTGTTTTGGAGAGGTAGGCAGACAGCTAAGACAGGGGATACCTGGGGGAGCAAATGGCATGCAGCAAGCAGCTGCCGCTGGCCCTGCACAATGCCGGCAAGCAAGGGGGATCGGAAAGGGACCCATAAGGGTGGGAGAAAGTCAGGTTATGCAGGAGCTGCAGAGCCAGCTCTGAGAAGTGCTGGAAATCTTTCATCTCCAAGCAAGTCCCCCTGCGCCACTTACTTCTTCATCCTGACACACCAGGAAAGCCTTTGAGCAGAGTCAGTTGATCCAGAGCTGTTTACCGGAAGCGTCTTTTGAAAGGAGAATCAGATACAACTAGGACAGGCTTCCTTACACCCCGGGTACAGTCTCCTGCCCTTTGGAGCGTGTCTCTTAGCTGGAGCTGGTAGGAANCCCTGCGCCACTTACTTCTTCATCCTGACACACCAGGAAAGCCCCGGGGGTGGGGCACGCAAAACTTTGGCCTTTGAGCAGAGTCAGTTGATCCAGGGCTGTTTACCGGAAGCGTCTTTTGAAAGGAGAATCAGATACAACTAGGACAGGCTTCCTTACACCCCGGGTACAGTCTCCTGCCCTTTGGAGCGTGTCTCTTAGCTGGAGCTGGTAGGAACATGTCTCAGGGAAGGTACCGCCGTGGCATTGTCTGCTCAACCCCTCACAAAACTCTGCCCTTTAACTCCAGGCGTCACAATACAACCCCCATCACCGGCAGTCGCGGGATAGAAAGAGGTTGGGCTCCACATAGCCCCTTGCACCCCCAAGGTAGCTCAAGGCACTGTACAAATCAATAAGTCTAATGCTGGTGTGTGTCAGGACCGAGCAGCACGGCAAACAGGACAGCCCACAAGCTCCCATTGCCCGGGACAGCGGGATCTGCTGCCGAGGTTATTTTTATTCAAATATCTGTAGTTCCGAATGCAATTCCCAACAGACAGCAGAACTAACGCGCACACGCGACAGCAGGTCGGTCAGTGGTGTCTTCTAGGGCCGGCACCAGCCACTAGTTCTGTCTGCAGACTGGCCTAGGTCAGTAGAGCGCCGTTTTTTATCGCTTCGTCTCAGGGCAAGGCCTCCAAATGCTTGTGAGTGCAGTAAGAAGAACTAAAGAGGACGCGTTTCCACCAGGTCCCCATTGTGTGACGCACCTGGCGTTTCTCAGAACAATGACCCAGCACCAAGCGCATTCCTGGCATTGTCTCTCGGGGTGAGATCCTAGCCCCATGAAGTCAAGGGCAGGTTAGCCATTCGCTCTAAGAGGATTTCACCTCTAGAGACCAGGCGGGGTCTGGGCTCACTTTTGGCCTGGGATTGCGTGGGCTAAACCCCCCAACCTGAGATGGGCTCAACCATTGCTGGGGACCTGGACTAGCATAGCCCAAGTGTAAAACCTACCTCCGCTCTTCCTTCTCCTGGGGAAAAACGGCATCCGCGCCAATGTTCGAATTCAGAAGGCACATTGGAAAGAGCAGCATGGCCCATTAGCCACTGCAAAGCGCACACACAGCGAGCAAGTTTCACAGTCCCCACGAGGCACGAGAGGCCTCATCTCATCCAAAGGACGGGCGTTGAACACGGTGCCTATCCTCCCCGTCCCCACAGGACAGCCCGGCCACGTGGGCGCGAGTTCTGATCCTGGTGAGAGACTCGAACTAAGGACGCTCCAGCCCAGAGGCAAGAGTGCTACCAAACGAGCCCCACAGACACTAATTATTGCTGCTGTGAAATTCAGCAGGGGAGATTTTTGACAGGGAGTCTCACACACGCACCCGTCAGCCCATATTTAAAAGCCCGGTTGCACAAATTAAAAGAGCACAAAAAACCTATTCCCCGAAAGCAGCACTTGGCTCCAGGGGGGCCCACCCCCCGCGGGTTGTTCTCTCTGACTGCAGCTTCAGCAGAGACGGCTCCCCTCACTTGACCCTGAACAAACCATTCAGTGGGTGCCGAGGAGGTCTATACGTGGGAGGCAAAGGCAATGGGTCCAGTGGTTGGGCGGAGGTCTGGGAGTCGAAAGCTGGCTTCTATCCCCAATCTCTGCAATGGACTTGTGGAGGAACAGCTGTTAAGGAAGCAGGATCTCTGTGTGTTTCCATTCCCCTCCGCCTGCCACACCCCGGTGAAGGGGGACAATGCCCTCCATTGTGAAGTGCTTGGATTGATCGATAAGCGTTCTAGCCGCACCTCATGCCTTGTACGCACTGAGCCATTCACTGCTGGCTCAGTCCCTTAGCTTCCCCCGCGACACTGCTTTTGAGGAATGAACTCTTAATGGTGGGTGCAACAGACCCACTGGTACCAAGACAGTTAATTTACTTTTGCTCAGTCTTTGCACTTGGCTCAAAATCTGTCCAGCTGCACTCTACAGCCCCAATTCACATTATCCTAATTAACAGCAGAGAGTAATCGGCCTGCAAAAACCAACATACGGGCTCACCTAATTGCACAACAGAAAGCACCGAGCTCAGGCTGCTGGAAAACAACAAGGAAAGTCGCTTATTGCTAAAGCACTGGCCTGCTCCATCAGCCCAACTAGTTAAAATCCAGACTTACTTTATTAGATAAAGGAGTCGACCTTTAGAAATTCAGGATCCATCTTCACCGACAAATTGACTAATCTGCGGAGACAGGTCCATACTGTCTCAGTCATCTTAATGAAATCTGCTACTAGCCAGATCCTCATAGAGCTGTGGCAAGGTTTTAACCATCTTCTCAAACCATCCGTTTTCTACGATTCTGTAGCTGTGAAGTTTCCACCTTTACTCCAGCCCCTGCCACGGAATCTAAACTTTTATTTCTAGCCCTTAAAGCTGTCAGGGTAACCTTCAAATGCAAGCCGATGCAGTGAATGTCTGCCAGTCTCCATACACAACAAAGCTGAGGAGAACCATCGTTTCCATCATGAGACGATTGGGAAGAAGGTGAGGAAAAGGTTAGCGAGACTAGCACATATATTTGTTTTGCCGTAGCCCTGGTCATGGGCCAGAATCTCATTATGGTAGATGCTCTACAAACAAAAAACACGGACGTTACCACAGAGATCACCCCTACCCCACAGAATTGTATTTTGGCTTGGTAGTAGGTCGCAGCGTCATGACTGATTTATTTCAGTACAGTTTAAAATGACGACATCACAACACTGTGTGTCTAGTTCCCTATTTTCTCTTTGTTCATTTCCTTAGGCTTGTCATCCAGCCATGGGTCCTTTGGGAATCCGAGGGAAAAGGAGTCAGGGAAGTGAGCCGTTTGTCTCTGTAGGTTTCTCTTAGTTGTTCAGAGAATGTCGGTCAATTGTTTCAACACCACAGTCCTCTTTTCATTAGTATTCCACCCAGTAGATCTAGACAGTTAAGTGTTTAAAAAGCTATTTCCCAAGCAGAGATCCTTTGCCGCTCTGATGAATGTTTAGGAGCTCAAGAACTCCATAGCTCATTAGTCTGAATATATTAAAGGAGGCTTGAGTTGCTAGGGCTCATGGAATTCACTGTTCTGTACTCCTACTCCAAACAGGGGTTTGTTCCCAGGGCCATCTAGAGACTCCCTAACATCTCACCGCTGGTTACAGGATCATAGAATCATAGGACTGGAAGGGACCTCGAGAGGGCATCTAGTCCAATCCGCTGCATTCATGGCAGGACTAAGTATTATCTAGACCATCCCTGACAGGTGTTTGTCCAACCTGCTCTTAAAAATCTCCAATGATGGAGATTCCACAACCCCCCTGGGCAATTTATTCCAGTGCTTAACCACCCTGACAGTTAGGAAGTTTTTCCTAATGTCCAACCTAAACCTCCTTTGCTGCAATTTAAGCCCATTGCTTCTTGTCCTATCCTCAGAGGTTAAGAAGAACAATTCTTCTCCCTCCTCCTTGTAACAATCTTTTATATACTTGAAAACTGTTATGTCCCCTCTCAGTCTTCTCTTCTCCAGACTAAACAAACCCAATATTTTCAATCTTCCCTCATAGGTCATGTTTTCTAGACCTTTAATCATTTTTGTTGCTCTTCTCTGGACTTTCTCCAATTTATCCACATCTTTCCTGAAATGTGGCACCCAGAACTGGACACAATACTCCAGTTGAGGCCTAATCAGCGTGGAGTAGAGTGGAAGAATTACTTCTCATGTCTCGCTTACAACACTCCTGCTAGTATATCCCAGAATGATATTCGCCTTTTTTGCTACAGTGTTGCACTGTTGACTCATACTTGGCTTATGGGTCCACTATGACCCCCAAATCCCTTTCCACAGTGCTCCTTCCTAGGCAGCCATCTCCCATTTTGTAGGTGTGCAACTGATTGGTCCTTCCTAAGTGGAGCACTTTGCATTTGTCCTTATTGAGTCTCACCCTATTTACTTCAGACCATTTCTCCAGTTTGTCCAGATCATTTTGAATTTTAATCCTATCCTCCAAAGCACTTGTAACCCCTCCCAGCTTGGCATTGTCCACAAACTTTATAAGTGTACTCTGTATGCCATTATCTAAATCATTGATGAAGATATTGAACAGAACCGGACCCAGAACCAATCCCTGCAGGACCCCACTCTTTATGCCCTTCCAGCATGACTGAGAACTACTCTCTGGGAACGGTTTTCCAACCAGTTTTGCACCCACCTTATAGTAGCTCCATCTAGGTTGCATTTCCCTAGTTTGTTTATGAGAAGGTCATGCGAGACAGTATCAGAAGCTTTAATAAAGTCAAGATATACCACGTCTACTGCTTCCCCCCCATCCACAAGGCTTGTTACCCTGTCAAAGAAAGCTATCAGGTTGGTTTGACATGATTTGTTCTTGACAAATCCATGCTGACTGTTACTTATCACCTTAGTATCTTCTAGATTTTTGCAAATTGATTGCTTAATTATTTGCTCCATTATCTCGCCGGGTACAGAAATTAAGCTGACTGGTCTGTAATTCCCCAGGGTATCCTTATTTCCCTTTTTATAGATGGGCACTATATTCACCATTTTCCAGTCTTCTGGAATCTCTCCCATCTTCCATGACTTCTCAAAGATAATCGCTAATGGCTCAGATATCTTCTCAGTCTGCTCCTTGAGTATTCTAGGATGCATTTCATCAGGCCCTGGTGACTTGAAGACATCTAATTTGTCGAAGTAATTTTTAACTTGTTCTTTTCCTATTTTAGCCTCTGATCCTACCTCATTTTCACTGGCATTCACTATGTTAGATGTCCAATCACCACCAACCTTCTTGGTGAAAACCGAAACAAAGAAGTCATTACGCACCTCTGCCATTTCCACATTTTCTGTTGTTATTTTTTCCCCCTCATTGAGTAACGGGCCTACCCTGTCCTTGGTCTTCCTCTTGCTTCTAATGTATTGTAGAATGTTTTCTTGTTACCCTTTGTGTCTCTAGCTAGTTTCATTTCATTTTGTGCCTCGGCCTTTCTAATTTTGTCCCTACATACTTGTGTTACCATGCTGTAAGATGGTCCCTGTTGCAAGGGAGAAGCAGCTCCATGGGTGACTTGGCACATTGGTAATTTAGGACAGCCACTTCCCTACAGAGCCTACCTTGGGATGGATTGGCACCGCCAACTCTGCTCAAGAATCGACTCATGTCATACCCCGGCACTTCTGTCTTCTCCATTCCCCGGCTGACGTGCTGCTCTGTCCTCTCCTCCGCCATCTTATTTTCTTGCATTCTCTCCTATTCTTTATTCCTTCTGTTCTATTCCTTTTTTGCCCCCTCCCCCATAGCCATCCTCTTCCCATTCCCCGGAAGGCAACAATGCTGCATAGGGGCACATGACACCCTTGGGGCCACTCCACAAGCTACTCTCTCTTCTGAGTTGAGTGCCCTGGGAGCAGAGCATAGAAGATTGGCCAACAGGCTGATATCTGACGCTTTGCATGACGAACTGGAGAACTGGTCTGAAGCCAACAAGATGAAATGTGGTGAAGCCAAGTGCAAAGTATTTCACATAGGAAGGAAAAATCAAAGGCACAACTACGCAATGGGGAGTAACTAGCTAGGTAGTAATACTGCTGAAAAGGACCTGGGGGTTACAGTGGATCACAAATTTAATATGAGTCAACACTGTGATGCAGTTTCGAAAAAGGCTAATAGCATTCTGGGGTGTATTAACAGGAGTGTCACATGGAAGACACAGGAGGTAACTGTCCCGTTCTACTAGCACTGGTGAGGCCTCAGCTGGAGTAGTGTGTGTCATGGGTGCCACGCTGTAGGAAAGCTGTGGACAAACGGGAGAGTCCCAAGGAGAGCAACAAAAATGATACAAGGTTTAGAAAACCTGACCTATGAGGAAAGGTTAAAAAACTGGGTCATGTTTAGTCTTGAGAAAAGACGACTGAGGGGGAACCTGAGAACAGTCTTCAAATATGGTAAGGGCTGTTATAAAAAGAGGACAGTGATCAATTGTTCTCCCATGTCTACTGAAGGTGGGACAAGAAGTTACGGGCTTAGTCTGCAGCAAGGAAGATTTAGGTTCAATATTAGGCAAATCTTTCTAACTCTCAGAGTAGTTAAGCTCTGGACTAGGCTTCCCATGGAAGTTGTGGCATCCTCCTCACTGGAGGTTGGACAAATTCCTGTCAGGGATGGTCTAGGGTTACTTGGTCCTGGCTCAGCACCGGAGACTGGACTTGACTTCTCAAGGTCCCTTCCAGCCCGACATTGCTGTGATGGGAGCTAGCTAGAGAAGCTAGAAGGAAAAGGCCATCCACCACTTTGACCACAAGTTCAGGAGCTGGATTTGAGGACAAGCCTCAACTGCTCCTTTTCTCCACTCCCTTCTCCCCTTTGGAGAGGTCTAGTATGTCTGTGTACACACAGACACATGCCCCAACACAGAGTTCAGGTAGTCCTTTGATGCTTTAGCTACAAAGATTGATGAAATGCTGGAAGAGCTTAAAACTCTGACCAAGTCAGTCATTTTGCAGGTTTAAATAGTCTAGCCACTTTTTCCTCCTGACTAGTAGATTGCAGGGAAATTTCACTTTCAAACGAAGGCAATATTGGATGGCCACACCCATCGGTTTTGTTTTTAAACTAGAATTCAAGGAATGCTTTTCTCTATATGATAAGAAACAAAAAGGCAAGATAAATGCCAGCGACCTGATCACAGTGATGCGGTGCCTGGGAACCAGCCCAACTCCGGGAGAGGTCGAGAGACATCTTCAAGGGCATAAAATTGGTAAGTAAAATAGATCCGGACCGCAAGGATTATTAAAACAAGACAGATGACATGTAGAGCTCTCAATCTGACAATAACCAAGTGAAAAGTAGGTCTAAAATGTTCAACAAGGAGGACCCCACGCAAACTAGCAGAAGAGGAAGAAGTTGGATGGGATGGTATTTGTTAAGATTCAACTCTTCTGATGTCGAGACACTATAGTAATAAAAATGAGCAAGGCAGGAATCTAGGTAGATTTGGGTCTAAGGTGAGACAGCCCAGGCAATACAGGATAACCAGAAATTGGTCATAAGAGTGGTCAGATGTGCCGGATGATGGATAGGAAGGGCACATTTAGAAGACTTCACAGACAAGTCCAGCACAGGTATCAAAATGGTGCCATAAGGACATCAAGAGGAGTGGAGAAAGGAGAGACACACTTAAGAAAATTGTGCTGTCACAGTTGTGTTGAGCTGCAGCCCTCCTGAGATCAGAGTCTCCTGTCAAACCAGGCGAGGAAGGGAACAAAAAAGGTCATTTTCAGCTCCAGATGTCTCTAAAAAACACAGAATGGGGGTCAAAGAAGAGTCATGAACTGAGGTGGTCTGCACCAAACCATTGTGGGATAGGGGCTGAGTGTCTGACAAGGCTACAGAATTGTTATAGCTAAAGACCGGGCTCCTCCAACGACCGGGGGAAGCATCCATACACGGATGAGCTGAAATTTGGTTCAGGCCCTTTTCCTGGGACAAAGGTTACTCCCAGAAGTGCCCCTATGAGGTGGCACTTGGCAGTGTACTCAGGTGGAGGCAGCATTGCCACCAGTTTTAATTATTCTTTCAATTCGTACTGTGCATAAGGAGGGCGCCCGCCCCGAACTCTAGGTGCCCTTAACACTCGTTTTAAACATCCAACAGTCGGGTGACCAGACAGCAAGTGTGAAAAATCGGGACAAGGGGTAGGGGGTAATAGGAGCCTATATAAGAAAAAGACCCAAAAATCGGGAGTGTCCCTATAAAATCGGGACATCTGGTCACCCTACCCAACAGACCCATGAAGAACCAGACTCCCAATTAACCCTACACGGCCCTGATCCTTATCACCACATGCTGAGACCCAAAGGCGTTGCCATTAGCTAGGACGCTGAGAAGTCTCCTAGCTCGGAGGAATGCAGGCAGGCCCTGGCTAACAGCCTGAAGGTGGGCATCTCACCTCACTGACCTGGCAAAGGCCTAGCACAGCGTGAGGATCTCAGAAGGGAAGCAAGGCAATTCCTATTTAGTAAGATGAGGCTTGCCAAGGGGTGAGAGCAGCGGCGTATTATCGCCTAGGCCAACAAGGCCTAGGCCTAGGGCGGGAAATTTGAGCACCCACAGATAAGTTCCCCTGCTCCAGCTCGCCTCCTCCGCGAGCGCCGCCGCTTCCTGTTTCTCTCCCCTCCCTCCCAGCGCTTGCGCCGCGAAATAGCTGTTTCACGGGGCAGGGAGGGAGGGGGGAACGCGGCGCGCTGGGGGAAGAGGTGGGGCTGGGGCGGGGATTTGGGGAAGGGATCCAATAGGGGCAGGGAGGGGCGGAACTTTGGGGAAGGGGTTGGAATGGGGGCGGGAAAAGGGTGGAGTCGGGGCGGGGCCAGGGGCGGCAATTATTTCAGGGCCATGGGGCAGCAAAATCATTAATCCGCCACTGGGTGAGAGCGCATCCGTCTGTGGAACAGCCCTGCAAGGCAGGGCCTCGGTGAGAGACAAACTGCCTGGATCCGGTGCATAGAAACAAGGACAGACAGCTAATCTAGCTCAGGGAAGTAGGCCGAACTCTCAGAGGAAAGGGGAAGAGCGAAGGCCGGAGGAGGCTGGGCTGATGGGGCACATATATTCCAGTAGCTAAACAAGAACATGTGTTGTTTTGTGTGTCATGTTTCCAGACAGAAAGGCAGAACTGGATTTTTCCACTTTCCTGACCATAATGTACAGGCAAATGCAGCAGGAAGACCCTGAGAAGGAAATCCTGGCAACCCTGGCAATGACGGACAAGCAGAAGAAGGGTTTCATCACCGCTTCCGAGCTGAGAGCCAAACTCACCAGGCTGGGAGAAAAGCTCTCGGAGGATGAAGGTACAGCGTCAAAGGGCAGCATAAGTTCAACACCTTCCTAACCCCCCTCCTCTCCCTCCACCCAACCCCCACTGGAGTCAGATCTGAGATCACAAACACCGGTGGGTGGTACCATGTCACCTGCCTCCACCAGCGAGCTTCAACCTAGAAGGGCTGGGGCACACACTTCACGGTCGAGCAAGGTCACGGGGGGGGGTCATGATCCAATCACGGCACAGTGTGCGGACATTGCGTCATGAGGCTTGCATTATGACATTGTGTTGTCACAACTCTAGGTCATCACGCTAATGCCACACATTGTTGCAACATTAGGGTATCACTGAGTTGCTCTCTGGAGCGTCACACAGTTTTCTTTTGCTTCTCTTCTTACTGCCTTCTGATCCAGCAAGTCGTCGGTCCCTTTCCTACATGAGGAGAGCCAACCCCAATCACAAGGGCCACATACCGCTTCATAGCCCCAAGCTAAGGCTTTGATCTGAATCATAAACAAGCCGCTGCCTTAGTCTCCATAAATATTTTGTTCATCTCAAGTTAAAGTTGGCTGGAGGCAAGGAAGAAGTAGAGAGGAGTTACTTACCTGGCAGCAGGTAGTCAGAACAGAGCCACAACTCTTGGGATACACCTGCAGAAAAGATAAACCCGTTAATTAGGCACATTAATGCTCTTTGAGAAAAAAGAAAGGATATTTTATGCCATCGTCTGGGCTTTAAATTAACACCGGTGCAAATCGGAAGTAATTCTAGGTGAGTTATTCTCCATTCACACCAGCATAACTGGGGGCCAAATGGGCAGAGGTTGGCACTGTGTAGCAGTAATCAGAAGGTGTGGGTTCAGAGCCACGCTGAAGAAAGAAGAGATCATTTACCATTCTTTTCCTTCAGAGGTGCCCATCGTCTCCTGAAAGTAACAACTACAGGTCTGTCGCATCTTAGGCGCATTTAACATGTGCGATTTCAGCTTTACGCAGTCGGCAAAAACAAGAAAAAAACAAAACAAAAAAAGAGAAAAATAATTGAAATACTGTTTCTGTAGGGTGGGCGATTCCGCCCGCCATTACACTCAATGTAATTTTGACTATATGCGATTTTCACTTTAGGCGCTGACCGCGGAACGTAACCCCAGCGTAAGATGAGACAGACCTGTATTCTTTGTAAGATAAACTGACCTTGTCCCCACAGGGGTCCTGGGAAAGCTTCATCGAGAGACCCTCCAAGCCGCACCCAAGGGGGTCTGGCTGCTCTCAGGGAATTCGGTTTGCTCTGAGGAAGGGCCAGACCAGCTTAGAAAGAGGCAAAGAGAGGGCTCATTTTGACTTATTGCTCTCAAAAAGATTTTTTTTTTTTTAAACTTCCTGTGACGAAGTCAGGCTGGAAGGCTGCCCGAGGGTGCTCTTACTGGGTGCTGGGAAGTGAGCGGGCGTAAGCCCCAGAATGTTAAAGGCCCACTTCCCTCCTAGCTGAGACGGGGTTACCTCCGGTCAACGAGGAACACCTGATTCCAACTAAGGCCTGCCTGAGGCCTTTAAAACCCCTCCTCTGGTGAGAGAAAAGAGGGAAGAGAGAGACAAGCTGCTGGCAGGTTATTGGCAGTAGGAAAATAACCTTCTCCAGGGTGGGAGGCTCTTCTCCTTCCCATAGTGGAAGCTGCCAAACCTGAGGCCTGCTGGGGGAAGGACTGACAGCGCCGGCTCCAGGGTGTTTGCCGCCCCAGGCAGCCAAAAACAAAACAAACAAACAAAAAAAGCCGCGATCGCGATCTGCGGCGGCAGTTCGGCGGGAGGTCCTTCGCTCCGAGCGAGAGTGAGGGACCCTCCGCTGAATTGCTGCCGAATACCTGGACGTGCCGCCCCTCTCCCGAGTGGCCGCCCCAAGCACCTGCTTGTTAAGCACCCCAGGGCAACACCCTGCACCAGGGCGGAGGCAGCGAAAGGTACCCCCCTGGGTTTTCTTTGTTTATGAGACTGTTTCCTTATTCTTTGGTGGAGGATCAACCCTTAGGCCAACCTTCAGGCCTACCCTTAAAGTACAACCAAGGGAGCACAGAAGGGGGAAGGCAAACCCTACCGTGAGTGGGGCTGATTACCCCAGGCCTGCCATCGCCAGAGGTGGAAGCACTAAATCTGGCCGGACGAAGGAGGTGCCTTGCCACGATCCTTAGTCAAAAATCTGCCTCCAGCAATTACAAGAGCTCGCAGGGGGCATGAAAAATGATCTGAAGAAGTTTTTATGTGGCTGATTTTGCCTCAGCCTTTTACAATCCTCTGAAAAGCCTTTTCTGCTTCAAATGTCATAGGCATTGTCCGTGGACAGAAGCTTTTGGGGGAGGGAGGTCTAAGTTGGAGAGAAATCAAACAAGCCAGTTTTTGGAGATAGGCAGAGAAATTTGCCAGATGCCACCACCACCAGATAAAGTATCATGAACATTTGAACGATCACTTAAAAATGGATCTGCTGCACACTTCACATTTGGCTACTGTTCTCTCCAAACTCCGGCGCATTTTGCCATATTCCCGGAAAGAGGCTCTCTGGCTTTGAAGTGATTCAATCCCCCTCTGTAGTGGTCCCTCACTCTCCAGTGGGGAGGGAGGCCACGCTGCCTCGTTGTCGGGGCAGTAGTCTTCGGGCTCGGGCCGCACCGGCGGGGCTGAGTCCCACGCAGTCTGTGGTTCTGGGCCCGTCTCGCAGAGGCAAGCACACCACCGTAGTCTGGGGCTCCTGTCCCTACCCATGGGCGGGACAGCGCCTGACGTAGTCTCTAGTGATACCAATTAACCGCCTGGGCCCTGGCCCTCGGGGCGGGGCCGGGCTGATAGCAGGCTGTAGCCCAAGCCTCCAGCAGGCATCAAACACAGTCAATAGCTCTAGCCCTTTGGGACGGGGCAGAGCAGAGAGCTTGGGGCTCAGGCAGCAAACGCACATCGCCTCGGGGTTCAGGTAAGGGTGAGCGCCCACACAGTCTAGGGCAGGGGTAGGCAACCTATGGTACACGTGCCAAAGGTGGCACACGAGCTGATTTTCAGTGGCACTCAAACTGCCCGGGTCCTGGCCACCGGTCCGGGGGGCTCTGCATTTTAATTTAATTTTAAATGAAGCTTCTGAAACATTTTTAAAACCTTATTTACTTTACATACAACAATAGTTTAGTTCTATATTATAGACTTATAGAAAGAGACCTTCTAAGAACGTTAAAATGTATTACTGGGACAGGAAGCCTTAAATCAGAGTGAATAAATGAAGACTCGGCACAGCACTTCTGAAAGGTCGCCGACCCCTGGGCTAGGGGGCTCCAACAAGAGTGGAGCACCCAGCAGGCAGTCTGGGGTGCTGGCAGGGGTGTTGATGGAGCACAAGCCTCCTGGCCTAAGGTGGGGAGTCAGCCACCCCCGGGTTGGGGTGCCAGGGGGACGCAGGCCCGCCCTACTCCACCGCGTCCCCGCCCAGGGCCCTAACAGCGGCAGAGGGGTCTGGCACTGGGTCGGCGGGGATCCAGCTGCAACACGCCGACCCAGACGCGGTCAGCCCTGTAGCCGGCCAGTCAGCAGCTGCCCCTGGGCTACTTCCTACCTCCCCGGGGTTTGGTACCTCTGGCCTCCACCGGGCCTTGGGCTACACAGCCGACGGTAATCCCGGCAACTCCTCGTCTGGGTCCATCCCGGATGCCTCAGCAAGGCAGAGGCGTCTGTCTCCTCCGCTGGCTCCAGCCCAACTGAGTTGCAGAGCCCTCCCTTTATACTGCCTGCCCCGCCCTGGTACTTCCGGGGAGGGGGTGGGGTGGGTTTGGCTCCACCCACCAAGGGGAGTGTAGTGCTCCCTCACTCTCCAGTCCAGAGGGAGGCCACTCTGCCTCCCTACTCTCTCCTACTGGGAACTTTAGAAAGACCCATCTAGAGTCTGGCAGATTTGGTAAGATTTGCTTCAAACCCAAGTCAACAGACTGTGTGTGCACAGCCCCAGGCTCTTCACTGGCACAAGAACTGCCCTTCTTAATGCTGAAGTGGAATTTAAATGGAATGGGTGCAGGGTTAGCAACACTCCCTCCATTTACCATCATCAACTAAATCAGTTTTCAGGGAGATGTCTCAACAAGACAGCCCAGTTAGAGTATTCGGGAATAGCAGCTCACGCACGTTTTTGCATCTAAAACAGGTTAGTTATAATACAAGTTATCGTTAAAGCTGAACAAAAATAGTGACAAAAATTCTGGAAGCATTAGCCAGAATTAAACACATCCTAGGTAGTGCTGCGGTTATCTATAGTGAGCGGCACTTCACATTCAGTTGAGTAGAGAGACAGTTTGCCAGCTAAATTACAATGCACTCTAGATTTTAATGAAGCAAGCAGCGGAATAAGAAATCCACTCAAGACCTTGTCTTGACACAATGAACTCCAGCTTGTTAAGCTGCAATAAATATTTCATGCTGTAACAGACTCAATTTCAAAAGCATCCGCTATGTTCAGTAACTACTGGCATGTGGCTTCATTTGTGGTGTTGCTTAAAGTCGGCTTTTAAAGCCTTCATCTCTCCAGTAAAATATTGTTTTCCGTTTTCCAGCCAGGAATGAACAAACGTTACCCTGGTGCAGTATTTAAAATGCTGTGCTGCTTAGACTGTGGTGGGTTTGAAGTTTATCCCTTTTTAAAGGTGTATAGTTACCATGAGGATAGTCTCGTGTTTGAAAGTAGAAGTATTAGATCTCTTGATCACACAAAGAACAGTTACTTACCTTACAGTAACTATGGTTCTGCAAGATGTGTCGTCCGGATGGATTCCACTCTTGCAGTCCTGGGAGGTAAGAAGGAACAGAGGGACAGTTGGACCCACTCTGCTCTTGGGTTGGGGGGGTGCAGGTGTGGCCCCAACACACACTGCTGGCCCAAAGAATCTGATCCTAGGCATATGGGGCACATGCACACCAACAGTATGTCTGCACAGCAGCTAGACACCCGCGGCTGGCCCGTGCTAGCTGACTCGGGCTCTTAGGGCTGTTTCACTGCCGGATCCCAGGTTCTAGGACCCTGTGGGGTAGGAGGGTCCCAGAGCTCAAGCTCCAGTCTGAGCCTGGATGTCTACACTGCAGTGAAATAGCCCCAAAGCCCGAGGGTTTTTCTTTGCTGTGCAGACGTCCCCCAAGAGTGGAATCCAGGGGGACAATCCCTCCATCACACGGCACGGCTCCTCTCCTGCCTTCTTCCCCCAGAAACGACATGGACTCCAGTGGTGGTGCCTTCTCCATACCCTTGTTTTAAGTTCCCGCCACCATTTCCACAATGATCCCTGTGCAGCAGTCTATTTATAGCACCAACAGTGCTTTCTGGCCCTCTCCCCAGGACCTGAGGGGAACAGAGGTCTCCCTGCCTTGAGGTCTCTATGTAACTGGGCTCGCCTCCCTCTCCTTGACACTTCCTTCCATCAGCATTGTCACTGTCCCCCGAAGACATTGGCTTGGCAATTTATCCCTAGCACCCAGTTCATTATTGCATTGCTAGAGCTATATTATAACCAGAATGCTAAAGCCCTAATGAAATTCCTCTTGGTTTCAAACACTGGGGGCCTGTCCATAGGACAAAATGGCACTGGCATTTCTAAGGTGTGAATTTAAACCAATTTTGTTAAACCAGTGCAATCCTCAGCATGGACACTTATTTTGGTTTAAGTGTGGTTTAGTTTAAATCAATATGGAATAAGTTTAAATTAAACCCAAATAAGCCACTCACACTGAAATAAGAGTGTGTCCACACAGGGATTGCACCAATTTAAAAATTGGTTGAAGTTAAACCGGTGAAAGTTTCCTATGTAGGTAAGGCCTGCGGGTCAGATCCTTACTTGGTGCAAGTCGGCTGAACTCCATGGGCTTTAATAGAACTACAATTTACGTCAGCTGAGGAATGACCCTCTGTGCTTGTGTTTCCCAGTTAGCATCCACCTCTCTATTCCAAACTCTGAACTCAGTATAGATCAGCCACTAATACTTGAAGTAACTAATTCAAATTTTGATTTAACAACAAAAGCCAGATTTTGAACAGTCATATTTAAATACAGGAAATTGAAGGAAGATGACACAATACCTAAAATAAATTGAACTGAGGTTGTTACATTTTGTTATTTACAGTGGATGACCTTCTAAGAGAAGCTAAAATTGCACCAAATGGGATGGTGAAATATGAAGAATTCATCCACACCATCACCCTTCCTGTTGCAGACTACTGAATTTCAGAATGACAAGACTGCCTCGGGTAGGGAAACAGGCAAGCTTTTCCAGCTTACGTTTTCCTGGGTCACTTTTGGGCTCACTGGAATCAGCACGGCTTGCCTTTAAGGATCAATATTTTGCCTTCTTAGAGTGAAATATTTATGTTTGAACAGGTTTTTCCCGTTGCAAGGCCTGGCCACACCTTCCTTGTCAGTTGGAATGGAGTGTTCATGTCAAACACTGGATGTATTATTTTAAATGAATTGAATGCCATGTTACATTGCATAAAGCTTATCATGCTTACAAACCCACTCATTAGTCATTAGCATTTTTAAAACACGTTATACTTTAAAGGGGACAGTTTTTGCAGAGCAAAACCTGCAAACCTACCTTAATGTCACAGGGAGATGGTTCTTCTTGAGAGTAAAAGAAAGAACAGCTATTTGGTCTGACTCTGTCACCCTGTGGTATCCAACTATTCCCTGTGTATAAGGTATCCTAGGGTGCTTGACTATGCTACCCATAAACTTTGAGAAGTTTGGAATGACCATGCATATCGCGCACACCACTGCCTGGATACACACAACCCACTGATCAATCACTTGCTGTTATGGAGAAGCCGAGTCAACACGCCAGTGGGAAGGGGAGCTCAGAACCCTGTTGGCTATCTGGATGAGGACAGTGGTCAGGCAGATAGATGTGAGTTCTTCCAAACAGAATCACAGCAACAGTAGTTACCAGGCTTACAGTGAACTGCGAGAAACATGAGCCCTCCTATTACTCTTCAAGCATGATATGGGGTTCCCTGTGCAGCATAACTTTACTCATCCAGATTCTTGGGGAGTGGAGGACAAAGAGAAGCAAGATCTCCATACTACCGTGCTTATGACCTTTTATTAATCAGGAAGCTACTTCAATTTGCAACGCCATAGGAAATCTCCATGAAGTTGAAAACTTGTCTCTGCTCCATGAAGTTGGTCCAATAAGCGATATTACGTCACCCACGTTGTCTCTCCGTGAAGTTAGACATCCACAGCGACTCCTGAGGCAGGAGAGTATGGGCTTTGCATAAGAAATCTCAATCCTATGCAGAAAAGAGAGCCATAGTCCTTGGCTGAGACGCTGTGGGATAGCTGCCCAGAACATACTCCTAAAAACACTTCGGTAGTGTGGACACAACAATACAGTTGTGATGGCAGAAACGTGCAGCCTGGTCAGGGTTGTAAACTAGGGTGATCAAACTTTCAGTGGAGTGGGCTGAATTTCAGCCTTAAGTATGGTGCCTTGACCCGGGTATAAATTTAGGACTACATAATCACCTTGGTGTCCAGCAGATCTGCTGTCAATGGGAGGTTGGCACAGACTATGGTCTTTATCTAGTAACTGAACTTGTAATTGTTATCTCTTCAGTACATTAGCAAGATAATATACTCCCTGCTAGGATCACTGCTATTTCTGTCCATTGGTACTCTTCCTCCCCACTCCTCCTTTCTTCCCTGCAGCAACTCTGCAATTCCCATCCTCCTCTCATTCCCTTTATCAGATGATCAGCAAAAAGTAGTTAATGTAGGCATCCACGTTAGGCTTTAGAGTTAATTCCCTAATGTATCTAAGATGGGGTGGGGGAGATGTCATTGTTTCAGACTGCCTGCAGACTCAGGAAAACTCAGTATATTGATTTATACTGTTCACATTTAAGAAGTTCTTTCTTCAGCTATTAAAGCCAGAAACTTTCATTTTTAAAAAGTGTTAAAAGATTCAGCAGAACGTGAATATTCCATGCAGGCCATCTAAACCCATCAAATGGGCTGGATGCATGTTTGACTTGGCTGGAACATTTTAGATCATGAAAAATTAAAGAGCGCCCACAATGTTTAGGCCCTCTACATACAACTTTTACCCCGGGTTTTGTTAATCAGTCAAAGAAACCTTGTTTGTGCATCCCCACATTTGCCGTGCGAACCACATTTGTATCAATGCATTCTAGTAGCTCTCTCATAAAGGTTCCCCATGACACAGAATGCCCATTAGGGGGGAGGGATAGCTCAGTGATTTGAGCATTGGCCTGCTAAACCCAGGGTTGTGAGTTCAATCCTTGAGGGGGCCACTTAGGGATCTGGGGCAAAATCAGTACTTGGTCCTGCTAGTGAAGGCAGGAGGCTGGACTCGATGACCTTTCGGGGTCCCCAGAAGTTCTGTGAGATAGACAGTGGCATCAGGGGCCATGCACACTGGGTTATATTACTGCAGAGCTGGGATGAAGGAGGATTACCAATTACGTGAACATCGTTATTGGGTCCTGCTCATGTTGCAAAACAGTATGTTGAAGTGGTTACTGGTGTGACAACTATGTGAGATTCTAGGCCTCAAGCAGGGGCAAGACACAGAGCCAACCAACCATGGTTATTAATCATGACCGCAAGGTGACAACTGATGCCAAGCAGACACATCCCTGAGTCTGCACGTAGCCCCATTAAAGGTAGTAGGGATCCACTCACACAGTCAGCTGTGGACTCAGGACTCTAGTTTTGGTCATATTTCATGTGTGGCCACAGTGTTTAGAGCCAACCGTGTCAGGAACTGACCACAAAAACTTGGTTAAAAGTTGTACTGTGGACAGGCCTGTTGGGTCTTTCAAACAGTAAGTTGGGCCCCAACACTCTTGGAGGTAGGCATTTTTTCCCTATTTTAGATATGGAAAACTGAGACACAAAAGGGTTACATGACTTGCCCAAAGTCTTGCAAGAGATGGGAGTGGATCCAAAGATCTGTCATTCACCCCAGTGCCATTCCTTGTGCATTTCCTGCTTTCACTTACTCATGAAGACTTGAGTTGCAGATTTTGCAGTTCCCAGGCCATAATCAGCCATCATGAGGTAACCATGATGAACTCAAATCCTTGCCTACAAAATACTTAAGAGGCGGTTTTATTTTTTAAGTCTTTTAAACAGCAAAGGGCTGTGTGTTGAGGGGACACTATCCCTTGCCAGGCATAAATCTGATCTACCTACCCTGTCACATATCTGTCTACAATGTCCACTCAATTTATCAACTTTGAGCTTTCCACCATCCAAGAAAAATACTTCATGGACTTCTACAAATTAGACAAAAATCTTACCAGCAGATTAACACTTAAGCACCCCTCCAATAATGAAGAGGGAGGTCCTGAAAATAGAGGGGGGAGAACTCTAGTAAGGAAATAGTTCTTGCTTTTAAATGTCCAAATTATGCCTTTTCTCCCCTACTATTAAGTTCTACCAGTATCTTGACATTACAAGCGAGGACAGTCTACTTATTACGTTCACTGGTCCCTTTTGAGGAGTGTGCCAGTAGCTTGTTCAGAGCAGTGAAATAGGTTTTCTCATTTGTATTAACTGCCAACTACCAATGGCCCAAGATAGCCATTTGACAATCTCTCCCATTGTTCAGCGCATTTGAGTACTGGAAACAAATGCTTTCGGACAGAATTGATATAAAAGGCGTTGATGAGGCATGGACATTGTTCAGATCAAACACTTTGTATTAATCTAGAATGTGTTGTAACAGCCTGTTTCCACCAGCCAGGTATAAACACTTCCCAAGTGAAAACTAGACAAGAATGGGGACAGTGCATTTTATACACGCTCACACAAACACGGCGCCACCGATAGAACAGGAGGAGACTGGTGTGCTGAATGCTCTACTTAAATTCAGATACAAAATGACACATCCCATGCTACGAAACATCATTTATCAATGAAGCATGCCTGTGCAAATTACATTCCTGTGAGTTTCCCACTCCACAGGGAGCATCCAGCATTACTTAATTTAGAGAAGACAAGATAACTGATTTTTTTTTTTATTACATCTAAAGATTTCTACATAAACAGGTAACATTCAATAGGTAAACAATTTTTTCCAATGCATGTAATAAATATTTTTCACTTGGTACTTTTATACAAACTGACATTGGTCTACTATACATTTTTAAAAGCCATTTTACTGGTTTGGCATGCCGTATGGAAACTAAGAAATTTTAAGGCAATGAATCACAGATTTAAATTCATGGAATTAATGGTAACTTGTTAATATTCTGCTTATATACATTTCCCCTTTGTTAATTAAAACAATTAACAGCAGCACTTTCTGGGACCACCAGCTATTCTTCCTTGTTAGAAATCTAAGCTCTGTTTAAAAAGAAAAAAAGAAAAATGAACACTTACATTGATAAAACAAAATCCTTTCTGAATACATGTTAAAATGTGCTTTAAAACCCTGAAATGTCAATGCAATGAAGGATTCTCTGTGATATGCTCTCCCCACAGTTCTTAGCTTTAAATTAGAAGGCAGCTCCAAGCCAGTTCAATAAAAATCTACAAGCCACCCCACCCGAGAGGCTTCTTGAATCCTTGCCATGAAGGGTAACGAACAGGCATAGAATTGCTACAATGCCTATATTAATGAAAGCACTACGAAATATTTTAAACGCTCAGTATGTTAGATTTTAGCATAGTTCAGATTTTGTTTTGCGTTGTTTTGTTTTTTTAAAAGAATGCATCCAATAATGCCCACAAGTGATTCAAAACCACTTCAGCCCTGCTATTGAAATAACAGCTATTTACTCAGATCTGTGTGTACAGACACATACACACATGCAGTAATATACATAACAGACAGACACGCACACGCACACACCCTTCTAGTGGAAGAATTTGAGGACAAAAGTTGAGGAAAAAATTGGTACCCCACAGCCTAAGGGTTACACAGATTCAGTAATCTACAGTCAGGTTAGCAGTACTGCAAACCAGCCAAAAGCAGAAGTTACTTTACTGCATCTTTAATAAATATGCAACGAGTGATTTTTGTTTTTGTTTTTTTAACTAAATCGTAAGGAATTCCTGGAGAATTCAGACAGACTTCTGCTAAATAATGTTAACTGTAGGCAGATACAAAGTTCCAGCAAGTTATCAATCTTACAAAAGCTCACAGAATGAAACAAATAGCCACAAAACATACAGAATAAATACCACATAGGAGAATCAAAGAGCGTTTGCTGACCTATGTGGAACAATGGGATTAAAACATGAAGCTGAACTGAAAAGTCTTTCTGCTCTTATTTAGCTGGTTTGGGGGATCACCGGCTGACCTTGGCTTTTGGAAGGTAAGCTAAGGATGAAAGATTCCCAACTCTTTTACAATATATTCGCCACATTCAGTTCTCTAGGGTTGCCGAGGTTTTAATTTAATTTTTAATTTTGTTTTTAAAAGCAGATTTTCAGCTCACTTTTAACACAGCAGAATCAGTATGAACACTGCCACCACTCAGATGTAAAATAGCCATGAACTCCACAGAATTTCATTCTTTAATTTTCATTTTCATACCAGTTTTAGAAGGCGGGGCCACATCTGCTCTCAGTTACACTGGTGCGAGTCTGGAGGAATCAGTCACTTCAGATTTAAACTAGGTATTACAGTGAAGCATCTGCTCTCTAATTACCAATTTAATAACCCAATGGATTTGCTAGACTAAAATTTATAAACTAGTTATATTCCTAATGATGGTTTAAATACCTCAATCTCAGACTGAATTTAAAAATGAAATATTTCCTGTTTTCTCCTTTTATTTATTTTAAACTGACATTTAATAAATTATAAAACGGGTGTATGGTGAAATATATATCTATATCAGCCAGATATGTATGGAATACACATGCATGGGAAAAACTATTTAACTCACTTTTGACTCACGCACTGATCTATAAATACATATATACACACACATTTACATAGAAACACAAACATTTTGTTTTCAAAATTCAAGTCAACTATTCAGTGGCGGAGGGATGCTGTAAAAACTCTAAAAACAGTTTTGATGCCACATATTCATGTGAACCTGTCAATTTACCATTCAACTGATCTTACAGCAATGCCTAATTCTACTTGGATTAAAGTAAGTAATTTTTTTTTTTAAATCAATGCA
Source organism: Platysternon megacephalum (assembly GCA_003942145.1). NCBI lineage: Eukaryota > Metazoa > Chordata > Testudines > Platysternidae > Platysternon > Platysternon megacephalum. The sequence continues at coordinate 4,240,386 of QXTE01000140.1, forward strand.
AGGTTTAAAGAGACAACTTTATATGCGAAAGGTGGCCCTTGTCAATGCTCGAACGAGCTGATATCAACTGTTTGGGACATAAAAATTTGGACAGGAATCTGCTAATTGTGGTATTTCTTCCTATCCTTCCTGATAAGCTTGTTACCTGCACTTTCAACTAGCTAAAAAAATATTTTTCACACCAGAGGACATATTCACTCTCTCTGGTGAGGACTTTGGGACACAATAGAATCACCTCCCTCTCCCACCCACCCCCAACTCTTATTTTAAAGAATCTCCTGAAAAACTGCTTTCCATCTATTTACATGTTTCTCTATTTAATAAGAATGGATCAGTCCAAATGATCCATCAGTTCTAAAAAAGACTTTCCTATGTCATGCATGTCATTTAAAAAAAAAAAAAAAAAAAAGGTAACAGGAATTGGAGAGCACAAATGGCTCTCAGAGTTCAATATAAGCATACTTAAAAACAGGGAATCACTCAAAATAACTAGGAAGCCAAAAAGAGAAAAATCCAATTAGTGACCACTAATAGATTGCTACAGACAGACGTTCCGGCCCAGTTAAGTGAGTGGGCTATGGTTTGGGTGGTGTTTTTGTTTGGTTGGGTTTTTAAGCTTAATGTCTAACATTCAAGAATTTTGATGCATGTGAAGTCAGAAGATGATGGATCACTACCACTGACAGCAGCACAAACCATGCAATAGTGCATTTTAAACCCTATTTCCTTCTCTTTGTTTGACAGGTTTGTTTTTAGCAGAAATTTAATCTATTGTGGCCAAAAGTAGGTAATTCGCTGACAGAGCCATTTTGGCCCCAATTCAGTAAGCTACTTAAGCACACTGCTAACTTTAAAGCACATGAGTAATTCCACACCTTAAAATTTAACACACGTTTCAGTACCTTGTTGATTGGGACCGTAATTATTTAAAGGATTAATACTGGAGGTTAGAAATAAAAATCTAGAGTGAAGGTGTGTCAGGGCTTTTATCTGGGGCTAGATTCTATAAAACGGTCCTGTCTCAAAACAATCCTTCAGCTTGAGATTGTATCGCGTCTAACCCATAAGAGTAACTGACACACTAATGAGCCTGCAACATGTTTGATGAAAGAGCTGGAACTCCACATGCCAACTGAATATACAGCCATATAGAATCAGAAATAACATTTAAAACACACTCCCATATCCTGCACTACAGAGGGAATGCGGTGGAACAGTACAAGTAGGGTTTATATCACTTTAAGCATAATAAATCTGTGCTGAAAAGGGGTTAAGAGGAATTCAGTTCTACCATCAATTGTAAATGGTGTTTCCAAAAGAAAAAACCTCCTGCAACGTAAAACTTCAGAAATTCCTTTCCTTTTTCATTAACATTACTGTGAAGAAAATAATGCCATTTGTGTCCAAACTAAAATAAGTAACTCACAGGACAAATGCATAAGTGTAAAATCTTCAGCATCCAGAAAAATGAACTGAAGCTTCTTTCTTTTCTTTTCTTTTTTTTCTTTTTGTACTTTTTTTCTTTTTCTTTTGTTTTGTTTTACCAGTCAGGCCATCTTAGGTTTATATACAAAAGTAAAACTGAAAATATAGTTTTGTTCTCTGTACATGTCTTAAGTTTTTTTTTCCTAAAAAAGGAAAAAACACCTTGTCTACGGTTCTAAATAGAGTAAGATAAAACCAAGCACAAAGATCTCTTTTTCTGACAAGTTCATTTAGTCCAAGAATTAGTCCAATGAAATAATGTCCGGTATGCCAAAGATAGATGCCGTGTCTGTGCTGCTTCGATTTGCAACTGGATGGCCATGATTCTCTCGCAAGCTGTTGGAGGACACAAGACTGCTGTTACTGCCACTATTGCTACCATTAGTGGCTGGGAGAGTACTGCTTCCTCCTGCATTCAACTGATCAAGAAACATCTGGGATGAAGCGTATGGGAAAAAACGAGGGTGCAAGAGTTCTGGATCATCTGATGCAGAAACTGCCGCCGCTGCAGCGGCAAGAAGGGAAGTGCTGTAATGCTGTGGAAAAAAGACAACATTGTAAAGTTACACTTCTGATTCCACAGGGCACAAAGGAAGTAGAAAGTATCTGTGTATTCTAAGCTTCATAAATTCTAGAAACTGACAACCATTTGTCTACTCTGTGTTGTCCAAGTGTTACTTTGTAAGACAATTTGTACAAGCAAGTGGACTGAAGACCTTGGTTTCTAAAGCCAGAAGAAAATTGGAAACAAAATTAGTGCTGTTTGCTCCTACTGCATAGTAAGCAATCTCTCACAATTCCAAACTATAATGAAGTACTATTGGGATGGTGAGAAGCAGTGTAATTTCCCTTTCTTACCCCTCCCCCACAAAAAAACCCCATCTATTGGAAAGAAACTACTTATACTTCAATGGAATCTTTTGGCCAAAATTAAGAGAGACAACCACCCACTACCATGACATTAAAGTCAGATACTTATTTTTACAGTAGGAAGACCTCTGCACTCAAGAAACAGATACAGGAATAGTGTGCTTAAAATCAGTAGGTGGCTATCACGGTTCCCAGCAGTACCGTTGTTTTTTGTTTGTTTGTTTTTTAAATGTACAGGTGAGCCCCAAAAGAAGTGAGCTTTCAGCTTTAAAATGACATTAACGAGAAATACTAGTTGCCAATGATCCTTTTTAAATTTAAAATAATTTAAAAGTAATTTGCATTTTGCTCTTTCTGCCAGTGGTTTCCATTTTGCATTTCTCCTCACAATGAAAGCAGACTGCTCAGGTTCACTTCCTGCTACCCATAAACTAATGCAATGATGCAATATTTGCCATGCAAACTACAGGGCAATGATTATTTCAGAAGAATTTCCATTCCTGTTTATTTTATTATTCCAGAAAAATTTCTCTTAGCATTCAAGTTTTGTAAAGCCTTCTTTACAAAAACCTACACACTGGCTCAATTTCTGACTCTCTGGAATCCCTTAGAAGGGATTTACTTAAAATTAACTTATGCTGCATTACTCATTTTTCTACCACTTACCTGATTGTCTCCTGATAGGAAAGGGAAGAAATCTAATCCTGTGGAAAGTCAAAATAAAAAGGTTTTCAGTTTCTCAAGAGAACGTTGCCCTCTTCCTTTCCCCTCCTCCCCCCAAAATCAAATAATTTAACCAAAGTGTGATGTGGATGATCATGAAATTTAACTCTTAGTTATACCTAGACAGTGAAGTACAGTTTGTAGGAGAGATTCAGTGTTTTTATCCCTTCAAATAAGAGTTAACCTGAGTTATGCATACAATTATCTTCTATGATCCCCAAAATAATATTTTGTATGACTGGACCACTAATCAATTGTATGTTTACACTCCTTCACAACAGCGTGAACTTTTTACGTGCAATTCAAAGCAGTGAGAAGCCGAACCTTGTAAATCATAAGGCATAGGTGTCATGTGGAATGGATGCCTGTAGTCCTGAATAAGTGATGTATTCATGTAACTTGTGTCAACAGCAGGAAGGCTTGGGGTTCTTGAAACGGGAGATGCTTGATGGGGTAGGTTTAAAATGCTGCAAAGGAAAGAATGTTTTTCACACTTTGTAAACATGTTTGGTTTAAATGTTAAAACAGTTTGAAGATTGCAGATTTCGGCTTACGGAAAAAACCAAAACCCAAAATACCAACACATGCATCATACAGAGCTTTAAAAACCAAAGTTAGTCTTGAAGACATAATTCAAAATGTGGCATGCATTACAGTAAAAGCACGTGTCACTCAGGCAAAAGACACATCCCTGACTCCAGAGGGGACAGTCCCCACCAAATTTCAAAGTCTTGTTCCAAAGTGTAACGGTCTAGAACTTCAACAAATAACAGTTGTAAGAAGTTTTTTACGACCGGGGCCAGGGGTGGGTGGGGTGGGGGGCACCCACATTTTTCTCTAATCTTGCTCTCAGAAATGGCTGAATCATTTGCACAGACATAAAATAAAAGTCTGAGGCAGACATCTGCATGGAAAATTTCAGCCCCCATGGTTACATTTTGTCAAAGTGATAAAGATATGAAAACAGGTCTTATAATGGAAAGTGTTAGACAACTTTAACTTTAGTCAGAGGTAGCACCGCCTATGTTAATAAAAGTATGAATAGCCATCACGAGTCAGGACAAAAAGACTGAGGATTTAAGAGTTGTATATATATAGTTAAAAGTCCACATAAACATCCCTACAAATATTTCTATATGCCACACAAGGCATTTCCTATGGAGCAACAGCCAAGGAGCTCTTGACAAGACTCACATGATCACTGAGTGGCTTTTATTACTGGGATAATAATCAGTACAATGGCAGAATCCTTTTGTATAGACCCAATGTTTTCATCCATGCATGTTTTGCCAGTGCTGCTCTATTAACAGCATCTCTATTTATTTATTTATATCTGGTTATTCTTCTATTCTATATAGCTACTTTGCTGGTGGTAGTCTTTGGCAAAAACAGACAACACACCCACACCACACTATGTAAGTTTCTCATACCGCTGCTGTTCTCAGTTGTGTACTTTGTTTCCACAATTCTCTACTAGCACAGATTAATTTCCAAGCCTCTCAAAATATCTGTTTCTTAAACTACACACTAGCTCAAGGCCTTTTTCAATGTTTTCCTTTTTTATCACAGGTCAGTTAACAAAAATGCTTCATCATTGTACAATGTTTTGTAGTAAAACCCATAAAGTTCAGCCTGTGAAGTTGCAGCAAGACAAATATTCACTTCCGCTAGCATACCACCATGTGGTATCAAGTTCTGTTGTAATAAACTCAGGACATACTTTGAATAGTGAACTTCCCAGGTGCAATTAAATTTCACTTGAAATTTGTTTTCACCATTGCTTGTCGTGAACATATTTTCATCTTAACTAAAAATAGTGTCCACTTTATTCTTACCCCTTATTATTTAGTGGTGATGCAGGAGAAATGGAAGGACAGCTCCTCTTGGCAGACGGTTCCTCCTCCTCTTCATCTGAGGAGCTGTCTATGGTTAGATCAATCACTTCTACTTTCTTATTTTTATTTGATTGATGGTGAGAAGACACCTGATGATCCAGAGAAGAACTTATGCATCCTACAAAGATTTAAGAAATAAGGTAGTTATTCAAGTCATAATTTATATTGTACATGCGTTACAATGAAGACAAGCGTCACTTGGTTAAATTAAAATTATACATGCTTGCCATAAATAAAGCTTAGGAGCCAAAACAAAAGTGAAAAGAAAACTATTTTAAAAAAGCATTAACAAAGCTTCAGAAATACAGACAGGTTCACATGGATGTTAATGTTACTCAAACATCTTACTTCAGATTAATCAATAAAAAGCTACTGCTACACAAAGAGAACTTTCATGTTCCGCTGCTCATAGAATTATAGTACTCTTTCAGAAACAAACCCACATTTTAATATTTTAAACAATGTGGGTTAACAATATGGGATTTAGTTTGTACTGTCAAAAATTTAAGACTTACCATCAACTCCATTATAAGATGCAGTTACTTCTTGAACCTCCTTTTTTGATCTCATGGGAGCCCATGACCCATCCTCCTTAAACTGAATTTCATCGCAGTCTGTGCAGTACTTCAAGATTTCCATAAACAACCTGTGAAACAAAAACCTTAATATCCATCTTCAAAAAATAAAACGGAACTGGAGAAGCACTTTAAATTAGATTAAAGTAAATTAGAACCACTCTTTTGAAAGGATTAGTCCTATTTGAGAATTTTGGGCATTTTTCTCTCCTTAGTACAAGTTCTCAACAAGGAAACTGAAATTTTAAAATATTACTTAAAATAATAACCTGCACATTCACTTAACAATACAGTAGAATCTCAATTGTCCAAACCTCAATATGTTGAACTTCTTGTTGGCCAACACAGGTTCATGCCCCGCTATGTATATTATGATGAAAATTTCCCTATTTATCCAGATTTAGTCAATGACTTCCCTGACATTTAGATAATCAAGGGTATAATGTATTTTCTAGGAATCCAAACATTTGGGTAACTCTAGTACATTGCATCAAGAAATGATGCACAAATTGATAAGTAAGCACATTTATTTCAAGGCAAAACAGTGAGGAACAATCACTGCTCATAACTGCACACCTCGATTTGTCTGGGTAACCAGCAGTTGCTTGTTTCCCTTAAGATTCCTTCCACTATGGATGCAGTAATGTTAACAAAAAAAATTAAACACAAAGCTTCCTTAAACTGGCTGTGAACACAGCTGGCCTAGCCATGTACCAAGCTGTCTGAGGGGCAGCCATTTCTGAAGCAGGTTCTCAGAAATTATTTCATGTGTAAAGTGGACAGGGCCACTGCGTAAAATGAACAAAATCCTTCAAAAGAGGTGGCCAGACAATACTACTTTAAGGAATGAATTTTCTATTGACTGTACAATTAGCTCTTATTTCTGTAAAATAATATTCTATGTTGATCCCTACTGCTGAGGGATAAAATCTAGAGGAAGGATTAGGAGAGAGGATAGTTAAAATAACATAATCACCTTGATATATCTTCTTTACCAACAGAGCTATGGATATTAGCTGTTTGGTGACTCAAGTGTAGCAATCCATAGAGATTTACCATTGGGAAATACGTTTCAACTTGGGAAAGAGTGATCCTCCTTCCCAGTAAAATTAAGCTTTTTCTCCTGAACAGAACCACATGATAATTTCCCCATTCCCCCCAGGACACACACATTGCTTTTGGAGAAGCAAATTCCTGCCCAGGTAGACTGGGATCTGCAGAACTAATGCTGAGCACTGAATCCAAATGTTGCATGTGTGCATAGAAGCTGGTGCTTGCTTTCAGTAGGGTTTTGGGATTTTTTTAATAAGTAGCATCAGGGAAATAAATACATGTAACAACTCCAAATGTGGAATGTGCATAAAATTTAAGACAGGAATGTCTGCTTATAAACTATTCCCAGACACAGTACACCGCAATTACAAATTATGCACTGTATTTTGCTCCAAATGTTACTTACCCATCAATAATGAGGTGTTCATAGGGAGCCTTCTTGTCACAAACAGGACAAACCCAAGTAGGTTTCTTCTCATTCATTTGAATGTACAGAGTGGCATCAAAACACTGCAGATGTGAACAAGTCAGGGCCCTACATGGGATAGTTAGCCGCATTTTCCCAAGCTTTAGGAGGAGAAAAAAAAATAAAATAAACTGTTGCCTCTTTTGAAAAACAACTGTTCACCTGTTTTAATCAGGAAGATGCAACTGTGCTGGAGCTCAGTTTCTAAGCATTAAGTATTTTGAGAAATACAAGTTCTAATTACTAAATTCAAGTCACACACCTTTGCTCTGGCTTTTCTGTGTACCTGATAGTATCAATAACAAGTCCTACTACAAACAGATTTTTGTCAAACAAAGTTCAGACATGGGAAATGGAAGACCACTTCATTTTTACACTGCTGGCCCAGAATGCAAAGTCAATTTACCTTTTATCACTTACCATAGTGTTTTAGACTAATAAATATGAAAAATAATTAATTATTCTCCCTCACTGGTGTACTGGAAGCTACAGCTAATTGGCCATCCACTACCACACCGCGTCTCTTTCAGCACTGCAGAGGATCTACAGACATGCTGTGGAAGACTATATAAGAGATGACGACGTTCACGCCCAGCCTTTGAGGCAGGAAGTGTCCTTTTGTTCTGTGTTTGTTCAGCACCTACCACAATGTGGCTCTGCTCCATCACTGGGGATTCCTGGCCAACACCACCCTCCAAATCAACAACTGCCCACCTGAAGTATGTCCAGAATGGAAAAAGCTACTCCAAAAGAACAGTGCCTAAGCAATGTAGATGATCACACTCACACGGCATACTACAGATAGAGAGAGGGCTCAGCCGAAGATTAAGACAAGACCAATCTTGACAAAGAAAATACAGTCCAAAACCAATCCAGAGCCTACAAATATTACAGCGCTCTCATTTAAGTAAAATACCGAATGGAACTGTTTGCAGGATGTTTCAGAAGCTACATGGTCATGTACACTCCTAACAGGCAATACAAGGTGAGTGCCACAGGGTGGCACTCGCTCTCAAAACATCACAGAAGCTAAAAACACCAACAAAAGAGAACAAAGGCTCTGCTTGCAGTGAACTACTTCCTTCCCAACGCTTCTCTGCAGCAACCTTTGATAGGGTGACCAGACAGCAACTGTGAAAAATCGGGACAGGGGGTGGGATGGTGGGGGTAACAGGGGCCTATATAAGAAAAAGACCCAAAAATCAGGACTGTCCCTATAAAATCAGGACATCTGGTCACCCTAACCTTTAAGCAGCCTGAAATACCTGCTTCCATTCTCAGCAACATTCATCCATACAGTAGTTTCTAACCCTTATCTTTATTTTGTTTATTCTTCTTCCCTCTGGCTTTCAATCACTAACACAAGTCAGCTACAGATGGGAGGGGAGTCATACATCTCCCAGAGGAATAAGCAGTGATGCTGGTATAGAGATCAGTCAGCAGGAGGTGCTATGCATGCCATGTGTTTGGCAACCCTTCCCCCAATACCCATGACTAAGCATATTATTTCTTTCACACAGTACTAGTCCCCCTGATCCATGTCTGTTCTAAATTAATATCTCCCAGATGGTAGGTCAATGGCTCATTTGTCTTTTGGGCACAATACAAATTCACCAACTACAATCAGTATCATGATTAAGCATGTTGGAAACAGAAGACCTTTTGTTTTCCAGAACCTGGATGCTTAAATATGATGCAAAATAAAAACCAATAGCAGCAGCAGAGCAGTGACACAAAACTCCCCAGGAAAAAACAGGTTAATGAGAATTGTAACAAGATTTGCGGTATGAAACGTTGAACTCATTCTTAAATACACGACACCAAATAATGCAATGCCACACCCATCAAGAAAAATAAGTTTTCTTCTCATAATACCATTACCACATTACACACATAATTTCTGAGTACTAGTTAAGACTTAATAGGATACCTAAATACAGTGTGTGCAATGTGGACAAGTAATGATGGTCTCATTTCCCAGCTTTGGCATGAAAACCTATTGGGTTAGATCCTTCAGTTTGGCCAAGCTGTGTTCATGTTACTAAGGTAAAAGATGCCGAGGGGATGGAAAACTTACAGATCCTCTTTACACACTACATAAAGGAACAATAAAAGGTTCAAGTCCAATATTTTTGGCTGCAGTCTCACATCATTTAGCCTAATACATTGTCAATGTATATAATAGTTATCGTCACAATAAAAAGAGAAAAACTAAAAAAAGGAAGTTAAGAATTTGCAGAAAATTGCAGAACCACAATAGTTGCCAGATTGGGGGGTGGGGTGGGGGGGAATTCATGTCAATTATTCATTCCTGTCCTCAAGGCTGAGGTTATTTTTGGAAACACACAGACATTGTCTTTCAAACTTCCTCATGCAAACTGTCCTATCAGCAGCCCCTTTGCTTGCTGAATCCTGGGTCAGCTCCTTCCAGGTGCCTGCTTGAATTTCACAAAGTTGGGGTAGGGCTTATTTGCAAAAGCAGCTTACAAGGCAATTCAGAACATACTCAGAGGTGATTTTTCAGCCTCTTAGAACCTTTATATTTTTCTCCTCTCAAATTTAGGGCCCAGTCTTGCAACTACTTTTATAAGCAAGAATTACTCCTGCAAGTAATTGGCTTTTAGCAGCCATTTTTCATCATGTAGGGCTGAATACATGCCATGCTTTACATTCTTTGGTTCTGGTACTTGAATTACTGGAGATTAAAAACACTTAAGAAAAAAAGATGAGACTTTACTCTCAAAAAGCGGAAGAGATTTTCTTCAAACTTTCCCAAGGAAAATTTACCTTGCGTCCGAGACCAAGCATTGACAGTTTCTGAAAGTTATGTATTAGCAAATGAAAACAAGGGTTTTGTCATAGAATTGTGTTCATGACCATGAATAGTATGTTATTAGTCACCATCCTAGTTTGTTTATATTGCAAAAGCCACTTTACAGGACATGCAGGAAGATATGATATCTGTCCTTAAGAACGTCTGCAATGACAAAATAGTGAAAGAGGAACAGTGAAGGACTTTTAAACTAGACTGCACTAAACAATGGGCACACTGAAGGATGACTCCCAAAGTGTGTGCATGTTACATACACATCACCAGGATGATACAGAAAAACATGCCTAAAATATTCTGTTCTAAACCTTCCTGTTTATTGGAAGAGACTAGGCTTAAAGAGAAAGAGGAAGCATAGACTGCAATAAAAACTATTCCACAAGAGCTACTTCTCAATGCTAGCTTGGGTATTTCATTTATATTTCACATCACTAAAAACTTAATTTTTCATTTCTGCATTAACTTTAATTCAGCTATCTTTAAGCTTGCAGCCATGGAGACTGCCTTGCAGAAGTCCCTCCTGCTCTAATATTAATTCATCTGAACCAAAACTCAGCCAAAGAGCAAACATTTAAAAAGCTCTAGCTAAAAGGACAGATTATGAGACCCCAAGTTGCATAAAAAAAACTCTTCCTATTTCTATACGTAAAAGAAAATACCTGTAAGCTTGTTTATTCCTAGATCAATTTCTAGGTATGTTTAAGAGTAAAACTGATGGACTGTTCTTTCCCTCTATAAACAGGGGTGAGTAGGACAACAAACAGATGTATTGTTTTAGAAAACTGGTCAGCAGGAAACCAAAATGAAAAGGTTGCAAAAACTATTAATTGCCAAAAGTACCAATGAAAGGCAATCAGCTGCTACTGAAGTAAACATCTGTAGCTCCAAAAGATGCACAAGGATTTAAGTGACTGAGCTACTATATTAGCACTGTTAACGCCTAAAAATCAGACAGTTCCTGGATTTAGTAAACGAATTCCTATTATTGCTTTTCATTGGAACCTAAATAGTCTTTAGCTTTAGGAAATAAGAGCATTGTACTTAAAGAATTAAACCATGACAGCACAGTACTAGTACTTCCTAAGGCAGGGGTCGGCAACCTTTCAGAAGTGCTGTGCCGAGTCTTCATTTATTCACTCTAATTTAAGGTTTCGTGTGCCAGTAATACATGTTAACGTTTTTAGGAGGTCTTTTTTTTTAAGTCTATAATATGTAACTAAACTATTGTTGTATGTAAATAAGGTTTTTAAAAAGTTTAAGAAGCTTCATTTAAAATTAAATTAAACTGCAGAGCCCCCCGGACTGGTGGCCAGGACCCGGGCAGTGTGAGTGCCACTGAAAATCAGCTCGCATGCCGCCTTCGGCACACGTGCCATAGGTTGCCTACCCCTGTCCTAAGGTAATGAGGTTCCAACAGTACATAACAAAAATTTAACTATGCAAAGATTCAACAAAATCAAGTTAATAATATTATGTATATAAGAGTGTTCTTGACCTTTAAATTAATGCATTATTTGTATTACATCTCTCAAACCTCTTAAGAACAGGATTTCACTTTTTATAAAAGCAATACTCCTGCACTCTCTTGCACTTAATAAAAAGAGTACTTTTATCTGGTGACATAAGTGTTAAATACTATTATAGCTAATATGTGCCATACCAAAAAGCCCTACGAGTGAAGATTAAATATCAAAATATCCAGCACAGCTATAAACATATAATAATCTGCCTCTAACAAATATTTTTATGAAAAAGAGTCAGCAAAGTGAATTGTGCTCTTTGCAAGGTGGAGCTTTTGTATCTAAAAATATCTTTCCATTGTCAGAATCTAAGAGGCCATTTAATAACCTTACAAATAAGCCCCAATTTTGCTAGGCAACAGAGTAAGTAGCTAAGTCAGCTTTATTCTTTAGAGTTGCATTTCAAAACTGAAAACTTTCAGCGTCAGGCTTGAGTGGATCTAGACAAATCAGGAAACAGATGCATCCTTATTCTTGACACAGTTTAAGTTGTAGCTGCAATTAAGACACTCTGTTGACCAATGACAAAGCACACAGTAATGAAGAAGCATGTTACATTTCATGGGAAAACTAAGGGTATACAGGATGCAAAATAAAGTTTATAACAATTATTCATATTGTGTAATTCAGCTGGTGATAAGAACTGTAATATGTACAAACTATTGTTTAATTCTTCTTATTTTCCAGCTCCTTTTACCTCAGTTAACAGTTCAATTAATCTGTTTTGATTAATGTATCTGATCTCATTTCCAAATTCCATGGGACTAATAATTAAAGTCATTTGTGAGTTGCACAGACTGGTATGGGAAGCAAGCAATCCTGTCCATTTCAAATTTTGCAGCAACCTTTATTTGCTTAAATGTCCTTTGGACTGATTCTTTTTTTAAATTGAAAACAATAAAACCCTATCACTGAAGTGTACATATATACCCATCAACTTCAGTTACAGGAATTTAACTCTTTGGCTCCAGGAGCCAGTTGTTGGTGTACATGTATACGTGGATACATTCATCCTGTTGCTAATAGTGGTCATACCATGGCCAAGCACCCAGGAGTTAAGCTATGTTCAATATCTAGATAAACTATCCCCTTTTAGGACCCAACCCATCAACACTTAAAGGTGATTAACTTAAAGCATTTGCATAGCTCCAGTGAAGTGAATGGAACTATTCACATGCTCAAAGTTAATCACGTGCTTATGTGCTTTGCTGGATATGGGGCATAGGCACTGGATCCCAAACTCACAGAGTTAACATATAAGTGAACACAGCTTTTAACTTGCATTAAAAATTGTCCCATAACAGCCAGTTTAGTTTCATCAGAACCAACTTTGGAGGAGTTACTTTTACACTTACTGGACAGAGAAGGGAAACTCTTAAACTGGTTGTAGCTATTTCACTGTCTGGGTCTGCAGTCAGTTTCTCTTTTACTGCCATTTGAAGGAAGAAAAACAAACAGAGAAAGGTTTGTTATACACACTTCACCAGGAGGATATAGTAACACACATGCCTAAAACAATCCGCTTTAAACCTGCAGTTTGCTATGTCTATTGGGAATGAGCAACATTGATTATATTGTCCCAAACTCCTGCAGTCTGTAAACCTGAAGTAAAATATTCATGTGTGCATGTGTAAAGTGTAGTTCCTATGCAGTTTCTACTCTCCTAAAACTTCAGTGGAGCACCATGAAAGGAGAAACTTCTTAAACACAATATTTCATTTCTAAAAAAGAGTTTCTGCATAAAAATACTAGATCTTTATGGGTAAGCATTTTAAAGTGATAAGCTCTCTAATAAAGCAATATCAAGTTCTTTGGTCAACTGCTGGATTTAGGCACATTAAAAAAAATTTTTGTTGTTAAATCCTGCATGTAGGCTAGCAATGCCCTGCCTCTCTGAAATAGGTAGTCGGGGGCTCCAATGATTCAAGGGAAATGCACAAAGGGTTNTCTGCAATGACAAAATAGTGAAAGAGGAACAGTGAAGGACTTTTAAACTAGACTGCACTAAACAATGGGCACACTGAAGGATGACTCCCAAAGTGTGTGCATGTTACATACACATCACCAGGATGATACAGAAAAACATGCCTAAAATATTCTGTTCTAAACCTTCCTGTTTATTGGAAGAGACTAGGCTTAAAGAGAAAGAGGAAGCATAGACTGCAATAAAAACTATTCCACAAGAGCTACTTCTCAATGCTAGCTTGGGTATTTCATTTATATTTCACATCACTAAAAACTTAATTTTTCATTTCTGCATTAACTTTAATTCAGCTATCTTTAAGCTTGCAGCCATGGAGACTGCCTTGCAGAAGTCCCTCCTGCTCTAATATTAATTCATCTGAACCAAAACTCAGCCAAAGAGCAAACATTTAAAAAGCTCTAGCTAAAAGGACAGATTATGAGACCCCAAGTTGCATAAAAAAACCTCTTCCTATTTCTATACGTAAAAGAAAATACCTGTAAGCTTGTTTATTCCTAGATCAATTTCTAGGTATGTTTAAGAGTAAAACTGATGGACTGTTCTTTCCCTCTATAAACAGGGGTGAGTAGGACAACAAACAGATGTATTGTTTTAGAAAACTGGTCAGCAGGAAACCAAAATGAAAAGGTTGCAAAAACTATTAATTGCCAAAAGTACCAATGAAAGGCAATCAGCTGCTACTGAAGTAAACATCTGTAGCTCCAAAAGATGCACAAGGATTTAAGTGACTGAGCTACTATATTAGCACTGTTAACGCCTAAAAATCAGACAGTTCCTGGATTTAGTAAACGAATTCCTATTATTGCTTTTCATTGGAACCTAAATAGTCTTTAGCTTTAGGAAATAAGAGCATTGTACTTAAAGAATTAAACCATGACAGCACAGTACTAGTACTTCCTAAGGTAATGAGGTTCCAACAGTACATAACAAAAATTTAACTATGCAAAGATTCAACAAAATCAAGTTAATAATATTATGTATATAAGAGTGTTCTTGACCTTTAAATTAATGCATTTGTATTACATCTCTCAAACCTCTTAAGAACAGGATTTCACTTTTTATAAAAGCAATACTCCTGCACTCCTCTTGCACTTAATAAAAAGAGTACTTTTATCTGGTGACATAAGTGTTAAATACTATTATAGCTAATATGTGCCATACCAAAAAGCCCTACGAACGAAGATTAAATATCAAAATATCCAGCACAGCTATAAACATATAATAATCTGCCTCTAACAAATATTTTTATGAAAAAGAGTCAGCAAAGTGAATTGTGCTCTTTGCAAGGTGGAGCTTTTGTATCTAAAAATATCTTTCCATTGTCAGAATCTAAGAGGCCATTTAATAACCTTACAAATAAGCCCCAATTTTGCTAGGCAACAGAGTAAGTAGCTAAGTCAGCTTTATTCTTTAGAGTTGCATTTCAAAACTGAAAACTTTCAGCGTCAGGCTTGAGTGGATCTAGACAAATCAGGAAACAGATGCATCCTTATTCTTGACACAGTTTAAGTTGTAGCTGCAATTAAGACACTCTGTTGACCAATGACAAAGCACACAGTAATGAAGAAGCATGTTACATTTCATGGGAAAACTAAGGGTATACAGGATGCAAAATAAAGTTTATAACAATTATTCATATTGTGTAATTCAGCTGGTGATAAGAACTGTAATATGTACAAACTATTGTTTAATTCTTCTTATTTTCCAGCTCCTTTTACCTCAGTTAACAGTTCAATTAATCTGTTTTGATTAATGTATCTGATCTCATTTCCAAATTCCATGGGACTAATAATTAAAGTCATTTGTGAGTTGCACAGACTGGTATGGGAAGCAAGCAATCCTGTCCATTTCAAATTTTGCAGCAACCTTTATTTGCTTAAATGTCCTTTGGACTGATTCTTTTTTTAAATTGAAAACAATAAAACCCTATCACTGAAGTGTACATATATACCCATCAACTTCAGTTACAGGAATTTAACTCTTTGGCTCCAGGAGCCAGTTGTTGGTGTACATGTATACGTGGATACATTCATCCTGTTGCTAATAGTGGTCATACCATGGCCAAGCACCCAGGAGTTAAGCTATGTTCAATATCTAGATAAACTATCCCCTTTTAGGACCCAACCCATCAACACTTAAAGGTGATTAACTTAAAGCATTTGCATAGCTCCAGTGAAGTGAATGGAACTATTCACATGCTCAAAGTTAATCACGTGCTTATGTGCTTTGCTGGATATGGGGCATAGGCACTGGATCCCAAACTCACAGAGTTAACATATAAGTGAACACAGCTTTTAACTTGCATTAAAAATTGTCCCATAACAGCCAGTTTAGTTTCATCAGAACCAACTTTGGAGGAGTTACTTTTACACTTACTGGACAGAGAAGGGAAACTCTTAAACTGGTTGTAGCTATTTCACTGTCTGGGTCTGCAGTCAGTTTCTCTTTTACTGCCATTTGAAGGAAGAAAAACAAACAAACAGAGAAAGGTTTGTTATACACACTTCACCAGGAGGATATAGTAATACACATGCCTAAAACAATCTGCTTTAAACCTGCAGTTTGCTATGTCTATTGGGAATGAGCAACATTGATTATATTGTCCCAAACTCCTGCAGTCTGTAAACCTGAAGTAAAATATTCATGTGTGCATGTGTAAAGTGTAGTTCCTATGCAGTTTCTACTCTCCTAAAACTTCAGTGGAGCACCATGAAAGGAGAAACTTCTTAAACACAATATTTCATTTCTAAAAAAGAGTTTCTGCATAAAAATACTAGATCTTTATGGGTAAGCATTTTAAAGTGCTAAGCTCTCTAATAAAGCAATATCAAGTTCTTTGGTCAACTGCTGGATTTAGGCACATTAAAAAAAATTTTTGTTGTTAAATCCTGCATGTAGGCTAGCAATGCCCTGCCTCTCTGAAATAGGTAGTCGGGGGCTCCAATGATTCAAGGGAAATGCACAAAGGGTTGCAGAATTGATAGGCAAAAGGAGGAGCATGACCAGGCAGCACTCTTATAGAATTAGCATTGTAAGGATTGCAGTCAAATATAGGCCCTGGTTCCTCCCTTCCACCCTCCATTTTTGTCTATAAAAAGAGTTATAAAAAGTAACATAGTTGAGATTTAAATGCACAGAAATCAGGCAATTCCACAGTTGCTACATGACCCTTAGCTGCCCCTTCTTAGTGGGTATTTCATTAATGTGTATCCTTGTAAGTGCGGTGTGCCCAAGCACAAAGTCCTTGAGAGGAGGAGACAAATGGCTCGGGAAACTTTGTTGGATTGCCTGATTTCTGTGCCCTTAAATCTCAAATCATAATGTTACATTGACATAGTTTCAGACACATGACTGTTCAATATTATTTTTGTACTTGGCATTTAGTGGTGTTCTATTCTATGTAGGTTCTGATACTGTGTTCATCACTGTAGTACCTGGGTACCTTCCAGAAGTAAATGAAGCAACATGACTAAGATCTGTCACATGTTTGCTCCCTCATCCTCTCCCTGGGAAGAAATGGGCACAGCAGCGTGTTCTGTTTTTTTGTTTGTTTGTTTCTTTTATTAAAGTTACCGGTAATTACACACACATTGCTGTATCTTTGTATTAGAGAAGGCAAGATCAAAGAAACACACCTTGCACTTAGACAAGAAGGTGATGAGGTTTTGGGATGGTTCTGTGGGGGAGGTCATTCCACTGTCTTGGGCCAGCCCCCAGCCAATCACTGTGCCTGCACAGATGAGCTTTACTCTTATTGTAGAAACTTCCATTGTGCCAGAGGAGCTAAGTTGTCAACCATGGTCAACATATCAGTATGCTGGTATCAGGGAACAACGTCAGCCACTGAGTTCACATTAGGAACTCGGAGCAAAATGCCAGGTGAAATTAGTTTACTGTTTTTTAACAAATTAAAACCGGATTAGTTGAGTGGCCAAAAATTCTCTTGCATTTTTACTCCACGGTGACAATGGTCTTACTGGGCTGGCTCATAATGCAGGCAAAGGCCTTTGATTACTCAGATTTAGACCAGACTTCAGTGATAGCCATCAATGGAATGAATGGATTCTAGGATTCTCTCTTTTTAAAAGAAAGGTTTGTGAGTTCACTATATTTTTTTTCCTGTGAAGGGTGAGTTAAGCAATGGTAAGTATTTGCGGGGAAAATAAAAGGCTAGGAGTTGCAAAGTTAGACCATGGGTTGCGTGGAAGCCTAAAAGAGCAGTAACTATCACAGTAGTGCAGTGATACAGAATAAACAACTCTGCTAGTGAAGATTTAATTTCTGAAGGGATCAGGAGGTTTTTCCTTTCCTTCCTTATTCCCATGATTCAAAAATTTAGATTTACAAAAAGTAGCCTTGCGTATAGTAGCAGAGGCCAGTGCTAAAAATCTTTTTACAAAAGTGGTTTCTTTATATTTAGATCAAGAATTTGAATGTATCAGACATACTTAGTGCTTTAGAATGATCAGGATTTCTTATTCCTTTTGCTCGTAACCTCTGTAGTAAAACTGTAGAAGACAGCTGTTTTACAAGATAAACTGCCATAGAGTAATTCTGAAAAACAAACATATAATGAAACAACTCAGCTGATATGATCAAAACAACAATCTATCTGCACAAACACCATATAAAATTTATAATCTCAGCGATTAGGTGGACCTAGACTTCAACCATCACTACAAAATGGTGGCATAACATTTTCAGACTAAAGAAAATCCATTGTGTCTATGTTCTCAGGACCAGGATTTTAGTCTTTAGTAGAGAAGCAGCAAGGTGGATCACAAGCTCCACTGAGATTACAGCCAGTTGCAAGGGAAGTTATACATTCAGCTATTCTAACAACACAGTTATAACTTTTCTCAAAATTTCAAATCTGCAACTTGGGGCATTTTGTCGACAAGCAATTTATAAAGGATAATTTCATATAAATAGCATTAAGGCAAAGTGCAGTAATGCACACACATTTAAGGGAAACCGTCATGTCAAATTTGGTCTAAAGTTCAAGTTTTGAAAAATAAGCTTTTATAAAACTTAAGACCAGTAGACATGCTTCCATGAACATATTTCATTTAACTGCATGTGAAGCAAGTGGTCTTTAAAAAAACAAAACAATCCAACCTTTGTATTCTCTGCAGTGTTTACAACCCAATCTCTACAGGCATTGCCCTGACATGAGAATCTGAAAGGGAAGTTGATTACAGAACTCCACAACTAGTTTTACTGTTGGAGCCGAGAGAACAAACTAAAACTGTACAGTTGTGAAGATTTTAGATTTTTAAAGTTATTTGGGGGTTTTCATATTAACAATATCATATAATAAGAAAGTGCATTGTCTTTTTTAAAATAGGCTATGAAACCACGCAGTACAAGCAGAAACCCCAAGGGCAAAAAAAAATTGTGTCCTCATGTTGCATGGTAGGACCACATTCAAAACCATTTGGTATAAAATTTACTCTCTCTCTCTCTAAACTTGAGCACGATTAACAACTATTTTCTTAAAATAGAGAATAATCAGGTTCTTTTAAATAGTTTATCACAGAAAACACATGCTAAGAATATTCTTTGAGGGCAATCCCCCACTTCTGGATCCATAAGCCATTCACATTATTTGTTTAGGATAATGATAAATATGAGAAAGGACTTCAACAATCATTGGCAGATGGAGAGGGCTAGAGGGGACCCAGTCCCCCCCAAATGTATTTTCTGAGCCACCCCATGTCTGCACACCCACCCAGCTCAGCAGGAAAAACCTCACATCTTACTGAGCCAGGGCCAGAAACAGGCTGGGGAATGGTGTAGGGATGGCCCTGCCTGAGTGCTGGATTCCTGGCAGGTGGAACTAGATTCCTCAGCCCCAGCTGAGAGCGCTGGCTCCCAAATGGCACTTCCCAAGAAGTTTCACTAGGATGGGGTGGGCGTCCCTGGGGGACGATCTTGAGGTAACTGGACCCAGCCCCACAGCACAGAAGCAGCCACCTGCATGGTGAGCATGGGGTGGCCTAAGCGCCCCTCTAAAAGGATATTTTTACCAGCCACCTATGATTTCAATAATAATATATACCATAAAATGTCACCATTTAAATATCAGAAACACCACATTATTTTAAATATTTTACTCTTGCTAGAGATGCTTCCATCATTAAAAACCTCTACTGCTTTAACGTGTTTGTTTAATGCCTCAATTAGGATAGAAGTTAGGGAAATGCTAATTAACACTGTGAAATTATTTACTGACAGCTTGAATCTACAAAGCTAGGTACTTGCCCAAGGCAACGTTCACAGAAGTCTTTGGAAAGCAGATTGTGTAGAAACCACAATTAGGACTTCACTAAAGGTATCTCTACCAGCTGAGACATGTAACCCAACATTTAAAAAGAACAAATGCCCATTTTTTATCTACCATGCACATCCATAAAATAAAACTAATTTCTATTGATTTATTGGCAGGATCTCAAATAATAGAATTAGGAAGCATTATTTCTTGTGGGGAAAAGATCTGACTAATCATTTTTGTTAGATATACTGAGTTTATTTGCCATTACTCTTCTAGTCTTGATGACTATAAATTCAAAAGCTTTTCCAAGATACAGCTATGCAATTTCAGTTATAGCAAATGTCCATTTACACCCAGAAAGCTTTGTGAAAACAGCTACTTCACTATAAAAAGCAACACGGTGTTGGTTTTTTTCAATGTATCTCCAATAGACAGAAATAATGTGCAGTAAACTAAAGCAGGTGAATTTTTTTGGAAACTTGTTTGACATTTTGAGGCTTCATTTGGTTTTTTTTTGTTTTTTTCTTCCCTAAAAAGCCAGTAGTTTTAAAAACAGCATTCAGCAAGCATCTGTTCCATAATCTAACTGGAGATCTTGTCGTGCTTCAACTTAAATCCATTTTGATAGGGGGAAAATACAAGAGTGATATTGTATACCTGACTCTTGTGCACAGATGGGCAATAACTATTTTTCTACGCTGTTTCAATGAATCATGAGTTTTAGTCCACACTTGGAATAGATGATACTACATCTCAGGCTAATTCTCAGACTCTAGAGAAATAGGATGGCTGCTGGTAGCAAAGCCACATCTGATCAGCATTTCTCAAGTCCTCATTGATTTTGTTAAACATATCTGGCTTTCATTGTGAACATACACACACAAATTCTCAATGCACTGATCACTGATAAAGGATTGCGTCTCATGGACTAAATAACTAGCTAACTAAAAAATACTTTCCACAGGCTATTCCAGATGGATAGAATTTCAATGGAACATCAATCATTTAAAAACAGTAATTACATCCTCCCTCCCCCAAAGATGCTATAAGACAAAACAGTTCAGTTAATAAAGTATGTGGATAAAATACAGCTGTGAGAATTGAAGCGTTAAATGGCAAGTTTAAATCCCCACATGCACTACTGAGTTTTCATACTTTAAAAGATTTACCTCTGCATTTTCAGAGTTAAGAAACACTCCCCCATGCAACGTGTTATGCACTGGTAGGCCAGCATTACAAATCTCTTTGATCTAAGGTAACATGCTATAGCACACAGGCATAAAGCGGTAGGGTGGGGGAAGAGGAAACAAAAAATCCTTAGTTACCCAATACTATATTCCATAAGTGTTTTTCTCACCAATTAAGCTTGCTTGTTAGCTTTCTAACATATGCTGAAGTACAGATGATTAAAACTTTTCTCTAATACATAGATCTGACCAAATAGTAACTCACTCTTCCAATTTCTGCAGTCCATGAAACGACGATGGTGTTTGGTACCGTTGTAGACAATCTGACAAGTGAGGTAATATTGATTGGTCGGCTAGGTCGCTTTGGTTCAACACCATTTTTGGTTGGTGGAAGATAGCCCTAAAATGAAACAATTATTTTTTCATTTTTCCCTTTACAAGACATATTTTAATCTCATTTTTCCTAACAAAAACGCCACGCACTGTTTGTGGAGGGATATTAACCTGCTTTCCCGCTCTCCCCTCTCCCCCCCCCCCACGTATTTAAAAACACAATCAGTAGCCAATATCTAAATCTTGGAATTGCTAACACCATTCCAATTTAAAAACTACATAAAAATCAATCTCATCTTCCCAATGCAAATTTTTAGATTTAGGGAATTTTATGCTAGCCATTCTACATCAGTTAGTGCTGAAGGTTTGCCATGGTAAATCTCGGAAAACTGTGCAACAGTCATAGTAACAACTGCTAGAAATCACGATAAAAGTTACACAGTCACAGACAGGTATTTAGGAACCAACTCAACACTGCAGAACCAGGCTTATAAATTTAGTTTAAAATATTTATCTTTATGGGGACACTAAGGGCATGTCTACACAGCAATTAAAAACCCACAGCAGGCCCGGGTCAACTGACTCAGGCTCACAGCGGTTGGGCTGCACGGCTGTAAAATTGTGGTGTAGACATTTGGGCTCAGGCTGGAGCCCGAACTCTGGGACCCAGTGAGTGGGAGAATTCCAGAGCCCAGGCTCCAGCCTGAGCCTGAATATCTATACCATAATTTTACAACCCCCGTGAACCCAAGTCAGCTGACATGGGCCCGCCTGTTTAATTGCTGTGTAGACATACCCTTCGACAACTGGGGTACTTAGGTCTGAGCCCTTTCTCTTACACAATAGGGTTACACTTTTCAATAACAGTTTGCCTAATTCTTTATCCAGTTCATTCAGCCAACAATCAGACTCCCCCCCCCACCGCCATGTCAAAACAAACATTAAAAAACATGGAAGTCACTATTCTTATGATATTTCAGGCAAACATATATCCTTAGCTGAACTACTCACATGATACAAAATCAAAAGAATCTCTATTACTTACTGGAAGGCTACATGGTTTCCCATTTACTTTCACACAAAGATTGGGTGGGAAGTGATCTTCTTGTGGACAACTGGTTTCTGATAAACAAAACCTAAATGCAAAGAGTTTTGATCACCTTTCATATTTAACATGTCTTAAAGAAGTTCTTAAAGGACTTCATGTTACTAGAAATGTATTTTTGCTATTTAATTATGTACGTGTGTTTAAGAAGATTCAGATGACGGTCTGAGCAGCATGTAGAATTAAAACTTTAGCTCTGATAGAGAAGTCTGGAATTATTGGGTTGTTCTGTATTGCCATGTGACCAACAGCAGAAAAGCCCCAAGCACGAGTACTTGTTTGGATGAAGAGGGCTCTAGGTTTCCCCATGTGTGTCTTGCTTCTATGACTCGCTCATTATGAGACAAAGCACGTTCCTGCTACCAAAATCCTTCAGTGTCTGCCCAGTTTCTCTTCCCTGGATCTCTGCCTGACCTCAACTTACTAAAAGCCAAGGTTTTTGCAAAGGAGAGAATACATGCTACCTCTCCAACTATTCCTCCTTTATCTAAGATAAGCAGGCCATGCTGCAGCAGCTAAGGCTTCCAGTGTTAGTCTGAGGCTCAAGGTCAGATCTTCTACCTCAGTTCAGACAGTTTCTGATCATGCTAATCTCAATATTATGAAGGCATGTTTGCTGCTGGAAGACAGACCCTCTTTTGTCCTCTGAGGTGATTGTAGATCCCCAAGACCTCAGACTTGCCAGCCTTACTGATGGGCCAGATTTAAAAGTAACTTTTTAGCTCCTCTAGATGTCTGCTAGGGGACTCTCACTATCCATTTAGAAATACCACTAAAATAAAGAGGTTAATAGGACCAAACCAAATTATGGTAAGTCTGTCAGTAAACCCAAAACAGACTGATTATGATTTCCCCACCTCCTGTCTCCCTGGTTGAAGACAGGGCATGGAGCTGCTATGCTTGGCAGTTGGACCAGTTGAACAAAGTGGATAGCACCCCACAGAAATCATGCTGGAAAACCCTCTCTGCTTCCTCTCTAGATCTAGCTGAGGGAGGCCCAGGCACCCATATCCAACAGATCTGAAGTGGGGGCAGGGAGCACAAGCACAACCTACAACAGCAAACAGAGGGAAGTTGTGGTCACAGCTGAGTGCCTCTAGGGCTGCTGACAGACTGGATGGAGTCAGGGGGAGCTTCTGGAAAGCTGCACAGAGCAAGGGCAAATGGCTGTAGTCTGCTCTTTTTGCAGTAGCCCCCAGCTGGGATTTCTAGCAGGAGGTCAGCTCCTTCCTATGCCTCCTTCCCCCACTGTTAGAATACAGCAGGATTAGACTTACTTCTTCCCTCATAGCCCCTGAAAGAGCAATAATGATTTACTAGGGAGCATACACATTAGAAGGAGATGTCATAATAAGGTTTATATTCCCAAGTATTTAAAAATCCACTGGCCCCAAGATTATACTGTATGAATACTGTACCTTAGCTGGACCTGTACTGTGAAGTCACATTTGGTCCCAGAAATGTCCCTAGCAAAGATAGGACAAATACACATTAAAAATATGGCACATATTAAAAACAAAACCTGAAAAGCAAAGCTCTGATGAGTGAGTACACTACCACAATCTGGGATACTTCATCTCTTGTTTAGGCACGCTCCTCCAAAACTGAGATTTAGCAGATTGCTCCCCTGAGGACTCATCAAATGCTCACTGACTATAATGGACATTGGATTAAACCTCTTGCCAGTAGTTGTGGCCCATTATTTCACCACTATCTCTACACTTTGCATCTTTGCCATTATTCATGGACCACCTTCCTTTTCTGGTCCGTCAAACTACCACGCTCTGTTCTTTTAAACCACTTCTGAACTATTCATCTCTATCATGTTGACCATAATAACCGAATCAATATTCTCAATCTCTGTATCTTCCTTGGTTTTATATATTGGAAGAAAAAATTTCCACAAGCATGTTCACATGCTTAAAAGGAGGAATCACATAATCATGCTCATCCCCTCCCACTCCACCCTTTGTCACTCTCGTCACATCACTAAAATTCAGGTTATGAGCTCTTTCAGGCAGGGCCTGTGTCTTTTGTATGTATTCTGTGAAGCGCCTAGTATATTACTGGGTATTAAGACAGATTTGGGTTTGTTTTGTTTTGGTCTTTTTTGAAGATACTGTAAACTGGTTCAGTTTCAGAGTTCAGAAATACTACCCTGAAGGATTTATAGAAATGCACTTACATTGAACTGCTGATTTGCTGCACTTGTTGCGGTGTCAATGCAAATGCAAAACAGGTTTCTCGAAATCGCTGGCTATTATCTGATGCTAGAAAAAAAAACAAGACAGAGTCACTATAAAATACAGCAATATAGAAAGTATATGTAGCATGGTACCTTGCTTTGGAATAAAACTAAAATATCTTAATATATATTTATATCACATATGATACAGTGTTAAAAGTATCTGCTAGTTGTTTGTTTTAGTAACTTATTTCAAAGACACCTAGATATACACCTTTATTAAAGCTTTTATAAAAGCTAAAGAAAATAACTGAATATTTTCATGAAAATAATATTAAGGCGGTGACAAATCAACTGAAGAAAGAGCATTTTCTATCTACCAGTCTCCAAGAAATAAAAAAACATTGTCAAGACTATTATTTGGCTTTAAGTACAAAATGAGCGAAAATGCTTTTCAAAGAAGCCTTTATGATCACATTTTTTCTCTTGACTCATTTTCATTATACGTTCCTGAATTAGTCTGTAAAAGTACGGTAATTATATACATGAGAAAAATACAGAATTTACAGTTGAATGAGACAAGCAGCTCCCATCAAAACCACAGTATATATTTAACAATATATGTTATACACTCACGCTTCGTGAGATGTACAACTCAGACATAACAGTTGTGCTTAATTTATTAAAATATAAATCTTTCAACATCGGATCCATCAAAAAATAAACATTATGCATGTATCAACACACCTGTTGGGGAAGAAGGAGTAAATGAAATTCTAAGCTACCCAGGCTTTTGCCTGCAACTTCTCCCTTGCATGAGGATACTGCAAGGATCACTGTGTTGTCACAGACCGTACAATCTGTGGATAAAGTACTTTCAACTGCAAAGCTATTAAAAATGGTACCTTTCCTGAACACTAAAAGTTGCTTGCTTTAAAAAGGAAAAAAAAAAATCCATCTAGGAAATTTTAACATGCTTATCACCATGGTATCAGAGGACAATTTATAACAAAAAAGAACATTCAGTTTAATTACTTCTAACCATTTGTATCACGTTATGATGACTAACTCCTGCTTTGTGTTTTAAACACCTACCAGTTTGATAATTTTCTACTTTGCTACCATGCACTTCCAACTCATTCCTGAGGAACCATGGATGTTTAACAGGATACCAGAAGGATCAACCCATAGTAAGGCAACAATATGTCCGCAGCTTGGATCCAATTATAAAATGGATACTATGCAGGTATTTGATGGATTCTAAACATCACAGTGACACCTTTAAACTACATTCAGATCTTTATTTTGTGTCAATATCACAGGTGTTGGGTATTGTCATAAGCGTGCACCGACAACATGCAGAATAGCTCATTTATAAGATATTTATTGAGCCGTCACTTTGGTCAATACATACCATGAACAGTACTTATAAGGGATAACAACTGTTGCGCTATCAACATTTGTGTGCAGGCAACCAATAAAGCCATAGGGATATAAGCAGACAACATGCCAGTAACAGCTTTTTTTTTTGGGGGGGGGGGGGGGGGGGGGGGGGGGGAATTTAAATAGAAAAAACTGTGTTTATCTACCTTCCTGTCATTTATACTAAATCAATTTCATTAACAGATATCACCCAGGATATATCCTGGCCGGTTAAAGAGATGGAACATATATAAAGTAGGACAATGTTTATTAATAAACATTTATATTATGGTAGTGCCCACAGATCAATCAGGATTAGGGTTCTAGCACATAACAATCTAACAGCTAACTATCCCTGCTAACCATTCCTACCAACCCCACACTCATGCTGTTTATTCTTTTTAAAAATCAGAATACCATTTCTTCCTCTGCCAAACTAGAGATAGCACACTCTGGTTCAAAGACCAAGACCCAAATCAATCACAACTATGACAATTTATGAATTTTGGAAAAGTATAAATACAATGCACACAACGTACAATCTAAACAAAACATTTTTATACTCCATGTATATTACACAAACACCCCACAGCCAGATATAAAAGAACAGTTTAATAAGTGATCTATTGTATTCAACCCAAGATAAACTAGCCAATCATTCTAATATGCTGCCCTGCAAAAGATGCTTAAAAAAAAAAAAAGGGGGGGGGGGTGAAGAATTTGTTCTCTTTGTTTTTGTTTTTGAAGATACAAAAGGTGGCCTGAAGAATTCTTGTTTTGATTTTTAAATTTCTTGCTTGTTTTTTACCTTAGAAATTTCAAGTCTGGTTTTGCTAGAGAAGCTCTGGAAGGTCTCAGGGATGTTTGTTGTAAGCTGCAACACCTTAATTGAAGGACAAAGGTGTTGAATGTTTAACAAAGGCTTCCTTTATCCAACATTTAATTATTCAGTGAAGTTAAATAGGTGTTAGCAAAAACAAAGTTCTAGAACAGTCTGGCTAGAAATCTCTTCCTCTCAGTTGCTCAGCTTTCAACTTGATTGGCTCTTGCAGCACCACCAGTCTATGTGAAACCTAGATGTAGAATATGGGTGAAATAAACTAACAGAAAAAAGCATTTTAAAAAACTCTCTCTCTCTCTCTCTCACACACACGCTCTTTCTGTCCAGTCCCCCCAGTTCTACATAATAAGACAACAAAAAAAGACCATAAACTCAATTTTCCACCCCCTTCTTTGCAAGTCTCTTTTAATCCAACAGCTTGTTTTGTTTTTTACTAAGCAAAAATACACAGGCCCGTGACCTTGAAAAGTAACTTCAAATCCTCTGTGTACAATTTCATGGTGCTTCCCAGTTCCGCCAAATTGTTACCATCTTAAAATGTAGAAGTACATTCTTCTGTGCTGACATGGGAGATTCCGTAAGTCGAACTTCTCCATATGCTATAGCCATGGCGCATTTATAAAAGAATGGATGCCTTTTGCTTGAATTGATTTAGTTCCAAAATATGTTATTTTATGGAAACGATCATCCCTCAAATTCATATAACCTTTAAAATACCTGATGAAATCATAAAAATCTTAAATGATCTTTTTTAAATTTAGGATTAGTTTATTTAATCAAAGAACATTACCTAGATTTAAACATACACTGAAAGGGATAAGAAAAAAATTAGACTTGTTTTTCCTTTTTTAAACCATCATTGTTAGTTTATATTCCAAGATAACTGCAATGAAAACATGGAATGAGTTTTTTCTACTCTTGGTTATGAATTGAATACCCACTCCATCCCAATATCTGAGCAGAAATCAGCATTTGATAAACCAGTAGTACGCAAAACGTGGGCTTCAGACTATCAGTGATCTATTCTACAAAGATGTGCTTGATCACAAGCTGCAGGCACTTCTCCCCATTCCCAGGTGCAAAATAACATTGTCCAAATATTGCTTTTCCATGTAAGCAATTGCTGTAGTCATCACAGGAATGTTACCCAACTGCAAATGGAAAGGAAGAGTCCTTGTGAATTGAAGGAAAGTTGGTCCAGAAGCCATTTCAAATAAGCCTATCCACCTTAAAAAAAGATTTCAGAATCCTAGTCAGACAAAGCAGTACGCAAATGATCATCACTGTCATCACCATCTGCAGGAAACTGTGTAGCTCAGTATGTTGGTTAAAGCCAATATTAGTTTGGATGTGACCTACCAAAACTGTGCCTGATACTATTAGTAAGGAGATTGTCCACCTGAAAAATAGCATTTAAGTGTGAATATGTCAAAGTGTAGAATTCAGTGTGCACTCTATTAATTGAATTTAACCTTGTAAAATTAATATATTCTAATAGGTAACAAAGACCACAATTGTATATTTGCATTTATATTACTTTGTAATATCAAGGTCATAGTCCCTTTTTAAATGACATGCGATTGTCTTGAACTCTTAACAACCTAGGAAGTGTTTAAGTTCAAATACATGTACACTTAGAATGTCCAACTGGGTGTTTTGTGTATGCATGCATGAGAGAGAGCTTTAAACAAGATGTGACACTCTATACCTCAGGGGGAGCACCCTGTAACCCCCATATTCATCATGTATATATAATTGTGATCTTGCATATAAAGCATGCCATGTGAGGTATCAGGAGAAAGGTAATGATCTGCTGAAAGTCACTGTTCTATCTAAATATGTATATCATTAGTGCACATGAAGTTATGAGATTGTGTTGTACGGCTGTCAGTAACACATGCTGTAAGTTGGGGAATCAGCCAGATATTAGCTCCCCAGAGACAACAGCAAGGAAAATAACCAACGCCCAGGCAGGCATCAAACAACCATCAACAACCATTGTCCAGCAAGGGAGTTACAACTCAATGACTCACCTGGCATAAAGCCACACCAAGGGAATTGCTCAACCTTGCCTGGCAATGCCCACCAGAGACATGCCTGGACTTGTGCTCTCCAAGCACATGGACTATAAAACAGAACACAGGGGCCCCATGCTGGGCCTTTTCTCTCTCCCCCCCCAAACACACACACACCATGCTGCAAGCAACAAGGACGCTGAGAAGACTGAATACTCCAACAGAGGACACTGGCCCAGTTTTCAAGGGGTGAAACCTGTGTACTAGGAAGTGCAATATTCAGGGGGGGGGTGAGAAAAACTGCTTAATCTAGATGTTGCCCAGTCTAATAGGGTTGAGAATTTAGACTGCGTGCTTATATTTTATTTTGGTACCCACTCTGACTTTCTGCCTATCACTTATAATCAGTTAAAATCTATCTTTTGTAGTCAATAAACTTGTTTTACTGTTTATCTTTACCAGTGGGTTTGCCTGAAATGTTTGGTAAATCTGCTCAGGTTTTGCAAAGGTTGTTGTATATCCACTTTCCATTCCACTTGAGCAGTGCAAGACGGTATATTCCTGAGGTACGAGGCTGAGAGCTGGGGGGATTTGGTTGGTGCATTTCTCTGTGTGATTCATGAGTGGTTCTGGGAGCATTCATACACTCTAGCTAGGTGTAGGGCTCCACATGCAGTTGTGCTGAGTGATAACAGCGCCTGGAGGGGTTTGCTGCTTCTCACTAGCAAAGCATTCTGAGAGACGGCCCAGCCTAGGGAGTTAAGAGGGCACAGCTGTCCCACCGTCCCAGGCTGCACCCCAGGGATCCCGTCACACAAGATATTCATTTAAACCATTTAGATTTACCACATTCAAATTTTTCTGAGGAAGGGCAAGTGCAAGATCTGAAGCAGGTCAATCCTGCCTCAAAATATCACCGTGGTTGGCGACTTGAGACTTTGTGCCACCAACTGTACCTGTCTACCCAGGCATCTAAGCTCAGCATTAGTGTCTGTAGCTGGTTCTTTTCAAACTCTCTTCCTTACATATGAAGAAAAAAAATACAGGAATTAATTGTATTTTAAATTAATTTTAACTTCTTACAGTGAAATAGTTCAGAAGGATCTCAGCTCTTCACATTTCAGAATGCAAAACCTTTGTATTAACTCAAAATGTAGTTATGTGCCATGCTGTGCCTCTGGGTTTCATCAGTAACTGGATCTCCTCATTCTACTTATGCATTTGGTAAGTCTTCATAATGTTCTTTTTCTTACTAATTTGTCTTACTGGTTCTGCTTTTGACATAACATATTTTAAAAAGTGAACCAAGAATAAAAAAACACCATGTGGAATCAGCTTATAATAGACAAAATATATTAAATACATTGTACAAAAAACACCATGAATACACAGAGTGATGATATATTAAGGCATCACTTTAAAAAAATTATAAGAAAGTCAACAGATGATCTAACAAAACTTTTCACTTCTCAGTCAGCTTCCGAACTGGACAACTAGCTGCATGTGGTCGTACTCTATTAGTGAAATAACATCCGCCAAATTCTGAAGGAATCCGGTGACTGATACATTTTAAATACTCTGTAAATAAACAGTGTATATTTAGTAGTCGTCAACACACTATGGTTAACTTGTCAGCTTGTATTGTAAGTAATCCATTCTCTAAGGTTCACAACTGTGTTTGACTCAAAGGTGCAGAAGGAAAAGTAAGGTGAATATATTGAAAATTGTGTTTTCTCTTCAGTCTGGATGCAAGATACTGTCCATAAAATTACTTAACACATTAGGAGATGGGTGGGTACTTAACATTGCATGACAGTGTTTGTTTCAGTGTTACAAAATGTTACGAGGGTTTGGGTATGTCCTGAAACTCACCAAAAAAATGTGTTAAGTAATTTTATGGACAGCCCCCATTTTAAAGCACAAGATTACTGAGACTTTGCCTTTCCTAGTTAGCAAGCTTGGGAAGAATACAAAATAATAACTACTAAGGGACCAAATAGATATGAACAGTGTGACTGATTTGGAGATGCTCTATAATAACTTATGAATATTGTGTTCTGTTTGTCTGACAGACAGTTGTAAGGGGAGGATGTAACAGATGACTACAAGGGGTTAATTCAAGAAGGGGTTTGCTGCACTTGGGCAGGAAAGAGGACAATAGCTTCAGATAACTACCAATTTACCCAGATCTTAGGGATGATCCAGTCCCATTCGCTTCGCTATCCCACCTCCAAACCCCTATCAAGCCCAGTTTATGAACTAGGATCTCCTTACTAGACAGGGGAGAACCAAAAGCTCTGGAAGCAAAAAAAATTGGGGGGAAGTGAGATTCTCCAGGGAGGGGAATAGTGGTAGTTGGGAACAGCTGATCAGAAGTGATTCTCATAGACCCCAGAGGCTAGAGGTCTGGAGTAAACAGGGACCTGCCAAGGCATAGTAAACTTCTAGGTAAAACAGACATGCATATAGACCTTCTAATGTTCTTTTTCTTTTATGCTTTGTTGTGTTCCTGTTAAGATTCAACAATAGTTTGGTTTAAGAAAACTGCCTGGTCACTGTAATAACCACTGGTCACAGTTCCTGAAAGTCTGGTCACAGGATTCTCATCACTGTGCGTCTTGATTACTGCAACATCTTTTTCCCAGGCATTGAGAAATGCATTCTTGTGCCGCTCATAAAGATTCAGAATGGTGCAGCAAAGATCATTTTCCTAGCCCATCGCTTCTACCATGTTACCCCTCTCTGAATCCTAATGCAGTGGTTCTCAACATATTTATCATTGTGGGCCGCACATGCAGCTCTCTTTGTGTTATGGGGGCCACATCCACACAATATATATACACACTACCTGTATGGCCCTGAGGATGTCACATGGGCCACAGCTGTGTGCCGAATGGGCTGGAAGCGGGCCACAGGTTGAGAACCACTGTTCTAATGGCTCCCATTTCTCTACTGCATCAAACGTAAGTGGCCTCTCGCATTCAGTACTGGGAACCACTCCTGCCTCCAATTGGCCCATACGGCCAGTCTCCAACACCCACTTGTTCAGTTTTCAAACAAGAACCTTCCTGCTTTCTCCCACCTCACATCTGAGAGGTCCTCACTGTAAACATCTGCAAAATTACCTCCTTATCCTCCTTTAAATCCCTCCTTAAAACTCTCCTTTGCTGTGATGCTTACAAAAAATATGACAACAGTTAGGTCATTGGTGTGCAGAGAGAACAGACTATCAGGCTGACCAATAACGTCTCACTGTTTCCTTGTACTCTCCCATCTGTCTGTATCCATGTGTGGTGCCTCTTGTACTTAGATTATAAGCTCTTTGGGGACAGTCTTTTTGTTTTGTGTTTGTACAGTGCCTAGAACAGTGCGGTCCTGGTCCTTGACTGGGGCTCCTAGGTGCTATGGCAACAAAGTATTTTTTACTAATAAAGGTTCCAAACTGCGTTGGGCCTGCTGAGGGGGGATATGACTGAGCTCTATAAAATCATGACTCGTGTGGAGAAAGTAAATAAGGAGGTGTTATTTACTCCTTCTCATAACACAAGAACTAGGGGTCACCAAATGAAATTAATAGGCAGCAGGTTTTAAACAAACAAAAGGAAGTATTTCTTCAAACAACACACAGTCAACCTGTGGAACTCTTTGCCAGGGGATGTTGTGAAGGCCAAGACTATAACAGGGCTCAAAAAAGAACTAGATAAATTCATGGAGGATAGGTCCATCAATGGCTATTAGCCAGAAGCTGGGAATGAGCGACAGGGAATGGATCACTTGATCCCTCTGGGGCACCTGGCACTGCCCACTGTCGGAAGACAGGATATTGGGCTAGATGGACCTTTGGTCTGACCCACTATGGCCGTTCTTATGAGTAATCACTGTTAGTGCACAAGGTACTCTAGGCTAGGGCCAAGTCTACGAATGGCAGGATTCCACTGACAGGTAAAAGCAAGAGGCCTAAACAGCTGAGATGGAGCACTCAATAAGACCAGAAGATGGGACAGAGCAGAGCTAGCCCTGTACCTGTGTGTCTTAAGTCAAGTCTCTGGTTGCTTCCAAATCCTTGGAAGGTCCTCAGTCCCTTGGTTAGAATGTTCCCATTAGTATAAGTTCATAGTCCAGAGGTTTGAGCAGGAAAGAGGCAAAATGCAGATGTTGGCAGAAGCTATAAAAGGCCCTGCAAAGTGAAGGGAAACCCATTGTTCTCACTGTGGAAAATTACAGGGAACAAGATGGTGTTTGAAGTCACATGTCATGTCCATGAATGCTTCACTTAAGTCATAGGGCTTGGCTACACTTGCAAGTTACAGCGCAACAAAGCCGCCCACAGCGCTGTAACTCACTCCCCGTCCACACTGGCAAGGCACGTACAGCGCTGTATCTCCGCGGATACAGCGCTGCTTGTACTCCACCTCCCCGAGAGGAATAAAGACTATTGCGCTGCCTCTGCAGCGCTGCGGCGCCAGTGTGGCCACCCAATGCGCTCTGATTGGCCTCCAGAAGTATTCTGCAGTATCCCACAATGCCTGTTCTAGCCACTCTGGTCATCAGTTCGAACTCTACTGCCCTGGCCTCAGGTGACCAACCGTCAGACCCACCCTTTATATTCCCCGGGAATTTTAAAAATCCCCTTCCTGTTTGCTCAGCCAGCCAGGTGTGGAGTGCTATCAGCGAATCTTTCCAGGTGACCATGCCTCCACGCGCCAGGCGAGCCCCAGCATGGAGCAATGGCGAGTTGCTGGACCTCATCAGTGTTTGGGGGGAGGAAGCTGTCCAGTCCCAGCTGCGCTCCAGCCGTAGGAATTACGATACCTTCGGGCAGATATCAAGGGCCATGATGGAAAGGGGCCATGACCGGGACGCNAATAGCGCATTGATGTGGTCTATCACATCGCGGTAATCGGCCTCGGTAATCTCTTCGAAAGTCTCATCCAGAATGTGGGCAATGCGCTTGCGCAGGTTTCTTGGAAGAGCCACCGTGGTCCTTGTCCCAGTCAGGCTAACGTGTCCGCACCACTGTGCCATGAGGGGTGGGGGGGACCATTGCTGCACACAGGAAAGCTGCAAATGGGCCAGGGTGGAAGCCGCATTGCAGTAGAAGACCCTTGCTTCCCAGGTCACCCTCCGCAGTGAGATATCTTCCAGGATGGACTCCTGTGGAAAATGTTGGGACAGTGTTCAATGTAGGTGCCCCCTGCAGCTGTTGGCTCTCCCCAAGGCACAGAAACCCAGAGGACAGTACAGCCCAGAAACAATCAGTCCCCCTTACTCACCATTTTGGGGCTCCCGTGGGTTATGTCCGCTCTCTTTGGGACGGGAAAATTATGCTATTGTGTACAGTGTGTGTGCCCTCCTCAAGTGCGGGGGAATCATTACTCTGTCTGGTATAAACAATGCTGCCTCTGTTAAGTGTTGCATTTTGCCTTTACAGATGCAACCTTGAGACATCAGCCATCCGTGTTTTCACCAGCTCAAAGACTGCAAAGACTCCGGAAGAGACCGCGGAAAAGCAAAGAAGACATGCTGCACGAAGTGATGCATCAATCTCTTACAGAGAATCAAAAAGCGCAGGAGTGGAGGGAGAGCGAAAGCAGGACCCGCAAGGAAAACGCAGCGCACCGGAAGCAAAGCACGGATCGGCTGATAAGCATCATGGAGCGCCAAGCAGACTCTATCCAGGCGCTCGTAGCCATGCAGGCGGAGCACTACCGCGCCCGCCCCCCCCTGCAGCCCTTGTCCCAAAACTCTTTCCCTTGTGCCCCCATGTCACCTCCAACCCACTTTCCCCAACATCCGGGTTCTTACCGCCACCAGCTGCCTCCAACACCTGTATCTTCACCAACCAGCCCTGAGAACTACGACCCTTACCCTCTGCACTCAACCCCCATCACCATGCAGTATAGCCATCCTGAAGTGCAGCACTCATTGCACAGCACTCCAGACAGGACATACGCAAATCTGTGATTGTACCGTTCCCCACCCCACCCCCTTGCCCTTTCTGATTCCCAAACAGTTGTGTTTCTTTCAATAAATGAATTTTCTTTTCAATAAATGGATATTTTGGTTTTGAAAACATTCTTTATTATTGCATAAAGTAAAAGATACCTTAGCCCAGGAAACAGGCACTGCAAATCAGCGAAGCAAACACAGATTCCTACCAACATTGTAACCACAGGGCACCAGACATTACTGCTGGTTTTCAGCCTCAAATTGCTCCCTCAAGGCATCCCTAATCCTTGCAGCCCTGTTCTGGGCCCGTCTAATAGCCCTGCTCTCTGGCTGTGCAAATTCAGCCTCCAGGTGTTGAACATCGGAGGTCCATGCCTGACTGAATCTTTCACCCTTCCCTTCACAAATATTATGGAGGGTACAGCACGTGGATATAACCGCGGGGATGCTGTTTTCGGCCAAGTCCAGCTTCCCTTATAGAGATCACCAGCAGCCCTTTAAACGGCCAAAAGCACACTCCACGGTCATTCAGCACCGGCTCAGCCTGTAGTTGAACCGTTCCTCGCTACTGTCAAGGCACCCTGTGTAGGGTTTCATGAGCCTTAACGGGTAAGCGGGGGCTCCAAGGATCACAATGGGCATTTCGACTTCTCCTACTGTGATCTTCCTATCTGGGAAAAAAGTCCCGGCCTCCAGCTTCCTGAACATGCCAGTGTTCCGAAAGATGCGTGCATCATGCACCTTTCCGGGCCAGCCTGTGTTAATGTCAATGAAACACCCACGGTGATCCACAACCGCCTGGAGAACCATAGAGAAATACCCCTTCCGATTAACGTACTCGGAGACTAGGCAGTCTGGTGCCAGAATAGGAATATGCATCCCATCTATCGCCCCTCCACAGTTAGGGAAACCCATTTGTGCAAAGCCATCCACAATGTCCTGCACATTACCCGGAGTCACGGTTCTTCTGAGCAGGATTTTATTAATGGCCCTGCAAACTTGCATCAGCACGATTCCAACGGTCGACTTTCCCACTCCAAACTGGTTCACGACCGATCGGTAGCTGTCTGGAGTTGCCAGCTTCCAGATTGCAATAGCCACCCGCTTCTCCACCGGCAGGGCANTGAACACACAGATCGCGCTGCACAAAAACCGTTGAAAGATGGTGCCAAATGGCGCCAAATGTGGACGGAAACACAGGGATTGCTGGGATGTGAAGCGATGCATCACGGGGCGTTGGGACAGGACCCAGAATGCCCTGCACCCCCCGCCCCCTTCCCACAAGCCACAGCGCCAAAATGGGAAGAGGTGCTCTGTGGGATAGTTGTCCATAGTGCGCTGCTCCCAATGCCGCTGCAAGTGCCACAAATGTGGCCACAACAGTGCGCTGTCAGCTGTCAGTGTGGACAGACTGCAGCGCTTTCCCTAATCAGCTGTACGAAGGCAGGTTTAACTCACAGCGCTGTACATCTGCCAGTGTAGCCAAGCCCATAGTAGAAGCCATCATCCATACCCTAGTTAGAACGTTCAAAGGAAGTCCATTAAGTGTAGAGAGGCGTCTCCCATGGTCCATTGTGAGTTAAGCGTTCCTTGATGGGCCATTTAACTTGAGTAATCCCTTTAAGATGTGCAGGCTAAATACCTTGTGGATGTTACCACTTGAGCAAACATTTGAAATACAGGTACACAGTTAATATTCATAACTTCAGATACATGTATACAAATAGCATAATCATATTCAGCAAATCATAACTTTTCTATTGACACCTTACTTGACATACTTTGTATGAGATTTGTTGCAATTATATAACAGTGGTAGCAACAATGACCTGCATGGTCATATTTTAATCAGATAACGTCACACCGAGACAATCAGTACCACCAGAAATGGAAAATTAGACGTATTAATGCTTATATAAAGTCTAAAAGAAAAAATAAGTCCCCAAATACTTCCAGCTATTAACTGAGACTAATATAAAGACCCTAGCTAATACTGCTAGCTCTAGCTCAGGGATTGAGCTTTCAAAGTCATTTATACTATAAGAGTATCAGTATTACAGAGAATATTCATTCCTTAGTGAGAAATTATTGGATTTAAGGAAATTAGAAATGGATAAAAAGCTTACCACCTTTGTGAACTGAACCTTTTACACAATTCCTATACTTCTGCTGGATATGAACAAGTCTTGATACAACTGAAATCATAATCCACCTTTACAGTCCAAGACTACTGTGCTGGGGTATACAGACCCCACACAGGGCCCAAAGGGGTTAAAAGGCAATAATGGGCCCAGGTTACCGCACCCCTACAGGCCAGCTGAGCATACTCCAGCAGGAAGAGCAGATTAAAAGGAGCTCAGGAGCCCAGGCAAGGGATGATGGACAGGCTGCAGGAGAGCTGAATCCTTCTCCAAGGAAGCCAGACAGAAGGTTGGGCCTGAGAGGGGACTACACATAGCAGGTAATGCCACCAGCAACCACCACCCACTTCAAGCAGCAGCAGGTCTTGCAAAGCCCTGTTCACTTGGGATTTTGTGAAGTTATTGACTGTTCAGACTATAGGGGCTATGCCCCAAAATGACAGTAAGACAAGCGGCTGGAGAACAGGTGCACTAACCACCAGGCTACCCGGCCCTCCAAGCCTCCCATCACAAAGACCATTCGCTATTATTACATAAAAATATATTTCACATTTGAAGTGAAGTGTGGCAGCTATTCCATGCAAGCAGCGCTATTGTTTAACAAAGGGAAAGCAAAAAAAATAATGATTTTTTTAAATCGATACTAAAAGGGAGAATTCAAGTCAGGACACAAGTGAAAGTTGTCGTGTGGTCTTTGCTTGACTGAGTGATTAAGACCTTTGTTTTTACATCTCACCATTAGCATAGTGTACTATGCTGGGGCGTTGGCTCAATGGTGTACAGCTTGATTATTTTAAAAGTGGCCTGTAGAGGGGGAAAATGGTTTAAAATGTCAGAAGCTTAAAAAAATGTATATAAAGCATGTGTATAAGTGTAATGCATATACACACGCACAGCTAGGTCAGAAGGAGGGGTGAGAGGAGTTGACGCTCTTAACTTACATAGCTAAGCCAGCAACCACCCACAGGTACACCAGCTCACACCAGCAAAAGAAGAGTCCATTTGCCAGTGTAAGCTTCGTCTCTGCAAGGGAGCTTTGCTGGTACAACTATACCAGCAATGCCTTTGTAGTGCAAACTAGTCCTTAGAAATATCAGGAACCTCAAGTCTCATCTTCCCCATGTTGCTGAATGACTTATTGGATGATTTCGATATGGATTAGGAACTTTCCCTTATCAGAAAGGGCAGAGGTTTGAATCTTTAACAGAGAGCTTTTCCCCCCTATGGTCTTAAATAAATAGGTGTCAACAATAAAAATTGTAGATAGTCTGCATAAAAATATATTGCTCATTGCAAATCGGTTTCTCTTGCAGGGTTTCTCTATTGCAGGGATTCTCAAACTTCATTGCCCCGTGACCCCCTTCTGATAAAGTTACTACATGACCCCAGGAGGGGGCAGAGCCTGAGCCCTGCCACCCTGGGTGTGGGGAAGATGGGGCTGCAGCCTGAGCCCCGCCGCCCCGGGTGGGGTGGAGAGGGGGGTCACAGCCTGAGCCCTGCCATCCCAGGTGGGGCTGGACCTAGGGCTTCAGCTTCAGCCCTGGGTCCCAACAAGTTTAATGCTGGCCCTGGCCACCCCATTAAAATTGGGTCACGACCCACAGTTTGAGAACCGCTGCTCTATTGTCATAAACCTGCTAGTTTGGTCATCCACTGCATCTGGTCTGGGTTAAGTATGCAAGACACAAATTTCTATTCTCTGTATGATACATATACACAGACAGACACACACACACACACACACACACACACACACAAATGACATATTGTTAAGTATATAGATCAAGAAAAATTGGCAGAAAATGTTATCCCTCTGCAGGTTGCTCTAATTTTTCTACAGTACTCTGAAAAATATAAAATGCTAACTATTATTAGTAGTCTTCTTTGGGGTTCAGGAATGTATCCCATAAAATCTTTAATGAACTCTATACTATCACATCCATAAAAAGGGTATAGTCATTAAGATTGTGTGATACTTCCTGATGTAACCAGTTGGACATCAGATTGTCAATTAATTTATTTAGTCAAAAATGCTTTCCATCTTACTAAATAATTAAGAGCTAACATTTATACACTACTGTATTTTGACTAAATTATTAGTCTTTCAAGTGTTATACTAGAACAACCGCATAAATTTAGAATGTAAGAAAAGTCATTACTGAACTGGCTCATTACCAGTGACTTCTAATAACTGTTTATTTCTGAAGACAGAAATATAATATTACATAAAGCAACCATATCAAGACAGTACAACATTTTAGCAAACTTTTGCCAAGGTCAATGAATGACCTTTGATTGTTCACTCATTGAGCCATAGTGATGAGCAATTCTGATCAACTATAGACGATTATTCAAAATATTATCTAGAAAATCCAAATGGTGGAAGTTCACAGGGCAAGTGGTGGGTTGTTTCTGCTTAGCTAGTTCCTTCCAAAAACTAAAATATCGAGTTTGCTACCAAGTAATTTTGTAGGGATTTTGTTTTTGTTTTATTTTGTTGTGGGTTTTGGGGGGGCGGGGGGGGGGAGAGGGGGAAGAGAATACATTCACACTATAAAGCCTTTTTATAGGCAGATGCAGAGTACTATTGAAAAAAATGACCCACTGGCTCCAAATTAACGCATGCATCATTGGATCCAGAAGCAAGCACAGAAAAAGCTCACTTACAAGAAATTAACATTATTTAGAAAGTATTTGGTACAGGATTAAAGTTGCAACATAAAACAGAAATTCACAGTGAAGGCTAATATGCGTTGCTTCTCTCTTAATTTGATTTCACCAAATTCTCTTGTACCAGTCCAGTGTACCAGAGAAAGGCTGCCACATGCAATCATTCTAGGGGAGGGGCAGGAAAAGAATGAATCCTAACCAGGACCAACATACAACAAGATATTCCTAACCAGCTTCCCCACCGCAATCCTCAACATCCTGCTAACCCACCACTATCACCAAACCCCTCTCTTAGCACTAAACTTCTCCCTTCCTCTCTAATCAGTGAAACAAGTATCAGAGGCAGCACCTTTTGAATGTTCTATCCTTTGCTCCACTTAATTCTCCACAACCATTTAAATGCATACGTCTAATACAGAACATAGGATAGAGTCAATTGGAATCTGACCACTGCCATAGAAGAGTTTCAGAGGGGTAGCCTGTTTCAGCAAAAACAACGAGGAGTCTTGTGGCACCTTAAAGACTAACACATTTATTAGAGCATAAGCTTTCGTGGGCTATGACCCACTTCTTCAGATGTATGGAGCCTGCCTACTGTAATTTTCACTCCATACATTTAAAGAAGTGGGTCATAGCCCACGAAAGCTTATGCTCTAATAAATGTGTTAGTCTTTAAGGTGCCACAAGACTCCTCGTTGTTTTTGCCATAGAAGAATGCAACCACTTATAGGGAAAGGATGCCACTAATCGCTATGGTGTCTATCACAAGGGTCCACAGAGCAAACTGGACACCTGAACAGATGAATACTTGGCTTCTAGGAATAGAAACGATGGGGCATTCTATGCAGCCATATACATTGCACAGACATAAGAAAGGCAAGAACACATGATAGCTTGGCACTAACAATTGGAACAGAACAGTCTAGCACTTAATAAGCAACTGGCAATCAAAACTCCTACATTCCTTTCTTTGTTCTGCCACTGACTCGCTGTAACAGCATGGCCAAATCATTTAATCTGAGTGCCTCATTTTACCCAGCTGTAAAGAGTCTTGTAACACTTCTCTCATGGATATTGTGAAGCTTATGTTTGTGAAGTCCTTTGAGATCTATGGATGAAAACTGCTAAAGGAATGTGCAAATCAGTCTTCTCTCTCATGGAAACTGACCTCTGGTTCCTGCCTAGATTCTCTGGAGGAGAAAAGTAATCCCATTTTTCTGGGCTGCTATGAAACGGCATCAGATAATCTTTCGCGGGCTATAACCCACTTCAGATGCATGGAGTGGAAAATACAGTAGGCAGGTATACCTGCCTACTGTATTTTCCACTCCATGCATCCAATGAAGTGAGCTGTAGCCCATGAAAGCTTATGCCCTAATACATTTGTTAGTCTCTAAGGTGCCACAAGGACTCCTAGTTGTTTTTGCTGATACAGACTAACATGGCTACCCCTCTGAAACTAGATAATCTGTCATTGTGCAGTGACAAAGCACTTACCTAACTGTAATTGCAAGACATACATTGTCACTAAAGTTCAATATTTCAAGTTTTGGTCAGTTTATTGCAATCTCAAATTCATTTATATACACCAAGCTTTTAGCAATCAATTTTTAAAAGTTTAAAGTAAAAAACCCTAAATTTAACAACAAAGGAAACAACTTCTTGAACAAATGCCTAAATGCATATGATACTGACAAACGGGAAAGACTAAGGGCTACAATTAACTTGTGTAAACATTATACATTTTACAACTTTCCATAACATATTTTATATACAGAAGAAAGCAATGGAAATTCCATGCAACTGGATAAACAGTTATTTACACCATCCTTTTAAAGCATGCATTACAGTATTTCTGAGTAATGAATACAACCTCTGCAAACTTCCCCAAGTATATCACCATTGATACTTGTTACCCCATCCTCCTCTCCTCACTCCCCAACACTCCATTGTTTGTTTCTTCCACTGGCTAGAACTTGTCTTTTTCACAGTACGCTCGTTTGCAGCAGGCACTGTAAGTTACTATACTTTTGTACAATGCTAGTGAAATGGAGCCTCAACTTGACTGATGCCCCTTGGCACCACCGCTAAATAACTGTGAAACAACCCAGGCTCTTCACTGAACACCCTTTCTAAGAGGCCAACTAAGGCAGGGATCCCTTAAACTCTGTCCAAAGTTTTCAAATCTGGGTGCCTAAAGTTAGATTCCCAAACCTATATTTAGGCACCTAAACATGAGCAGCTTGGTTTTTCCAGAAGTGATGAGCATTCACAAATCCCACTGAAATTAGTGGGATCTGCAGATGTTCAGCATCTTTTTTTTTTGGGGGGGGGGGGGGGTGGGGGAGAAGTCGTGCCACTTGATTTATTTACGCACTTAAATCTGGATTGAAATTTTTGGGCGCTATCCCCTACAGCACTGATACACTTAATCATAGAATCTCAGGGTTGGAAGGGACCTCAGGAGGTCATCTAGTCCAACCCCCTGCTCAAAGCAGGACCAATTCCCAACTAAATCATCCCAGCCAGGGAT
Organism: Platysternon megacephalum; assembly: GCA_003942145.1. Classification (NCBI taxonomy): domain Eukaryota; kingdom Metazoa; phylum Chordata; order Testudines; family Platysternidae; genus Platysternon; species Platysternon megacephalum. The sequence continues at coordinate 4,282,442 of QXTE01000140.1, forward strand.
TTGTCAAGCCTGACCTTAAAAACCTCTAAGGAAGGAGATTCCACCACCTCCCTAGGTAACCCATTCCAGTGCTGCACCACCCTCCTAGTGAAAAAGTTTTTCCTAATATCCAACCTAAACCTCCCCCACTGCAACTTGAGACCATTACTCCTTGTTCTGTCATCCGCTTCCACTGAGAACAGTCTAGATCCATCCTCTTTGGAACCCCCTTTCAGGTAGTTGAAAGAAGCCATCAAATCCCCCCTCATTCTTCTCTTCGGCAGACTAAACAATCCCAGTTCCCTCAGCCTCTCCTCATAAGTCTCGTGCTCCAGCCCCCTAATCATTTTTGTTGCCCGCCGCTGGACTCTTTCCAATTTTTCCACATCCTTCTTGTAGTGTGGGGCCCAAAACTGGACACAGTACTCCAGATGAGGCCTCACCACTGTCGGAGCACTTTAAAGCGCTAGTGTAAACAGGCCGGTCCGAGCTAATCACCTCGTGGAGGTGGATTACCAGGCGCAACCACACTTGCACTTCAAAGCGCTGCCACAGCCCTTTGAAGTTTCCAGTGTAGCCATGACCTAAATGACTATTTTTATCAAGGCACCCTTTACAGCAGTGGTCCCCAACCTTTTTGTGGCCAGTAGCACATTCATGTTTTCAGAAGAGTGTCGCGGGCGCCAACAATTTTTCAAGGCTTATTTTGTATTTGTACATTAAATAATCTGAAAAACATCATATTTAATATTACATAATATATGAATCCAGAGAGAAGAGAGAAGCTGGAGAGGAGCCGTGAGGACAGAGGACACCGGCGCCCGCAGCCCTGGAGTACTCTGTGCCCAGCAGGCGCGTGGCCCCGGCTTCTCTCCCCTGCTGGGCACTAGGCGGGCGCACATAAATGCCCCGGCGGGTGCCATGGCGCCCACGGGCACCACGTTGGGGACCACTGCTTTACAGGAATATCACAATGCTGGTTAAAGGAGCCTCATGAAGTGAAGTGTATTTCCAGCCTATACGGACATGAAAGTGGCTGAAATTCTATAACAAGCATGAGAGTTTGGGGCAGCCAAAAGGCTCCATTTCGCTTGGGAATCTGCCTCTTAAGACATGCAAACAAAGCCTTAGGGCTAGGTAATTCAGGGTAATACCAAGCCCTATAATGGCAACCACCAAATCTTTGTGTTTAGATGTGTACACAAGCTAAACTGAACACACACACACACACACACTTTAGCAAAGCACTTCTGCACATGCTTTACTTTGACAATGGGACTACTCATATGCTTTGAGTTAACCATGTGCTTAAGTGCTTGTTAAACTGGGGCCATAGCTCCTTCTGGCACAAGCTTTCACTCTTAAATATAAAAATCCCACTCTGATCTTGGACAGGCAACATCTAACAATCAGCCATTGCTGGACCCATTCAGAGGGAGCAGCAGATATGCCTTTGAAGACATGCATACTCCATACTGAAGTGCCTTGTAAGAGGTGAGATTTCAGTTCTGAAGATTGCTCAATCTCTCTGCCTTGCTATCTGCTATACTGTAAACTGAAAAACTAAATTCCATCTCCTGCAGCTGAAAAACTAACAGGTTGGTTAGAAACTACACTAGACTTGAAGATATGGAGACCCTAGACTACAGAATGCTTGATTTTTTGTATTTAAGGGATACCCAAGTGCAAATAAAAGTTGAAACCAAAAAATACAAGAAATTAATGTAGTGTGTTTCTAGTTTAGTCAAACCAAAAGAAAGAAAAATTAGCAGTTCACTCTTGCATTACTAAAAGAGTTGCAAAACCGGAAATCAGAAAGCTCACAGCAGAGCTGAAAGAACTTGGTGTTTTGTTGAACTTCCTCCCACAAAACACATCAACATATGTGCCTTTTCTTTCTCTCACTTGTTAAAAGAGATAGTAAAAGCTTAACTTCCCTAATAAGCCTCACCCGGGTTATGCATAGCAATGTGTCTGCCTACCAATATATGAAAGGCAGCAATCGCTACTAAGTCAAGTATTTGCAGCTTCAAAATTAGATTTCTAAATGAACAAAATTGTCTAGTGAATAGTCTTGACTGCAGCCAGTCTTACCAAAAAAACTTCACTATGACTGTACCTATTGGGTTCCGTGTTCACTATGACTGTAGTTCAGTGGTTTGATCTGATTAACCACTCCCTTTAATGGCTACTTTTTAGGTAAATGTAAACAAAAGATGTGCCACTCTCCCAACTGCTTTCAGAAAGCAGACATAAGGGAGGCAGGATTTCACCCAAGGAAATTCAACTCAAGAAAAGAACTGGGTCTGACTGAGACCCAGGGCATCCAGCAGAAGTTCCTTCCACTTGCTGGAGACAGGAATCATTGGAGCCAGGCAGCCAAGAAACACCATGTGTAGGGTTGCCAACTCTGACAGAAGCTATTCCGGGAGATTTTTTTGCCCCCCAACGTGACAATGTCATTTTCTTAAAATATGCTATTAAAATCTCCTGGGCTGCTTTCAATAGTCACCGGGAGATTGATGCCGATTCTGGGAGACTCCAGGCCAAACCTGGAGGATTGGCAACCCTATTTACATAGGTACAGGGACATCACTAAAAGCTCTGTTCTTCGGTCTTCCACTGCTGTAAGGCTAGGACAAGTAGACAAAATCATAGCCTTCCAGCAGAGAAAGACAGAAGAACAGAGCTTTTGATGATGTCCCTGTACCTATGTAAAAGATTTCAAAAGCAAAATGTACATGGCTTATATCTAGAGTATCTTTTACATCAGGATACAGTAAGTGCCAGTTTATAGTGGAACATCATTATTAGCTATATGATAGGTAACCCACTTTATTTAGCAAGGTTCTAGAAGAGTAAAACCTCCCACAGTATTTGTTACCTTTTACTGTAAAAAGCAAGTTCAAAATTTTCAGTTACAAACACACAAATACCATCTTCTTGTTGTAAGAAATGGATGTAGGTATTTCTAATGCGGCCTTCATCATGGTATCTGAGCACCAACAAAGTTATGGAAGATCAATCATCTCCCACTGCTAAACACCAGAAAGAGCTAGTTTGTAAGTCTTAGCATAGGGAATAAATTCTAAATGTAACATAAAAACAGGCAATTAGAATCCCAGAAACTGCCTTTCAAATAGGATAGACACACACAATCACTCTAGAGAGAAATATCTAGGTCGCTCATAGTTCAAATACTTTAAATACTCAAACATAATTGCTAACGTAATTGCAAAAAGGCTAACTTTGTTTCCATTATAACTTGTTGCTGAGTGAATTCAAATTTGGTTATCCTGATTTGAGGGTACTCAGTACTTGAATGATCAGGACCAAAGTATGTACACTCTTTAACCTTGGGGTAAAACAAAAAGTATATACAGTATTTACCCATTTGATAGCTTTTTGGGTAGTTATACTGGGGAAAATCCTGCTTCTACTCAAGTCAATAATTCCTACTAACTTCAATAGGGTCAGGATTTTACCCCCATAGTTTTATCAATGGCATCACTCACTCTCACTCTCTCTCTCTCTCTCACACACACACTTTAAACTTTTCAAAATACAGGCCTACAACCCTGAACACCAGAGCTATTGTAACACTGACAGATCCCCATCGTCAGCAGGGCGAATCGAACCTGGGATCTCTGGAGCTTAGTGCATGAGCCTCTACTGCATGATAGCCTAATTTTGGCAGTTAATTGATCTTTGACTATTAGCGGTAAATATGCCCAATGGCCTGTGATGGGATGCTAGATGGGGTGGGATCTGAGTAACTACAGAGAATTCTTTCCTGGGTGCTGGCTGGTGAGTCTTGCCCACATGCTCAGGGTTTAACTGATCACCATATTTGGGGTCGGGAAGGAATTTTCCTCCAGGGCAGATTGGCAGAGGCCCTGGAGGTTTTTCGCCTTCCTCTGCAGCGTGGGGCATGGGTCACTTGCTGGAGATTCTCTGCAGCTTGAGGTCTTTAAATCACGATTTGAGGACTTCAATAACTCAGACATAGGTTAGGGGTTTGTGACAGGAGTGGGTGGGTGAGATTCTGTGGCCTGCGTTGTGCAGGAGGTCAGAACAGATCAGGGGTAGGCAACCTTTCAGAAGTGGTGTGCCGAGTCTTCATTTATTCACTTTAATTTACGGTTTCGCGTGCCAGTAATACATTTTAACGTTTTTTTAGAAGGTCTATCGCTATAAGTCTATCTTATATCAATAAACTATTGTTGTCTGTAAAGTAAACAAGGTTTTCAAAATGTTTAAGAAGCTTCATTTAAAATTAAATTAAAATGCTGATCTTAAGCTGCCAGCCTGGGGTTCTGTTCACCTAGGCCTGCAGCGGGTTGAGCGCGGCCTGCGGCCGGGACGCCGGCTGGCATGGGGCTGGCAGCTGGGACCCCAGACCTGGGAGGGAAGGGGGGTTCAGAGGTGAGGGCAGAGGGTGTGTGGAGGTGCAGGGCAGAAGGCTGGGTGTGTGTGGGGGATTCAGGGGTCAGGGCTGGGGTGCTCGGCTCGTGGGGGTGCTCTCAGCCCCCTGCCCTGAGCGGCTCCTGGCAGGGGGCTGGAAGGGATATGTCCTGTTCCACCCCCTTCCCCAAGGCCCCGTCCCTACCTCTTTTCTGTCTCCTCTACGGAGCAGCGAGCACGCTGCGGCTTGGCTCCGCCCCCCTTCCCCCAGCTTCAGCTGATCGTCGGGAGGAGGGGGAGGAAAGCACCACGCTGGGGGAAGAAGCGGGGGAGGGGGGATCTTGGCTGCCACAGGACCAAGCTTCTGTCTCCTGCCCCCGCAGGGGAGAGCGGTGGGCGGGGGGGCTGAGTGGGGCTGGGGGCTGGTGCGGCGTGCCACCCAAAATCGGCTCGTGTGCCATGTTTGGCACGCGTGCCGTAGGTTGCCGACCCCTGGACTAGATGATCATAATGGTCCCTTCTGACCTTAAAGTCTATGAGCTAAAGGCCATATGGCTGTTAGCTACGGCTGTAGAGCAGACTCATTAATATGTCTCTCTCTCTAAGTGGTCTCAGTGCCACTAGATGGGACAGAACACCCCACCCAGGAGGTGTGTGAGTTACACTATGCTGACCTAAGCCCTAGTATAGACACAGTTGGGTCCATGAAAGAATGCTTCCATTGGCCTAGCTACTGTCACTCAGGGAGGTGTAGTTTCTACAGCGATGGAAAAATCCCTCCCATTGCAGTAATCTGCATCTACACTACAGGGTTACAGCAGCACAGATACAGTGCAATAGCTATGCTTCTGTCGCACAGAGATGGCTGCATTTGCTGACTTAACAACATTCTAGTTCGATATAGGTTTTTTTTTAGTCTTCAGTTGTTCTTGCATTTTATTCTCCACTTCTAATCCTGATCTTGAATGGTGTGGATTTTATTAAACAAGCACAGTTTGAGGTTTTGAAGTCTCAAAACTACTACACTTGAAAAGTGAATATATTTTCAAGATTGGTGAGGATTACGTCAATCCTAGTGTACCAGAAATCAGCTTACATTTAAATTTAAGATCTAATTAGAAAAACCCTGAAAAATCACGTTTAATGCAACCATCACGTTCTACAGTAAGTCCTGTGATCTCATCAGTTCAAATTAAAATAAATTTCTTTCATTCAGAACTAATTAAATAAACTTTGGTCAATCACATAGCCCTGCTATACGCAGGGAGATCTCCAGCAGGCAAATTTGAGCCACTACTAATAATATACAGCTTCAGCATTAGTCCCTTCATGTTACAGTTCGATTTTGACAGATTATATACTAAAATCACTACCCCAAAAACCTAGGGGTTTTGAGTAAATGGCTTAAAGTTTAGCTTTTACAGCACAAACTACAGCTATTTTGCACCCTAAGAGCATATAGCTGATGCACTATTCGCCTAATGTGTTTGATAAGGGTTTGACCTTTGTAACTGACATCACATCAACTTCTCCATTTTCTCAGTTTCATGTGTGTCAGTTTTAAGCCACTAAGCAAAGATTAGTTTGTCATATGCACATTCTCTGATTTTCAGATCTACCAAATCAATTGTGAAAATGGGATGACCACCAATTACCTGCCTATCTGCATAAAAAGCGTTTTATTCCAAAGTGTTTCTTTGGTATTCATTGTAGTAAACTAAAATTTTGCAAGATTTGTGCGCACACACATCTGACTAGTCTGACAGACATCCACTTTTCCGTGTTATAAAGTTACGAAGATCAGTTCCTCATAACCTTTCCTAACTGTGTTCTCAGTTTAGTGACAGAATCTGTAAAGGTCTTGTATGCTTCTTTCACATGATCTAATATGATTCCTTTTGAAGCTAGAAAGCCTTTGTTACAGTTTTCAAATATATTCAGGTATTTTACAGTTATTCTGACAGACCAAAAACAGGCTAGCAGCCTAACAATTCCCACATAGTTAGGTGTGCCAATATAGCACAAAAACTGTGCACTCTTTAAACGTTAATATTTTTACAGAAAATCTAGAAAGGGACATTTTTTCATAGTGTGAAAGCATTCTGTAGCTAAAGCAAGACCCTTTCAGTATTTTCTGAGAGGGGAAAAATACCCATCCACCACAAGCCTGAAAGAATTTTAGAAAAGTTCTATAGGTGGTTCAGACTATATTTTCATTAAATAAGAACATAGTGTACTGCTGGGTGAATCATTGCCAATTGGCTTAGACAAGGTAATTTTCAGCAAGGTAAAGATGTTACACCCAGAAGTTAAGTCAAATCACAATTGTTTGCATCATCAGTCAACTGTAGGTTCAGTCCAGAATGTTTTAGTAAGATACGCTAGAGAAGAGTTTGTACAGACCACAACAACTCGAAGAAGATTCTTTACTAAGGGACTGTGACAGAATATACCCGTGTTCACACCCTACACACACGTCAAATAATGTTTGTACAAGTTATGCCTTGCAAGGTATCATTTAAAAACTCAACTTGCTGATCAATAATACCATGGCAAAATACACATAGCAATATTATATGCAAAGTTATGAATACAAGCTGAAAGGATGACTCAAGTATGCTTCCCAGATAAGTCTAGGGCAGGGGTAGGCAACCTATGGCACGTGTGCCGAAGGCAGCACGCGAGCTGATTTTCAGTGGCACTCACACTGCCCGGGTCCTGGCCACCGGTCCGGGGGGCTCTGCATTTTAATTTAATTTTAAATGAAGCTTCTTAAACATTTTTAACACCTTGTTTACTTTACATACAACAATAGTTTAGTTATATATTATAGACTTGTAGAAAGAGACCTTCTAAAAACGTTAAAATGTATGACTGGCACGCGAAACCTTAAATTAGAGTGAATAAATGAAGACTCGGCACAGCACTTCTGAAAGGTTGCCAACCCCTGGTCTAGGGAGTGACTAAACCAGTTCCTCAGAGACAAAGGGCAAGCAACAAAGCTGATGGACCATTACCTGCTAAGTGGCCATTCTTTGGCAAAGAAGGGGGCAGGGACAAAAATCTACATCTGAGCAAAGAAACAGCATGAAGTTTCCTTTCTTCACCAGGCTGTCTGTGACCTTGCTCCCAGCTGTAAATGTTTCTCAAGGGGGGACAGGACTATAAAAAGAAGGGGCAGACACCCCAAAACACTCCCCACCCATTGCATTCTCTGCACCAGAGAGGACAAAAGGAAACAGCCACTGGGCTTTGGGAGAGGGGTCCTGACCTAAAGAGTTGTGTCAGTAATCTTGCTGGAAGTATGTGATGAGAATTGCTTGAATCTAATATAATTTAAGTTAGACACTAGTAAGGACTTTATATTTTTCTTGTATGCCTCATTACTTGTACTCACTTAAAATCTCTCTTTGTTACAGTTAATAAACTTGTTTAATTGTTTTCACTAATCCAGTGCACAACCTGAAGTGTTCAGGTAACTCCATTTGGGGTAATAAGCAGTGTGTATATTATTCCCTTAAAGGAATAACAGATTTAATATATTTGTACTGTCCAGGAGAGGGCTGGGCAGTACAGGACATACATTTCTAGGGGAAAATCTGGGACTGGGAGTGTTGAGGTCACCCTGTGCTAATCTTTCTGGCTGGTAAGAGCAGAGATGTGGCTGGCTGGCCGCAGCACATACAGTCATAGCTGGGAGCAACTTACATGCTGGAGGCGGTCAGCAGTCCAGGTTGGTGACTACAGCAGCAAGGCATTGTCAAGGGCACCCCATGTTACAGGACAGGGGTGACATGGCCCGCACTAGTCTAGATTGTGCCACAGTATGTCACAAGGACATATAAGAATTGGGATTTATTACAGAACAATGCTTTTGAGGGTTTGGTGTAAAGCCTCATCACTAGGCTTGACAGAATTAAGTTTGTATTTTTTTTAATAATTTCAACCGGTAATATTGATTATTTTTAAGCTTTTTTAAAAAAAATATTGATTTAAATTTTCAGTTATGAGAAATTATTAATGGGAGGTCAGACAATTATTTAATGTCAGGAGACATTGGGATTCAAAGTCAACGCTTTACATACAAATTGCCCTCATCACATGTCAAAATATAGAAAGTAAATATCCTTAAATCATCAAATCATCCCCGTTTTTGCTATTCATTCACTAGTCCATTTGTAATGAGCCTAATTCAAAAAAATTTTAAATGACTGGATTTTGACTCAAGTTATCAAGCAGCATTTTTCTTTCTTTGCCTATCTGTAACTTTGATTATCATTGATAGAAATATATTTTTGTTGGTTTGTATATGTGCAGTGAAACTGATGCTTACTGACATTCACCAATAAAAATTGAATCCTTCCAAGCCTACTCACGACCAATATGCATTGCTAGAACACATTTAAATATAGATTATACTAATCGGCTTACATCAGGTACATCGTCCAATATAGATGCTTTCTTGACTTTACAACACCTAACATTGCTAAAAATCAACTGTGTTCCATATACTGCTGAGCTGGGACCAGACATCTCCTCATTTAAAAAAAAAAAAAAAAAAAAAACCCTCCACAAGCCTATAGGCAGCCCTCTTGGGGCCAGAAGGGATGTTGTAAATCCCTTCAAGTCTCAGTGCTACAGACAATATAACCATAATCTTCTTTTATTAACTGCAGGGCTGTGGAAAAGCTAAACAAGAGTTGTGCACTGGAAATGCTCTGAAGGGAAAATGAGAGAATCTGCAATTGAATAGAGCAATGGCAGGGAATGATAATTCCACTACTCTGTGCTGTGGATCTGCTATTTTGAGTTCTCAAAAAGAGCACAGCTAGTGTAAAACACTAGCCATATAGATTGAGGTTTACAAGTCCAATGTTGCTTTGTGAATATACTGTCCCTGCACTGGTACAGCTCACTACTGCAAGCTATATGGTATATTACAAGCCCAGAGACCGTAAACAGTGATTGAATAGCTACCCTATAGCCCTCTAACCTTGGCTGTCTGTCACAGAGAACATAGCACCAGGAGTTGCTGCAGCTACTCTCAATGGAAGGTCTTCAATTCTGGGGGAAGTAATTAGCATTCCAGTTTCTAATCAATGCTGCCCATTTTACAGGCATAAAAACTTGTATTCAAGCTAATGTTTAAAATCAAGTCTACACAAGTTAAGGAGGAAGGTACTATACATCTGGGGTCAGGCTTGAGTGATGAGAGATTACAAGTGTCGCTTACAAGGTTCACAAGATACATACATAGTAGATATCCAGATTGGGGTGCGGGAGTTTTCAAAGCGTCAATGAATAAGTGATCTCGGGTATGCCACCCATAGAATGTATTTAGAGTCCAAGTCAGTATTGGTGTAGCGAATAGTTGCATGGGTGGGTTTGTCAGGGAAGGGAGTGGGTTATTTCCCTGACCTGCGGTCTCGTTTACTCTACATTAGAAGATATTTTAACAGTCTGGAGCTACATTCTGAGGAAACAAGTGACAAGAGACTTCCATCCATTGCCTTCTTTTGTTCTTGACAATAGAAAAAATGGCTGGTAAATTCCATTTGCCTACCTGGTAATCACATTAATTAGCGAACTGGCTACCTACAATATTTGAGTACAAAGGGTATAATTCTATTTTGGGTATGACAAACGAAAGATCTGTGCCTTTTCTAGAATGTATGTAACCGAGTAACTACTCTGAAAAGGATTAAGTGAAACCTAAATAAATTAGAGTGCACAGAACTCAAGAAAAGTCTTTGACCAGTACCAGAGACAGGTTCCATTTGTGAGAAGCAGGGAGCAAGTCATTCTGAATCCCAATTAAAATCTCCAGGCTGGTCTCATCGTGGGAAGAGGGGGATGAAACAAAAAATTCCTATTCACCTATAAAAGGTTCAAGGAATAAAAGAAACCAAAAGACAACAGTGCAGGCTGTATTTCAAACAGGAGAAATCACTAGGGCCTGGAATGTGCATCAGCCATTTGAAGACAAAGCAAGTGGTCTAGACGACTAACACACTTTGAGGGGGAGGGAGGACTTCCTTGAAGGGGATACCTGAATCATTTGGGGCAAACATCCATTAAATAACCTAAGACATTAACGAAAACAACCATGTACCCAATAGCATAAAACAAATATTTTACTTTATTAAAGTAGAGAAATTAATACACAGCCTTTTTCTATACAGTAGTTAGTGGCACAGTGATTGTCAAGGAAGGCAGGTCCTCAATTGTATTTACATTTAGAACAGGGGTCGGCAACCTTTCAGAAGTGCTGTGCCGAGTCTTCATTTATTCACTCTGATTTAAGGTTTCATGTGTCAGTAATACATTTTAACGTTTTTAGAATGTCTCTTTCTATAAGTCTATAATGTATAACTAAACTATTGTTGTATGTAAGGTAAATAAGGTTTTTTAAATGTTTAAGAAGCTTCATTTAAAATTGAATTAAAATGCAGAGCCCCCCAGACCGGTGGCCAGGACCCGGGCAGTGTGAGTGCCACTGAAAATCAGCTCGCGTGCCGCCTTCAGCTCACGTGCCATAGGTTGCCTACCCCTGCTTTAGAGCTACCTATTTGTAACCCAGTTACTTAAAGTCTTTTCAAAGTTTTAACGTGTTTTTTTTAAGATGAATCAAGTGTTTACATCTACCAATTGCTAAACGAGTGGGTTTTTTCCTCACTGACATAAAAAAGCCTTAGTATGCATTCCTCTTATATTTGTGGCTTTTTTTCAAAATGCCCCCATACCGCCTGTAGTCAGTTCTGCTAAAGACTAGACAATTACTATTTACCCTGCACTATAAGAAGAAACCAAAAGGACTGGTTCTCACATGCATGCCAGGAGTCCTACTGAAATCAATGGGACCACGTAAGCACTTAAAGTTAAGAAAGTGCTTTGTTGAACCAGGAACCAGAACAGGAACACAAATTGCTATGTGCTGCTCTGTAAGACTCCAAATTATCCTAGTCAGCTACACAAATATGTTATAGATTATAACCACAAGACATTTTAAATACAAAAGTTTGCAGATCTTTCATAGGTTAGTAAATTTAAGTCCAGAAGGGACCATTATGATTATTTAATCTGATTTCCTACATAACACAGACGATAGAATTTTTTTTGTTTTTGCTGGGCACAAGTTTTTCTTGAACTTTCTGGTTTAACCACCTGCTTTTACTTGTTCAGACTTCCTTATTTTTAAGTTCCCTTTTCTAAAGCTTAGAGCCACAGTGCTTGTTTTTTGCCCATTCCTTCCAATGAGGATGTTGAATTTATTACACTGGAGGCAGCAGTACTTAGTGTCTTAACTACAGTTACTATTTGAACCAACTTATGGGTGTTACTTAAGATGATGTGTCTGTTCTTGTGAACTACAGAACAAGCTGTTCCAAGAGGCAATCATTTCTTGTATCTAGAAATATTGGTTCTCTAAATCCTGTCTTGATTTAACATTTAAGCCAGTTTATATGCTAGAAGCTGAAGCCCCCCCACACCCCCATATTATTATTATTATTGAAGAGATAGTCTAAATATAGAATTAACAACATTGGAGCCTTACCTAGACTAGTTGGTTTTATCAGTTCATCCAGCAAGTCGTAAAAAGGTAATTTCTGAAGCTTTATGTCTGGATGGACAGGGTGGAGCGCGGATGTTAGGTGGGGAAGTTCCAGTTCATGTTTAGGTCCCAGAAGAGAAACAGGAAGCAATGGTGACGTTGCAGGGTGGCCATCATAAGTGAGCTGTGGAATGGTAGATGGAGACAAAGTTGCTGGCATGGAAGTTGAGTGTACGCTGGGGAGAGACAAGTCTGCAGGTGTCATGATTTTCTGAGGGAACCTCCGCCTATAGAGTTCTTTAATTTTCATTTGGACAGCAGGGCTGCAGCCGGCTTTTAACAAATGCAGTGCTTTTGTGAGAAGTTCGTGTTTGCGTCCGTGCTTGTTCCTCCCCGCGTATCCCAGAAGTACTTGCAGCTCAGAAACTCTAAGGCTCATAACCATTTGCTTGAAGACAAACAAAATTCATAAATATTAGTATTACAGTTACCACCTCTGCAGCGTTAATACTTTTCTGTTAATCTTTTTCATCATAGCTTATTTAGAAGCTGACATTTCTATCCCATCCGTGACTATCTAAAACACAACTTAAAATGTGATTGTGTTTGAGTACTAGTAGCAATCTAGATCTAGAAAGTCTGTAACGGCCTTTTTACTTTAAAGGTACTGAACTTTCATTTGCTAAGTGTGATCCAAGACCATCACGGCAGGAGTGAACATTTTAGGAGAAAGCGGACGAGCTTCAGAAAAAGACCCGGGGGGTGAGAGGGAGAGAAGGGGGAAGATTTGTAATGTGAGATACCAGTATATTATTCATAAGTTTAATATTTTTTCTTTCAATTGTACATTTCAGTAAATGCAGTTATGGTCTAATAATTTTGGTTCCACTAATATGACCAAAATGCTAGGGAGTGCTTGGAGTGCAGGACACAAGTTTTAAAACACCATTTTGAATTAGCTTGTGCTACATGGAAATTTAGAATAGTGTTTACAACAAAAAGAAACAACAGAGCATAAATCCGTTAATTAAAAAAAAGAGAGAGAGAAAGGGAAACCATCTCTAAAATTCAGAGCCCGTTAACTGACAAGTACCAACTATCACAATGGACTATACTAATAAAATAACTTTAGCATAAAGCTTGCACTGTATTCAAGACAGGTATTTGGAAGGATATTTTGTTATCCACAATCTTACATGATTCCTAGTCTTAGGGCTGTACACTGCTGCCTATCACCATAATACTTGAGCATAGTCAAAATATGTTAAAGTTAGAAGAAGAAATTACAAAAGTAGTCAGTGTATTGCTTTTAACCATGAGTTTCTTTTGTCGTCACTGTTTTTCACCCCTCTTTCTACACTTCTGCTAGTCAATTTTCAACCCGCATGTCGGTCATACCTCTCCCCCACATCCCTACTAAAAAGACAGAGAACTTAAGTGAAGACAAAAGAAGATGCAGCTACCTTAGCCACCATAGCTAGCAGCTATCAAGGACTATACTCCAAACTTGAAAAATCTTACATTTCATCGCGGTAACTTCAAATACTATGTTTTTTAAAATGCATTCTGTTTAAGCTGTTTACCTTAAGTGGCTCCTCTAAACAGGAATGAATAATAAAATGTTAACTTTAAAAAATAATATACAAGTACATGTGTTTATGGTCTAGGCCATTTAAGTGTTCTGAAGAACATACCACCTTGGTTTGCCTCAAGATCCATTTTCTCTTAGCCACTTACATCAAAAGCATTACCTGGTGCTGGAGTTAGTTTTTTGGGGTGGGAGTTTTTACATGCAAAGAAAACCTCCCGTGAGGTGGATAAAAAGAGAGCCACGAGAGCCAAATAATTTGACAATGTTTAAGTTTGGTGATACTGTCATTTTAAAAAGGCGTGACAGAACTTAAATCAAATGGCAAAGAGGAACTAGAGTGTGCATTTGGGGCAAAGGGAGGGGGGAGGGAAATAGCCGCAGGTTTCAAAAATACTTAGAGGAGGTTTTATTTCATTTGGCATCGATGGGACCCTACCAAATTCACAGCTGTGAAAAACAAGTCATGGACCATGAAATCTGATCTCCCCCGTGAAATCTGGCTATTGTAGGGGAGGGGCAGGGCTCAGGGGGCCTCAGCCGGGAGCTCCGACCATGGGCTGGGCTCCAGCTGCTAGTCCCAGCCCAGGCTGAGGAGGGACAGTCCCCTGCAGGGGCCGCTCTCAATCCTGGGTCAGACCCACCTCCAGGAACCTCCCCCACCCGCAGGAAGCTCCAAGGCCCAAACTGTCAGCCCGACCTGGGCAGAGAGGCTGCGGGGAAAACCCCAGACATATAGTAACCCATCCCCCCATACCCGCACTTCTGCTCCGCTGCTGGCACTGGCATTGACTTTAGAGCTTGGCATCTGGCCAGCAGCCACTGCTCTCTGGCTGCCCACCTCTGAAGGCAGCACCCCTGCCAGCAGCAGCGCAGAAGGAAGGATGGCAATCCCACAACCCCTCTACAATAGCCTTACAACCCCCCACAACTCCTTTGTGGGTGAGGTTACAACCTAAGTTCCCTCTAAGCTGCGCAGCTGCCTATTAAACCCCAGGCATGGGCCCAGGGCTGCGGCCAGGGGAGAGGCGCCCCTCCCCGCCAGCCCCAGCGCGGACCTGCCACGGCAGGGAGAGGCACCCCTCCCCCGGCCCAGCCGGAGCTGCCAGGGAGAGGCGTCCCTCCCTCGGCCCAGCCCAGCCCCACCGGAGCTGCCGCGGCCGGGGAGAGGCATCTCTCCCCAGGCCCCGAGCTGCTGCAGTGCAAGCCCCTCATCCCTGGCCCCACCCCAGAGCCCCCCCGCCCCGCACGCCAACCCTCTGCCCCAGCCCTGAGCCCCCTCCCACACTCCGAACCCCTCGGCCCCACCCCCACTATATGAATTTTGTTAGGTGCACCAATATGAAGGTGATGTGTCACACATCACCTCCATATTGGTGCACATAACAAAATTCATTCCACACATGGACGTAAAAAATTAGAGGGAACACTGGTTACACCACCATGAAATTTCATATGTAAACATTTGAAACTGTGAAATTGACTATTTTTAAAATCCTATGACCATGAAATTGACCAAAATGAACCGTGAATTTGGTAGGGCCATAGGCATTGACCATCACTGTTAGCTGAATTACTATGAATTTTTCAGATGCCATTTCCAATCTAAAACTAGCAATTCACTTCTATTTTCCTTTTCAAACACTCAAAACATTATATATAGGCTTCTCTTTTCCATTTATGATTGTATCCTCTGGTCCCTTTACTCTTGCATAGTCTCTCCTTCTATTTCCCAAGATGGCCTGCTGAATGAAACCAATGACAAGTCTAGATTGCTTCACTTCTCTTAGGGAACCGAGAGGACTTGTGTGTACTAAATGAAACTGAGAATCCTCTGTGCATACAGTACTTCCCTACAACCCCAAAAGAAACGAAGTCCTAAGCAAGGCTCTGGTCAGTTTCTCTTTGGAATCTCTGCCAATGACTGGGGAAGAGTTCTATTCAGAATAGCAACAGACCAATGTGACACCACTCTGAAGGATATTCCTGCAGGGGAATTTTGGAAATGCAAGAGGTCATGGGAAATTAAAAGTCCACAGTCCCAAAATGACCACCTGTTTTTTCTTGTATGGAATTTTCTAAAACCCTACCTTTATTATTCAGTATTTCTGATGTCAATTTACAATGATAAATTTCAAGATAATATTCATTGGGTTTGAGGAGTAATTACTATAAGTTGGGGCCTAAAATAACTGCTATATTTTGTAGGCAGGTAGCATCAGGCTTCTGAGTTTCCACAACCATGGAAACTGCTGTGAAGTCCACTCCTTACCACCGTTTGCTGCCTTAGTATAATGAAAAATATATGGTTCCATTTAAAAAAAAAAAAAAAAAAAAAGATGTCACCTGTGGCTATGAAGATAACTTGAGATGCAAAATGAGTATAAAATGATGCTTTGCTGTATTCCCGAACTCTTCAAACCACCAAAACAATAGTTCGGATATGTATACTGCCTCACTCACTTAATGAATTAACTCTGAAACCTAAAATATGACAATATTATAGAGAGCTCTCACTACTTGTTGTTTTAGCAGAAACATGCTTATCCTACAAACCCAACCAATCTTCCCCATCTCCCTAGATGTCAAGAGTCTGAAATGTTCCCTACCCAGCTCCTAAAACCTCCAGCTTCCTGCATGAAATCTTCTACAGTGTGGGTAGGTATTGTCAATATAAGAGTCTGTGGTGCACTAAAAACTGAAGGAACACAATATAAAAAAAATTAGCTACTGTACTGATTATATAATTAATTTTCATATTTAAATACCTTCATTTTAATTTAAATAAAGTTGTCACAGAATTTCTATATTTCTGTTAACATAAGAATGGCCATACTGGGTCAGACCAAATGTCTATCTAGCCTAGTATCCTGTCTTCCAACAGTGGCTTCAGACAGAACCGGACAATTATCAAGCGATCCATCTCCTGTCATCCAGTCTGAGCTTCTGGCAGTCAGAGGTTTAGGGATGCCCAGACCATGGGGTTGCAACAGACAAATACGATTCAAGGTCCATGGTGCAGAAGCTAGGGCCAGCTCGGTGCAGAGTACACATGGTTTGGGCACAGTTGAGAGCTCTATTAGCATCTTTTACACGTGCAGCTACTCTATACTCCTCTTCTAGCTAAAGGGTATTTCTTTATATGGATTTACTTAAGTAGAGCAGATGAGCTATTTCATAAAGAGAGGGTGTCTTAGAACATTTCAGTCACTCACAATATAGTGTTGACAACTGAGAGAGAAAGTGACATTTAAGTACATCTGAGACACTGAAATACAACATGTAAATCTTCCTTGTGTTTAAAGAGACCCATTTGTTAAGCTGAAGGGTTTAAACAACTACTATCACCATTTCCTCAGTGGCTAGAATCCCTCATAATTCTGCAGTTTTCTTGCTTTGGTAAAAATATACAGATTCAGTTCTTGGAAACATTGGGGAAACCCAGACTGGATAAGGAAGTTTTCCAACTAGAGAGACACCCCATGAATAGGTGTTTTCCCCTTAAAGGTTAAGCACACAAAATTTGTAGTAAGTACTGATATGATGAAAGCATGATCCATAGCATAAACAAACTTCATTAATCAAAATAAATAACATTCTTCACTGACTTCCTATCCTGAAACCCCTGTACCTGGAACCTTATTTTTAAAAAGGTACAGTAACTGGATTATACTTGCAACATTAAGAAGCTAAAAGTAACATGGTGTTCCCTTAAACAGGTGTACTCAATCAACTTGAAACTATTTTAAAGTGGATTTTTGAAACAAACTAGATTTTAGGTATTTTCTTGTTGATTTTTGTAGTTTTATGATGTTTTCCCATTTTATTTATTTTTTTCCCTGTTGATTTTATCCCTCCTTCCCTGTTGTAGCATAAGAGCAACAGGAAAAATATGGGAACTCACTAAGGCCCCATCTACACTAGCATTCCACCAACATAGCTGTCAGTTAGGGGTCTGAAGAGGTTTGAGCCTTGACTGACACAACTGTGCTGGCAGAATCTCCTAGTATAGATGGAGTTACACATCCAAAACTGTGCTTTTACTAGTACAGGTTGTTTTGCTTGGGAGGTGAGGGGGTGGAATAAGCTATGCAAGAAAACCCCAGCTTTGCCAGTATAAGCTGCATCCACACTAGGAGCCCTTTGCCAGAAAAGCATTCCTAGTGTAGATATGGTCAAACTATAGTGAGGAAACACTGACTATACACCAAGTGCTGTCAAGCAAAGTAAACAATCAGAAAAAATAATTCTCTGATTTTTCCAGCCTCATCTACACTTAAATGTTTTGCTGATATGGCTACAGGCAAAACTCCTTTAGTATAGACACATTTTAATATAGTACATGTCATAAAGCAGAGCATAAGCAGCTAAGTCAAAAAACACAAAGGGCCTAGGACAGCTTAAGGGCTGTTCAAAGTGAATATCAGGGTAAGTTGATAAACAAGCATTGTAAGGAAAGTATCTGTATTTTGACTCATTAGTCATGACCTTGTAATACTAGAGGCTAGATCTAACCTGAAAATATAAATCTGATATTTCTTGTTTGGCTACATAACACACAAATATATGCTCCTGTGTAATAGTGTAGAGCATTAGTCATGAAGGAGAATTATCTTACGTATAAAAATCTCACCCTGGTCTTCCGGTGCTGTATCTCATGGTTCATTTTTCACTTTAAGACACAGATGCACTGATGGCCTTGGGCGAGTCATTTAATTTCTGTATCTCAGTGTGAGTGATGTGCAGACTAAACCACTTCAAAAAGAGCACTCTACAAGTATTATTCAAAATTGCCCTCTTGGCTTTATGACTCTCATGGATTTGTTCCACCCCAACTCTGACATGGTTGCACACATCTATTTCCCTCCTAACAGGAAAGGATGTTCTTCCATTTGTGCTGCCTCCAGGTCTCTGTCTTCCCCAATCCTTTCCAAACAAATTTTATTACAGTTAATGTTTAAAATTAAATATACACAAGTTAAGAGGGAAGGTACTGTACATCTGGGGTCCGGCTTGAGTTATGAGGGATTACAGGTATCAGTTGCAAGGATCACAAGATACATATCACATAACCAGCATAGACCCAGGTTGGGGTGCGGGGTTTTTTAAAGCATCAGTGGATAAGTGGGCTCGGGTACACCACCCATGAACTACTTTTAAATTAAGCCAGAGTTTTAGCAAACACTGGAAGTAAAGATTGTACAAGCACCAAAGGCAAAAAGATAACATCTAGGTGCATTTAAGGGCAGGAGCAAAGGAAGGAGATTTTTGCCTAAAGCTCCCACATTGGCCAACACTTTCTCATTTCAGTATGTGAAAGAGACAACCCAGCAAATGAGTATTTCTACATCACAGTAGTTGGTCAAGTGGCATACTTAGAGAAGTCACCATGGACAAATTAGTCCAGGACGCTGACTAAAAAGTTGTGACCCTTCTCTGGAATGTTACTGCATTGGCAGACACTTTTAAATATGCATTTGGATGGGCACCAAACCACACTTTTTGCCTAAAGCCACACAAAGACCTTTATGACGCTCCACCCATTATTCTAAAAGGTCTTACTCAGTACCAAGGAAGCTGAATACCTTATTCATCTTTTAAAGGAAGTAAATTTTTTTTTTAAAACAGAAAGGAGGGGGAAGGTAGATAAAGACAAAGGGTAGAGTGGAAGTGGGGGGGAAACTATAATAAGATTAGCCAGAAGTGACAGGGAAGTAGCAGAAAAAACAACAGAATGGAAAAAAAAATGGAAGAGGAAAAAGGTACCACCACTAGGAGAACTTTACAAAGCCTCTGACACACTTCAAAATCCCAAAGAATTTGTTTTAAATTGCCAGGAATGTAACAAGTGGCAATAGTTATAAAATGTCTCCAAAACAAGGATTTGGGGGGGGAGGGAGAGAGAACACAAGTTTGTTTCCTGGGGTGGTTCTTCCTTCCCGTTCAGAGTTAATTTTTTTGAAATGTTAACTTATTCTCTCTCTCTCACACACACACACACACACACACCCAACAAAAGCCTCTCCAAAACTATAAATCATAGTTGCTGCAGAATTTCTATTGAGTTTCCAACAGGAAATACACAGTTAATAACAGAAAATTATCAAAGCTAACAGCCCTGGTGCTGATTCCAAGGAAATGCAAAGTTTTTCTTTTAAATATATAACTGATGGAAGTCAAACAAAGTCCCAACGGCATATAAATGGATTTTAGAAGTCTCAGAATATGCCACTAATAAGAACTAGAAGCTGAGAAACAAGACATCAAAAATTTGGAGTATCTGATCCTGCAAACACTTATGCACATATATAATTTTACTCACTTGGGTAGCTCCACTGACTTACCTGGGACTACTTATATGCTTAAATGTTGGAGGACCTGAGCCTGATTTATAAAAGTCCAAGTTATGCTAGCTGTAAGCAGGAACCTCTGACATTATCTGTATATTCATTTAAATAATTAATGATTTACAAAAACAAAAATTGAAAAGGAAAGCTGTCTAATGAGCACACTTTGCTCTACTCTGCGCAGAGTGTAAGGCAAGGGCCAGTCTACACTAAGATGTTGTAAGGGCTTCCATCACAGAGGTATTGAGGGTAAGGCTACACACTACAATCCTTACAGCTGCAGTGCTGCATGCAACTACTGTGGCTGTAGTATGAGCACTTGCTTCAGCAATGGAAGGGGCTTTTCTGTCTAGAGTAAATCGACCTCCTTGAGAGGCAGGAGACAGATTATAGGAAGAATTCTTCCATCGCCCTACCAATATCAACACCGGAGCTCAGGTCGGCTTAACTATGTCTCACAGCCCTGTAAATTTGTCACACTCCTGTAGCTAGATCGATCTAAGTTTTAGATGTAGACTAGGCCTGAATACATAAGGAGAACTGGCAGCAGTTATTGTCTGGATGAGCCTTAAGGATTCAGACACATTTAGTGTTAGAGTTCTACAATTGTTTCCCAGACAAATACAGACAGACATTTCTTCTTCTTCTGTGATTCAAGCTATAAACTACTACTCTAAGAAGTTTATAGCATGGTTCTAAAATATGGTTCTAAATGAGGTCCTCAAAAATTAATCCTTGTTCACAATGAAAACCATACTAAAGGATTAAATCATAGTACAGAAAGGGTTTCCATTAATCTCACTATACCTACAGCATCCAGCAGTATTAACACATTGTTTCACTGCCAGATAGCTCTTCGACACTAGAAACAAGTCTCTCTCTCTGGATGTTCTGGTAAAATCTTATGATTGCAGGTGATGAGGTTTTGTGAAGTTCCCCTCTGGCGTTATCTGGACTGGGGATCTGCTAGGTCACTCCAATCCTTGACTCTGGGAGCCAGAGTCTTACCCTGCTCTGCTGTGAGAACCCCCACTCCAGGGCTGTTCACGCACAGCCTCTGGCATGTAAACTGCTCCCAGCTACTTGCAACCGAATGACACTAGCCAATATCTCCGGTCCCAGACCAACGCTAGGAACTTCTGTCTTGCAGTGTCCAGTTATGCCTGCTGGACGCTGCAAGTTTATGAGAGTTTGTCAATTTAACAAAGAAATTGATATGTACCAGGCTTGTTATCCCAAGGGGAGCCTCTGACACACTTCAAACCAAACGCACTGCTTCAGGTAGAATAAACAAACAAATTTATTAACTATAAAGATAGATTTTAAGTGATTATAACTCAAAGCATAAGTCAGATTTGGTCAAATGAAATAAAAGAAAAACGCATTCTAAGCTGATCTTAACACTTTCAATGCCCTTACAAACTTAGATGCTTCTCATCACAGGCTGGCTGGTTGCCCTTCAGCCAGGCTCTCCCCTTTGATCAGCGCTTCAGTCGCTTGGTGTGGTGTCTGTAGATGTAGGTGGAAGAGAGAGGAAGAGCTTGGCAAACATCTCTCCCTTTTATCATGGCCTTTCCTTGCCCCTACCCCTTCAGAGTCAGATGAGCATTACTGAGGGTATGGCTACACCAGCAGCTGTACAGCGCTGAGAGTTAAACCCGCCTTCGTACAGCTGAGTAGGGAAAGCGCTGCAGTCTGTCCACACTGACAGCTGATAGCGCACTGGCGTGGCCACATTTGCAGCGTTTGCAGCTGCATTGGGAGCGGTGCATTATGGACAGCTATCCCAGCATTCATGTGGCTGCAACATGCTTTTCAAAAGGGGGTGGGGTGGGGTGGAGTGTGACAGGGAGTGTGGGGGGAGAGAGAGTGCTTTTTGGGGTGCTGAGAGTGCGTCAGTATGCTGCCTTGCAAGTTCCGACCCCCCTGCCCCCTCCTGCTTCTCATTCACTCACTCAAAGCAAATAAAATGTTTGCTTTTTCTCTCTGGTATGGAGCTTTGAAATGGCACTTCCGCATTCCTGGAGCCAATCACAACAATGAGAAGAGTGGCCACTTGATAAGGGGATTATCGCAGCAAGTTAACTCCTCGTTCGCACTGACACCCGGGAGTTGTAGCCACTACTCTGCATCTCTTATTCCTCTCGGGGAGGTGGAGTACCTGCAGCGCTGTAGCCAGGGAGATACAGCGCTGTACGTGCCTTGCCAGTGTGGACGGGGAGTTAGTCTCTCCAAGCAAGGTTGAGCAATTCCCCTGGTGTGGCCTCATGCAGGTGAGTCATTGCATTGTAGCTCCCTTGCTGGACAATGTCTGTTGATGGATTGTTTGACACCCCGCCCAAGCGTTGGTTACTTTCCTTGCTGTTGCCTCTGGGGAGCTAATATCTGGCTGATTCCCCCAACTTACAGCATGTTTTAGTGACAACCATACTACATAATTCTCATAACTTTATATGCATTAATGATATACATGTATGGATAGAGAAATGACTTTCAGCAGATCACCACCTTTCCCGATACCTTACAAGGCATGCTTTATACGTAAGATCACAATTATATGAAAATGAGGGTTACAGCATGCTCCCCCAAGGTATAGAACTACTCTAAGAAGTTTATAGCATGGTTCTAAAATATGGTTCTAAATGAGGTCCTCAAAAATTAATCCTTGTTCACAATGAAAACCATACTAAAGGATTAAATCATAGTACAGAAAGGGTCTCCATTAATCTCACTATACCTACAGCATCCAGCAGTATTAACACATTGTTTCTCTACCAGATAGCTCTTTGACACTAGGAACAAGAGTCTCTCTGGATGTTCTGGTAAAATCTTACGATTGCAGGTGATGCGGTTTTACATCACGTATGGCTAAGATTTGTTCATCCCTTCAGGGATTTTACAAACTAAACAACTGGAATTCCAGGATCACAGTAAGATTTATGAAAATATTAGCAAGGATGTCAGGAAGAATAACATATTCCTTCTCTGTATGAAGCCACATTCCCTAATCTTAAATCCCATTTGTAAGACTAGCATGCTGTTAAGATAGAACTATAAAAATTGTAATCAGCCAATTGAAAAATTGCAAGAGAGAGTAAGACCAAAAAAAATTCATGGAAACCTCAAGCCCCTCCATGACAGGTTGTAACTTCCTGCATCTGTCTAATGCATACAGAACACTAAAAGACTGAAGTTACAGTAATTCAATATGGAAGGGAGGCAAAAGCAGAAAAGTACAGTAATAAATATACAACACACTATAACCTTTATGGAGGATATTGCTATTCATAATGAAAAACTCAGCTCCTTTCTGGTGTTACCCACGCAATGTTTTCCCAAGATGGTGTAAAAAAATTGTACAAAATAATTAGGGCTGTTGATTAATCACAGTTAACTCAGGTGATTAACTCAAAAAATTTAATCACGATTAATCGCACTGTTAAACAATAGAATACCAATTGAAATTTATTAAATATTTTTGGATGTTTTTCTACATTTTCAAATATATCGATTTCAATTACAACACAGAATACAAAGTGTACAGTGCTCACTTTATATTATTTTTTATTACAAATATATGCACTGTAAAAATTATCAAAGAAATTAATTTTTCTATTCACCTCATACAAGTACCGTAATGCAATCTCTTTATCATCAAAGTGCAACTTATAAATGTAGTTTATTTGTTACATAACTGCACTCAAAAACAAAACAACGTAAAACTTTAGAGACTACAAGTCCACTCAGTCCCACTTCTTGTTCAGCCAAGAGAAAACAAGTTTGTTTACATTTACAGGAGATAATGCTGCCCACGTTTTGAAAGTGAGAACAGGCATCACAAGATATTTACGTGCCAGATGCACTAAAGATTCATGCACCTCTTCATGCTTCGGCCATCGTTCCAGAGGACATATGCATGTCCACGCTGATGATGCTTGTTAAAAAAATAATGCGTTAATTAAATTTGTGACTGAACTCCTTGGGGAAGAATTATATATCTCCTGCTCTGTTTTACCCGCATTCTGCTATATATTTCATTATATAGCAGTCTTGGATGATGACCCAGCACATGTTGTTCGTTTTAAGAACACTTTCACTGCAAATTTGACAAAATGCAAAGAAGATACCAATGTGAAATTTCTAAAGATAGCTACAGCACTCGACCCAAGATTTAAGAATCTGAAGTCCCTTCCAAAATCTGAGAGGGACGAGATGCGGAGCATGCTTTCAGAAGTCTTAAAAGAGCAACACTCTGATGTGGAAACTACAGAACCCCAACCACCAAAAAAGAAAATCAACCTTCTGCTGGTGGCATCTGACTCATGATGAAAATGAACATGCGTCAGTCCGCACTGCTTTGGATCGTTATCGAGCAGAACTCATCACCAGCATGGATGCATGTCCTCTGGAATGGTGGTTAAAGCATCATGGGACATATGAATCTTTAGCACATCTGGCACATAAATATTCTATTATTGTTTAACAGCACGATTAATCGCACGATTAATTGTGATTAATTTTTTTAATCGTGATTAATTTTTTGTAATCGATTGACAGCCCTAAAAATAATAAGTAGGTGACAATTAAATGTTCCTGTAATACACAGGTGATGATGTAGCATCCTTACCTGAGGAAAACCTTATTTTCTGTATTTATGCCCTGAGAAGAACAGTTCATAATCATTCATTTTGAACAAACGCATTCATTCACTGGTCCAAGTTGCAAATAAAAAGTTTCAGGTAACCTTATTTTATTGTTATAAATAATTTGCTATCCAAGTGATTTCAACATACTGCAACTGCAAGGAAAAAATTAAACTAGGATTGATCCAGTGTGCAAGTTCTCTCTCTTCTAAATCAGTCACCTTAAGCAGCTCACATGTACCACCACCTAGTTCATGGTTCTGATTTGCTAATACTATGCTTCTCACTCCAGTGGCAAAAGTATGACATACAGCTTCAAAAGTCAGATACCATTTACTGTATAATGTTCTCTCACAACACCTGTCAGTTTTCTTGCTAATAATACCACTGAAAACCTTTTAATATATCAGTTCAAAAAACAGTTTTAGCACTTCAGAGTTATTAAAAATTCTGTTTGGACATCTAAGAATAGAAAAAACATCTTTCTTGCAGAGTGGCTTACTGATTTATTATAGATTAACTCCCATCATTTTGTTTTAAGGTCTCAGAAATGAGCTGTATTTGATGTCTAGAACCTGTGGTCTTGTTTATAACGGACCCAGCAGCTAATGAAAATTCCAAGATGTCATGGGAGTACATCATTGTCAATATATTACTGGAGTGTGGATAGTAAAGAAATAACCTCTAAACCTTTTTTTTTTTTTTGGCAGTTTGGCCAACAAACAAAATAAATCAAAATAAACAAATGAAAATACCCAACTTATCTGTGTAGGTGGTGGTTTAAGGCCAAGATTTTTCAAGTGTCACTAGCAATTTCTACAAAAACAACAAGGAGTCTGGTGGCACCTTAAAGACTAACATATGTATTTGGGCATAAGCTTACCGGACTCCTTGTTGTTTTTGTGGATACAGACTAACACGGCTACCCCCTGATACTTGATAGCAATTTCTAGTTATCCAAATGCCCAACTTAAGAAACCTGAGACAGGGGCACTCACTCCTGAGTCCTGCTAGTGGCTGGGTGTGGTACTGCAATCGTTTTCCTGCTCCTGGCACCCTCTGCAAGTTGCCAACCTTGCTAGGCGGGTCTTCAGTAGTTCAGCCCTCCAATTAAATCACACAGTGAGCAATGGACCACTTCCGGCGTAGCAAATAGTTCAACACAGTGTATCAGCCCTCACCAGGGTCTTTAGCCTCACCTCTGGGTCCTTTACATCCAGCTAACCTGCTACGGCCGTGCAGCTCCTTTTATCTAAGCCTGCTGGGCTCTAGTTAGCGGCTTCCTCGAGGCCTCTCTCCTCCACTGCTCTTTTCTGGGGCAGGGTTTAGTAGCACCACAGGGCGTCCAGCAGGGGGCCACAAAGGCCTGGTACACCCCGTCACAACACCATCAAAGGGCTTGGTTTTCAGAAAGCACCAAGCATCCATATTTTGAAAACCAGGCCCCCTTTACAGTGCCTCAAGTAGGTCACACACAAATCACTTTTGAAAATCTTGGCCTCAACTCTGTTTGGACTAAGGTAGGACATTCACCTGTACCTAAATGATCTTCAGTATAGGGGCAAATAGGTACCTAGATGGATATATGTGGGAATGACTGTTTCTATTTCCATCTGAACTGTGCTGTAAGTAAAATGTGCTCTGACATCCTGTCTGGAATCTCTTCTCACTGATAGATATGCTCGATGTTATTCAAAGATCATCTCTGTGTGGTCAGTTGTTTGAAGCCAGAACATTTTTAAAAGCTTCCTTTATTGAAGAAAACTATTTCTAAGATGTTATGATCCTTGAATCAACCTACCCAAAAGTGAGGAAATAAGTTGATGACTGGTTTCTAACCATACTTAACAGAAGGCCTTGGACATTGAAAGGGAACCTCTAAACAGCAGCATTTTACTCCAAAAGTGAGTATGCACAGGAGGTCCTAAAACTTGCCATTAATACTATCATGCTTCTGTATTGAATTAATGTGATGCCTTCACAGAATACACCATAACCAGGAAGTAGCAAGTTCCATCAGCTCTCAATTGACATCTGTGGAACAACTAGCGCCAATATACAAGGATATAAACATGCTGTGCTTGGAAACAGGCAAAAGTCTATATATTGCATTGGATTCAGAGAAAAATAATTAAGATCAAGCTTAGAGTAATCAGTACTCACACGTAGTAGTAGTACTAGTCTCCGCCTAAAGCAATTCCAGTTTTTCCAAGTTCACAGAAGGGAGAATTTTGAAGAGACTAGCAGCACTTGGGATCACACAGGGCTGTTTTCCTGGGCCCAGGAGACCATATCTAATCTTATATCAATAACTTGACTTGCAGATCCTTAGGGACACCTACCACCTGCTGGAGACAAAACTAGTGGAAAGCCCTGGCCAGGAAAGCCCACTCTGAGAACATATATCAACATTCACTTGATAGCAAGGAAGACATATGATGAAGTGATAAAATACATTTTCTTTCCAGTGAATGACTATCTGCCAAAAGTTTAGGACTCTGAAGGCCACCCTCCCAACATCTTTAAAGGTGTTCCATGATTTTCAGAGATATCTGTGGAATTTGCTATGCCATACAACCATAAAATCGCCACTTAGCCATATTTAAGCTGCACTTCAGTTAATACAAGTCACGTTTGATTTTAATCCACTCCAGAAGCTTTATCTTCAAGAGGTTTTATTCACTAGGTATACTAAGTTATTACTACTGGCATTAAAGGTTGTACAATATGGTGGTAACCTTTATTTTATTTGTAGGAAACTCAAATTTTCTTCCCAGGGCGTTTGAGCTTAATTTTCCCCAGTGCATTTAGTCTTGCAGATGGGACTTGTTTTACAGTGCTATTCATTAATATAATGTTAAAGACAAGTAATTACAAAAAACTAATTTAACAGGTTTTTTTATATGCAATGGTGTGTCTGTGTCAATAAAATAAAATAAAATAGCTTTTATGGATCAAGACAAATGAGGAAGGTAATAAATAAGACATGCTTTCAAGGATTTGGGAGAGGGTTATTGTCAGACAAATTTGTTTTTTATTAAAAATGCTCTTACCCTTGACTAAGCCCTCCAGCTGGTTGATGGGACGGTTTTAATTCATGTGTAACAAGCCTCACTAGAGTCCACCTAGGGCTACAAACACAACTGGTTGGACCCTGACCGAATTACTGTATGTCGAAGGATAACATGGGGAAACTATTCCATGGTAACTGTGAAATCAAGCCGACTAGTAGTCCGGTCATCTATGGAGCATTCAAAATTCAAACTTTTGTCTATCCCATTTTCCCTTCTAGTATAACCAGCAAAAAGTATCAAAGTGTTCGCTTTTACAAATCACAATGCGGCAAAAAAGACAAGCATCCATTTTTCCACATTTTGATGTCCAGATTTAAGCTTCTGCACACTTGAAAAATTAATGCCCAAATACACAGGTATAAGTATTAAATTGTGATTTGCAGAACAAGAAATCCCATATATGAAACACGAGGTGCCACTTTAGCCAGAACTCTTGATTACAGCATTGGCTAGAGATGGAAGCTGTGTTTTTATTTTGTAAGTATCATCTAGTGCAGAAGATATATACCCAAGTAGCTTTTAGAAGTCAATTTTTAAAAGAAAAGATGGACTAAGATTTCTTATACTGAAATAGAATGCAAGTGGAATTTAATTAATGTACTCATACTGTGTTGGGGGAGGGGGGAAGGGAAAGAGAGGACGGCCGGAAGTTGTTTGTGGAATATCTTAAGTGCAAGAATTAAAGCAATTCAAGGTAAAGATGATTTTTGCACTCAGTTTTGTTGCTACTTGGTTTTGGTAGCAGTCATTTAAACCTCTTCAAACTCCAATAGACATGTCCCTCTCTTCAGCCTTGTCAGCCAAATTAAGTGTTTGTTTTGAGTAAACAAGTTTGTTCCCCTAGCACAGATGTTTATGCCCCTTCAAGTTAAAGAAAAATTCAACATCTTTTTTTAATATTTTCTTTTACTTTAGAGAGCTGCAAAGCGATCAGTTCTTCATACCCTGAAGAGTATACACTTTTCTATCCTTAACAAATCAGAGCATGACATTGAATTTTTTACTGTTTACTGTTTAACATGAAATGGAATGAAACAACAGTAATTTTAATAAAAGTGTAAATTGTGCAAACAGCTAGAAAGAGGATAAGACACACCAAAAGGCACCTAAAGTTTGCAACAGTAGACTTTGCACTCCATGGTCACAAATTCCCAGGCAACGCCATAGGAGATAGCAGCAGATTGCACTGTCATTCATTACTTGAGATATCTATACAAGTTTCTGTTTCCAGCTCAGTATCTAAAGTTCATGTCAATGCTAGATACTGAACTGCATTCTGAAGCCACACCCCCACAATGTAACCATGCCTATACCCTGGTGGGTGACAGACACGAGCAAACAGATGTTCCATTTCCTTCGCTGCTATCAGCCCAAGAAGAAAATAAGTGACAAAATTGTTTTCTGCCTTTGTGGCATCCCTGTTCACAAGATCTCCCTCTGAAATATGAATTCCCTCCCCCTGTGATTTCACCAATAGGGATGCAAAAGGGGGTGTTTCTAATTTGTCAAAGGCTTGTCTGCACATGGAGTTATCTCTGATTAACTATTCCAGAATAAGAGTGCCCGCATATGAAATTAATTGGGATAGCGCCAAGTATGGACATACCCAAGTGCTTTGTTAAGGCAGAACCAAGTACTATGGGATAGAAATACACAATTGATCTTACAAGAACTTTCACCCACCCTGCCAGATGTAGGAGATTGTTTGACACTGTGCGCACAGCACTGACAAAGCCAACTTAGAAAGTACCATTACTACAGTAGCCACACAGTATTAGAGTCAATTAAGCTTTTTGGGAGGGAGAGTGTATTGCCCATGCATGTATATCTTGTATGAGACAGAGAAGCATTTTTCTTTAATATTACAGCCCTTTAGTACATTACTACTTATACCATTCTCAGTGTTTCCATTGTATGAATGTGGAGCCTCTAGTAGGCAAAATACTCCCTAGGGACAACCTCACTCTTAGCTTAAAAATAAATAAGTTTGACTACTTTTGTCACAAGGAAGATTACTATAATTAGTCATTTGACAGCACTGTCTAGTGTTAGTTTCTGTTTCATCTGTATAGTCAATTTCCCTTGGGTTTTTCACACAACAGAGGAGAGGGGGGAAAAAAACTATTTAAGATTTTTTTTTTTAAATGTATAAAAATTGGCAGAGACTCAGGGGCAGAACAGGTGTAGTACCAGTAACCACTTTTAAACTTCTTTATTAAAATTGACTATATTTTAAGTTGTCAGTATTCCTTTAAATCAAAGGTTATCCAAAGAGTCATTTCAAAAAAGATAAATGCAAGACCTATTGGAAGTCTTAAATATCTATTTGTTTTATTCAATAGGACCTGTTCTTGCAAAGCAGAAAACTACACAAATAACAGTGATTTCTAAATATTTTAAATGAAAAGTAGCCAGTTCCACCATACAAAGATATAATACACACAAAACCAGCCACACTAGTAAAGGCATAGCTATTTAAATGAGATAATCGGAGGGGGGGGGGGGACCAAGTCACCACTAATTCTGATCTCCAAGAAGCATGATAGGTTACCTCTAATTAAGCCATTTAATCAGCTACCCCTTTTCAAACATGTAACATTTTTAAAAATACCCATCTTTATAAGGTGGAACAGATTTTTCTAATGTATCTTTTTTTAAAAACATATGTGAAGTGTTTTCGTTTGGGTACAATATACAGCATGATGAAAATATTTTTTGACATTCTCTTCCTTGGGATGACTCAAAATTACATTTGTGGTTCCACTACTGAGGCCAAGGTAGGGAACGAGATAGATTTCAGACAAAGTGCTGGGGCAACAGAGGGCACGGATTTGGGACTGGCTGGGCAAGGAGACTGGAGTGGAAAGAGGAGGCTGGACTGTGATGAGAAGCCTGAGGAGTGGAGACTGGGACTGGCTAGGTAAGGAAGAGCAAGGACTGGGACAGGTTGAAGGAGACAGGGCAGAGTGGTCATGCTTGGGCGGGGAGGGGACATAGAAGAATCTATGCCCACTAGAGCATAGTCCCCTACAGAGCCTAGAACAGAACTCAAGAATTCTGAGTCTCACCGTTTCTCTGCTATTAGCATATATCTGTGAAACCCATTGTCAAAGTTTTCCATATCCCGCTCGTGCTGGTCCACATAGCAGTAACATGTTATCCTCCTCCATTAGCTCAAGTGGCAGAAGTTTGCATTGTGGATCTAAAGGTTCCAACCAAGCTGATGAATCATATTAGTGTCAATATGATGCCACACAATGGAATTTCTGTTTTTTTCAGTTTGCTTTTTAAAAAAAACAAAACAAAAAAACCCAGGATGTTAGGCACCCAAGATGTACCCTCCATTAAAAAGACATTACAGTTGCAAAATCAAGCACTCAAAAGTTAAGAAAGGACAGAATTAAGGTTGTAGGTTCCCGCCCCCCTCTTGCATTATGATACAGTCTTTAATTACAGGAGCACATGCTTTTTGTCTTTTCTTTTTTAAACAGAACCCATCCTGGACAGTGCTTGCTTAATGAGTAGGTAAGCAATATTTTGTTTTTCAACATGTGGACCCATGCCTTATTTACTGCTATGAAGACCCAATTAATTTTCTCATACGGTTTTCAGTACAGTATCAAAGCTTCACAGTTTTCATAGCAACCCTGAGAGATGCAGAAGTATTGTTACCCCCACTTTACAGAGGGATTCAGAGAAGGGAGACAAGAACTATTAGATTGGCAGATTATCCCATATCTGCCTACTGCAGGGTTTCTTGCTGACTACCATCAGAGAGAGGATACTGGAGCAGATGGATTATGGGTCTGATCCAGTTTAGCTATTCCCTTGCTCCGAAATACATATTAAAGTTTAAATTAGACTTACTGTTGGAAAGAGAACTGGGGGGGTGGGGGAAAGGGGGAGGAAACCCTAATGATGTACTATTACCAATGTTTTAAATAAAATATGGAATTTTAGAATTGATCCTTTGAAAACATAACTTTCAGGAAACAAACCTAAAACAAAAACCTTTTTACTGACTTTGTAATGACTGTTACCAAGGATGTACATGGATCCAGACACTCATAGGCAGGAGTCTCATTCAGATGTATTCTTATTTGGAAAAATCACAGTTCTAAAAAGAGCAAAAGTGCCAGAATATAAGCACATAATAAGACTAACCCCAAGGATGTTGAGAAATGTCAATTTCCACTGTTTGTCTCAAAGCTGATTTCAGGTTTTAGCCCAGAGATGATTGGGGACAGTGGGAGGACAGGACACCAGCATGGTCCTGATTCAGTAACATACTGTTGTGGTCTCTACCCTTTCTCAACACCACTCCCTCACTAACTGCTAGAAAAAGTGTCCAGGCACCAAGACCAAGTTGTTTCCCAATCATCTATTACACTTTCAGAGTGAAAGTAACAGCGACTCACACCTCCCTGTCATTCCATGTCCTCCAACCTCGCTGCCATCATCACCCAGCCCTTTCAATGTTTAACATTATTCATATCTACACACTTCCATGTTGTTAGCATAATAACCTGTATTTTACCCAATATCCATAATATTAAGGTCCCAAATATCATAGCCATGTCATCCAGTTTTCTAAATGCTCCTGTTTTTACTATAACAACATGTAACACAATTTTCAAAAAAAATAAAAAAATCACAAACTTCTCATGTCTGATTTTGAGCCAAACAACGAAATGTATTTAAATATTCCAGTATTAAACATTAGCATAAAATAGATTTGGTAAGTGGATGCAAGCCCCTTTCGCTTCTAGGTCAAATCTAGTTCAAAATGATAGGCACTGAGCACTATCAGCCATTTCAGTGTTTATAAGATCTGTTGGTAATCAGTACAATTCTCAGTGGGCTTGGGGTGGGGGGGGCCACCTACCTGTGACGTTATCTGATTAAAATAGGACCATATCGATCATTGTTGCAACCACTGTTATATATTTGCAACCAATCTTGTACAAACTGTGGCATGTAAGATGTCTATGAAAAGGTTATGATTGGCTGGTTATGATGCTGCTATCTGTATGCATATATCATTTTTGGTATTTGAAGTTATGAATATTGGCTCTATACATGGATTTCAAATGTTTGCTCCTGGGGTAACACGTTAGCCAGCACATCTTGGAGGGACTATTCAAATTAAAGGACAAGGAAATTAAATGGCTCATTAAGAAACACTTAACGGACAATGGACCATGGGAGACGCCCATCTACACTTAATGGACTGTCCTGCAAACTTGCTGTGTGAAGTATAGGTAATGACTTCTACTGTGTCCACATCTTCATGCCTGATATGTGACTCGCCCATGTCACTCCAAACACTATCTTATCACCTATAATTTTCCACTAGCTGTGCTGAGGGCTTTGTTTGAAATAATGGGTTCACTCCACATGGCAGAAGATACAAAAAGCCCTGGAAACCCTTCCATTTTGCCTCTTTTCTGCTCTAGCCGCTGAACTTATATTAATGGAAGCATTCTAACCAAGGAATTGAGGACCTTCCAATGATTTGGAAGCAGCCAGAGACTTGACTTAAGCCAGAGACTTGACTTAAGCCTGAACCAAGAACTTTGCAATTATTGTATGTATTTAATTCCTTTAACCAATTTTAATTCTCAACTTTCTTTCTTTTTATGAATAAACCTTTAGATTGTAAATACTAAAGGATTGGCATCAGCGTGATTTTGGGGTAAGATCTAAGTTATATATTGACTTGGATCCAGTTCTTTGGGATCAGAAGAACCTTTTATTTGAAGAGATTGGTTTTAAAGAACCACTCATCTCTAAGTCTAGTGTTTTCGGTGGTAATACAAGGACTGGAATGCCCAAGGAAACTGCTTTTATGACTTCTTTTTAGCTAGTGTGGTGAAGCAGAAGTTTACTTTTGTTGCTGGTTTGGTATATCCTATGGGGGATTAGCCAGGAGTCTTAGGGTACGTCTACACTACCCGCCGGATCGGCGGGTAGCGATCGATCTATCGCAGATCTATTTATCGTGTGTAGTGTAGATGCGATAAATCGATCCCCGATCACTCTCCCGTCAACTGCTGAACTCCAGCTCGGCGAGAGGCGGAAGCAAAGTCGACAGGGGAGCCGCAGCCGTCGATCCCGCGCCGCGAGGACGCAAAGTAAGTAATTCTAAGTCGATCTAAGATAAGTCGACTTCAGCTACACTATTCTCATAGCTGAAGTTGTGTATCTTAGATCGATTTTCATCCCAGTGTAGACCAGGCCTTAGGGTGTATCTGCCCTATTTCTCAGCAATTTGTCCTGAATTTGGCATCCTCAGTTGTGGCCCGCTGAGGCACAGTTACTCTACCCACAACTGTTGGGAGGAAAAAATGTTCTTGGTGAAAGAGAGAAAAAGGACTAAGCCATCAATTTATGCAGAGTTTATGCTCTTCCTTCAATGACCATTTTAAGCCAAAATTTTAAAAAGTGATTTTGAATGACCAACTTGATATACCTTAAAAGGCCTTGATTTTCACAAAGTGCTAAGCACCAATCCTCTAAAATTCAGGCACTCAAAAATCACTAGTCATAAGTCTTGGCTTCACCCTTAATTGCAAAAAATCCTTCAAACCGAAAGTAAATCAAGACAGTGAAGTGAAAGTCTGCAGACAACTCCAGTGCTTTTGGCACTGTGCACAGATTTCCCATTTACTAAAATTAACAAGACACTGGTCACTTCTATGATTGCTATTCAACTATTTAAGGCAGCAGTGAAACTGTCAAGAATCATGCCAATTTCATTCTGTGGATACTTGAAAACAGGATGTGCAGCAATAGAGCAATTAGATCTATATACTAGGCAAGAGAGAGGTTAAGAAGAGAAACTGAGGGGTAGGAAGCATAGTGGTGACCCAACACTTTCACAGTAGCCAGCAGAGTATTAGTTTCTCCCCCCTTCCTTTCTCCAAAAAAAGAGGAGACTTTGGGTTGAAGAGAGTATAAGGGGTGAGGAACCTAGAGATCCTTCTCCTTTCCAGTATCCAAAGGTAGGGGGAGGAAGGAAAGCAGGCTTCAAATTTATCAGAAACCAATCAGCCATTGAATGGAACAGAAGATGTATTCCCTTCCCTGAGCAAGGTCCATAGATAGAAGCCTGGTAAGAATCTCAGCTCGGGGTGAAGGGCTTCTGACCGAAGAGCGTTTCCCCCTCCCCGGGCCTTGTGGATGCCTTTGACATCTTATGTATCAGCCTTTCGGAGTAGCAAGTGTCTAGTATATTTTTCAAGTACTTGGTGCCTACAAGGACTTGAAAAATATACCAGACATTTATTTCATGTTTTCACATTGTCTCTGGTCTCATTCACTGGCTGCCTCAGTAGGGGGCAAGGACTGAATCATCCGCTCATCCTTAGACCTTGTCTATACTAGGAAAGTGCAGTATATTAACCCATAATTAGAAAAATCTTAACTAATGTAACAGCTTTAAATATGATTTTGCCTTAGAGTGGACAAATACAGTTGTGTTGTATTAATAAAAAAAAACCCACACATTAACTGGTCATGGTTAATCCCAAGGCAAAAATCACATTTAATGTTGTGTACATGTTCATGCATTCCCTACCCCACCCCCACTATAGACAATGCCGATAAAGATGGTTGTTCTAAATTAGGGTTAGCTGTTCTGCAGGAAGAGGGAGTATTTCACTTCTCAGCACCATTAATCCGGCACTCCCTCATTCCCTCCTTCAAACACTACATTTATTTCATAATAAAAAAAAAAAAAAAAAGATTACCTTAATTTAACTTATTTTGCACCCAATGGAAATAAACTCTGCATTCTAGCTAAAAATGTATATGCCAAATTTAAAATACACAAGTTAAAAATCACTAAAAACAGACTACAGAATAGATCAGGGATGGGCAAACTTTTTGGCTTGAGGGCCACATCTGGGCATAGAAATTGTATGGCGGGCCATGAATGCTCACAAAATTGGGGTTGGGGTGTGGGAGGGGGTGCGGGCTCTGGTTGGGGGTGCAGGCTCCAGGGTGGAGCCAGAAATGAGGAGTTATGGGTGCAGGAGGGGGCTCTGGGGAGTGGGGCGCAGGGGGGGGTGAGGGCTCCAGCTGGGGGTACAGGCTCTGGGGTGGGGCTGGGGATGAGGGATTTGGGGTGCAGGAGGGTGCTCTGGGCTGGGACCAAGGGGTTTGGAGGGCAGGAGGGGGATCAGGGCTGGGGCAGGGGGTTGGGGTGCAGAAAAGGGTGCAGGCTCCAGGGAGCGCTTACCTCAAGCGGCTCCTGGAAGCAGTGGCATGTCCCTTCTCTGGCTTCTACGCAGAGGCACGGCCAGATGGCTCTGCACACTGCCCCACCCGCAGGCACCGCCCCTGCAGCTCCCATTGGCTGCAGGGTTCCCAGCCAATGGTAGCTGCAGGGGCAGCGCTTGGGGTGGGGGCAGCGTGCAGAGCGGAGGCCCTTGGCTGCCCCTACGCGTAGGAGCCGGGGGGATGGGGAGGAGGTGACGTTCTATACCTCATGGGCATCTAAGTTTGTATGGGAACTGAAAGTATAGTGTTAAGTTCAGCTTAGAATGTTTTTTGCTTTTATTTCATTTGACCAAATCCGACTTATTGTGCTTTGACTTTTAATCACTTAAAATCTATCTTTGTAATTAATAAATTTGTTTGTTTATTCTACTTAAAGCAGTGCATTTGGTTTGAAGCGTGTCAGAGACTCGCTTTGTTAAATTGATGAACTCATATAAGCTCTCAGTGTCAGCGGGCATAACTGGACACTGCAAGACGGAGGTTCCTAGGGTTGTATCTGGGATCGGAGATTTTGGCTAGTGTCATTCGGTTGCACAATCCAAAGAGCAGCTTACATGCCAGAGGCCGTGCGTGAACAGCCCAGGAGTGGGGGTTCTCACAGCAGAGCAGGGTAAGGCTGGCTCCCAGAGTCGAGGATTGGAGTGACCTAGCAGATCACCAGTCCAGGTAACACCAGAGGGGAACATCACAGGGGGCCGTGGTGTGGCCCCCGACCCTGCTTCCTGGAGCCACATGGAGTGGCTCCCAACCCTGCTCCCTGGCTGGAGCACCGGAGCGGGGCAAGCCCCAGATCCCGCTCCCCAGCATGAGCTCGAGGGCCGGATTAAAACAGCTGGTGGGCTGGATCCTGCCCGCGGGCCATAGTTTTCCCACCCCTGGAATAGATACTGCATTTACCTCATCTTTAGCCACACTAATGACTGCTACAAAAATAGCAGTCTAAGAAGGTCATAGTTCAACATCAAAGCTATTTGGTCAAGCTTTCCATAGAAAAGAGAAAGAACAAAAACTACATTACAAAAATGTGAAGGGTGGAAAGTAAGGCACTCGGGAAATTAGAAAGTTATGATGGCTTGTGGAACTTTAACTCAGCCCCTTGTAAGTAAGCCTTTTTCTACTATCACATGCTATTTTTAACATCCCAGATCCCTGCCTCATTCAGAGCACAAGATGGATGGTGCTCAGTGAATGAAACAGCTGTTCAGTATTTCTTCTCATATTTATTGTTAAGCGTATGGCCCCTACTTCATTTGTTGTACACATCCAAATCCTGCACTGAATAAGGATTTCTCATTTAATAAATCTTTCCAGAGTGATCATCAACGTATTAGCGGAGTGACTCACACACATTAATGAATTTATCCCCACAACATCCCTATTACACATATGCAGAACTGAGGCACAGAGAAATGAAGTGACTAGCGCAAGATCACACAGGGAGACTGTGGCAGAGAGAGGAACAGAACTCAAAACTCCTGGGTTTCTGTTGCCACAAGTCCATTCATCCTCTTACAGTAAGCTCCTGTCACATTCACCTTCCACTGTGATTAAGACAATGATGCTCTGGACTTAAACCAATTCACCACACAACACTACTCAGGTGCAAACAGAAAGTGACAGTCCTGAAGGAGATAAAAAGCATATCATCATAGGCACCAGGGGACAAATAAAGATAGCACAAGCAATCTTCACTTTGTCACTTCCTGCTCAAGTCCTTCACTTTGTGACGAGCATTTTTATAATGCATTTCTGTATTAAATAAATACTATGAACTTTTTAATATTCAATTAGTTCCTTTTGAGTCCTGCCTCTTTCCCAAACACCTTCACTAACCAGTAAGACACAGCACTGCCTATTAAACTTTCCGAAGCTACACATGCACGTGCAAAAATAATAGAAAGTTAGCATGCCACTAAAAGATTACAAAAGCCAGTGTGCATGCATGAAGTATATACTCTTACAGTTTTGATAAATCACTAGCTTTAACCAGAGCACCAGAAGTCCCCAAATCAGATATGTCTAAGGGCTGGTCCACACTAGGGGAGGGATCGAACTAAGGTACTTCGACTTCAGCTACGCGAATAGCGTAGCTGAAGTCGAAGTANTAAAAAACATTTGTTCTTTCACCATTTCTCCAAAACTGCTGAACAGTTGACTCAAGTGTTCAGAAAAATTTTACTCTAAACTGAGAAAAGTATCTCAAATTTCAGCCAGAAAACAATTAAAAAAAAAAAAGACTGAAGTTACAAGCAATTGAAAATAACCCCTTAGAATGAAAACACTTATGCAATCTCAACTATAGGGGTCCCTATTCGAAATGCCTGCAACAAAACTGAAATTGTAGCATCTTCTGATAGCTTTTTGTGAACTATCAGCAAGATGCTTCAGCAGATTAATTGAAGAGATGCTGCCAGGTCAACCTAGGTTCCAAGGTTTTACAAAATCTAGGATAAAGAGTGTTTTGTTTTTATTCCAATGAAAAGTTCTAGAATTAAACTTTCCTCTGCAGTACTTGCAAAAAAATGACAGAATCATGGAGTGCTAGCAATGCACAGTTAGAGGGTGAGCAGAGATTCAGGTTCAGCCAATTTTTCAAAATGCTCAAGAATCTACATGCATACTCAAGTAGTCCTGCAAACTGCTATTTCTCATCAGAGGCTGGGATAGAGCTGCTGGTACAAATTTGGGATCATTTCATCAAGGGATTCCTGAGATACAGCACATAGGGAGGACCGGCCAGTACATTTTTCCCATCCATATAACATTTTTGCGGCACAGACTATGGCACTGATCTGGACAAAATTGAGATTACCCAATTGAATTTGACCTCAGTACATTGTGTGACAAAGTGGGATGTGTGTGAAAGAAAGGGACAGGTCTCCATCAAACTGGGAACTCCATTTTGTTTTGTGATTTCCACTTTTGTACAATCTCCCATTTTGTGTGCTAACTGCCATTTTGCGTTCAGTGTTGAAAAGTCAAGGTCAATCTGGCAAGGTCAGTCTAGTCCAGACACTGCCCTCCCACAGAAGAGTGTGGGACACCCCAGTGAGGATCACCAATGAGAGTATCCTCAAGGGCCATCAACTAATTCTCCACTGTCCCACCTCGGGGGACAATGGATTTCTTGACATGGGACTCTCTTGGCTGGGATTGGAATTACCCAGTGTAGGTACATGACCAAAGGGGGTCAGAGATTGTTTTTAAGGAAGGGTATGCTTTTTGAGAAGAGGGCCCATCTATCACCTCAGAAGATGGGGCTGGAGGAAAAGAGAGCAGGAAGGGACCTGCAATGCTGACCAGACCTTGGACTCTCAGGGGGAGAGATCAGATTAAGGGGTGGAGGGGTGGGGTGAAGAAAGACATGTCTCAGGACTACGGCGCTCTGTCCCACTCTAATGGTGGCTGGGCCTGCTGCGGCCTTGGCTAACAAACGTGGGTCTTTAACTCCGGCATTAGAGTCACATGGTTTTAGATCCCGAGGTTCTAGCTTTGCTCCCCACTGCTGACACCTCATCCAGGGCATCCCATCACAAATGTACTGTGAGACTGGGGCATCTTGAACCAGGTGCAGTGCACTGTGTCAACCATGTAAAGGAGCTCAATTCATCACACACGTATGTGGGCCAGGTCTATATTCGGTAAATACACACCTATTCTTCAATGGGATAGCTAACACATTAAAACCCTAGCAGTGACAGGACAGGCTGTAGTTTTACCTCAATAATACTGGTTGAGTTGAAGTATCACCTCGATTAGCTACAGTGAGGTAAAACTACAACTTGCCCAACCTACACTAGGATTTTAATGTGTTAACAAAACAAAAAATACACCTACCCCCCAGGAAGCAAACAGTAGCCCTTGTACCTGAGCACTACCCAAAGACTGAATACAAATCCTGCCCTGAGCTGATTTCTGAGAATGTCTGGTATACACAGTACTACTCAGACTCCTTTCTGCTGGGACTGTAAGAGCGCTTCTTCAGGAAATATTGCCCGAAGTGCAGGCTATGTTATGGAGCAGCAGTTGTAAGTCCCCAAATTAAGACTAAAAAATTGTCTCGTAAACAGAAAGGTTTGCTTAAAGTGCTCTATAATCTACATGTGTAAAATGACTGTTTTGAAAACTGGCATGCCACAACAAGGATAGACTCTGTGGTATAAAATTTGGAGTCACGTGGTCAAGAAATTCCTGACATACAAGTATCAGAGGGGTAGTCCTGTTAGTCTGTATCCACAAAAACAAGGAGTCCAGTGGCACCTTAAAGACTACAATTTATTTGGGCCTAAACTTTCGTGGGTAAAAACTTCACACCATTAATTTGGGCCTGAATAGGGACTGGGAGTGGCTGGCTCACTACAAAAGCAATTTTCCCTCTCTTGGTATTGACACTTCCTCATCAATTATTGGGAGTGGACCACATCTACCCTGACTGAATTGGCCTTGTTAACACTGGTTCTCCACTTGTGAGGTAACTCCCTCCTCTTCATTTGCCAGTATATTTATGCCTGGATCTGTAATTTTCACTCCATGCATCTGAAGAAGTGGGTTTTTTTACCCACGAAAGCTTATGCCCAAATAAATCTGTTAGTCTTTAAGGTGCCACCGGACTCCTTGTTGTTCCTGAGATACAGGCCCCCTCCCTCGTAGTTTTGAGAATGCTTGGTGAAGATCTTGTAGGTGTTGGTCTCTGTCTGAGGGGTTGGAAAAAATGCGGTCCCCGTACGAGGAAATAAGGAAACAAATCAACAGAGCCAGACATGTACCCAGAAGCCTCCTGCTGCAAGACAAGCCCACGAACGAAACCAACAGAACTCCACTGGCCATCACCTACAGTCCTCAGCTAAAACCTCTCCAACGCATCATCAGTGATCTACAACCCATCCTGGACAACGATCCCTCGCTTTCACAGGCCTTGGGAGGCAGGCCAGTCCTCACCCACAGACAACCCGCCAACCTTAAGCATATTCTCACCAGCAACCACACACCACACCATAGTAACTCTAACTCAGGAACCAATCCATGCAACAAACCTCGATGCCAACACTGCCCACATATTTACACCAGCGACACCATCACAGGACCTAACCGGATCAGCCACAACATCACTGGTTCATTCACCTGCACGTCCACCAATGTAATATACGCCATCATGTGCCAGCAATGCCCCTCTGCTATGTACATCGGCCAAACTGGACAATCCCTACGTAAAAGGATAAATGGACACAAGTCAGATATTAGGAATGGCAATATACAAAAACCTGTAGGAGAACACTTCAACCTCCCTGGACACACAATAGCAGATTTAAAGGTAGCCATCCTGCAGCAAAAAAACTTCAGGACCAGACTCCAAAGAGAAACTGCTGAACTTCAGTTCATTTGCAAATTTGACACCATCAGCTCAGGATTAAACAAAGACTGTGAATGGCTAGCCAACTACAAAAGCAGTTTCTCCTCCCTTGGTGTTCACACCTCAACTGCTACAAGAGGGCCTCATCCTCCCTCATTGAACTAACCTCGTTATCTCTAGACTGATTCTTGCCTGCATATTTATACCTGCCTCTGGAAATTTCCACCACATGCGTCTGACGAAGTGGGTATTCACCCACGAAAGCTTATGCTCCAATACGTCTGTTAGTCTATAAAGGTGCCACAGGACTCCTTGTCACTTTTTACAGATCCAGACTAACACGGCTACCCCTCTGAGAGTGAAAGTTGTGTGGAGACATGCCATGGGAGACATTGCTTTAAACTGTATTTTTTTTGTTTTCAAAGGTTTAAGTTTAGCATCCTGTGTGTTCTGAGACAGCACTAGACAACCTTAACTCTGCGTTAATCAAGTTTTTTGGCAGTCATTATATTTAAGCATGAGAGCCAAAAAAGACTAATTTATGTCGACTGATGAAGACGACTGAAATTCCAAAAGTAGACAATTGTTGAGAGTTGCAAATTCTGAGTTTTATCAAGAGGATTCTTTAGGGTTCCACTGTGCAAGCACGTATCAAAGTAGCCAGCCAAACAATGCACTTTCCCAAAAGGAAAGCTTCTCTTTGGTTAAAATTCAGATGTGTCTACAAAAATCAGAATCAAGGTTCCTACTCTCAGTGAACAGCAGTAGGTCAGGCATTTGAGCTATGAAAGGTATAGCAGGTACACAGTGGCACCCTTATGAGACAAAACCACCTTTACACTCTGCATCAGCCTTGTAGTTCTCATAAGGCCTTGATTCCCTTCTATACACCCAGATATAGAGGAGCCCTCAATCAGAAAGGCACCTCAATGTCTTGCATTGGAGCCACAGCACCCGAAGCGCAGCAGTAACAGCCAAAAGAGACAGCAAAGAATCCTGTGGCACCTTATAGACTAACAGAGGTTTTGCAGCATGAGCTTTCGTAGATCCAGACCAGGGGTCGGCAACCTTTCAGAAGGGGTGTGCCGACTCTTCATTTATTCACTCTAATTTAAGGTTTCGCGTGCCAGTAATACATTTTAACATTTTAGAAGGTCTCTTTCTATAAGTCTATAATATATAACTAAACCATTGTTGTATGTAAAGTAAATAAGGTTTTAAAAATGTTTAAGAAGCTCCATGTAAAATTAAATTAAAATGCAGAGCCCCCCGGACCAGTGGCCAGGACCCGGGCAGTGAGAGTGCCACTGAAAATAAGCTCGCGTGCCGCCTTCGGCACTCGTGCCATAGGTTGCCTACCCCTGATCCAGACTAACACGGCTACCCCTCTGATACTAGCCAAAAGAGAGAGACAGGCATTTCTGATACAAGTTTAAGTGCAGAAAAAAATTCTGCC
The DNA here is from genome assembly GCA_003942145.1 of Platysternon megacephalum. NCBI lineage: Eukaryota > Metazoa > Chordata > Testudines > Platysternidae > Platysternon > Platysternon megacephalum. Next base: position 4,325,118 of record QXTE01000140.1, read on the forward strand.
TACAAACAGAGCCAAAGGGCTGAATACCAGTATTTTGAGGTGAAAGGAAAGTAGAGCGCTGAACCCGCTTCAGTCACAAACGCTCTGGGATCTTGGGTGATCTCAACTTCCAGAGTGCTTTCTCCTCCCCCACAAAATAACCCTTTTGAAGTCCTTGGTTCACAGCATGAAAAGTAGTTTCTGCTATGGACTCATAAGCATTATTGCAAACAACAGGGATTACAAGAGATACTTAAGGAAATGGAGAGGCCAACAACTCAGAGGGAAAGGAAGAGATGAGGGTATTTCAAAATAATTACACAAAATACTTAAACCTCAATTGCTGAAAAGTTTGGGGGTTTGGTGCTAAGGAAAATATTAATCAAAATGTTGGGCTCTATAAGAACAGGTTACAGGGACTAAAACAACCATGCTAAACACAGTTGTGACAAGTTTGCACTTATCTTCACGCTTCACATAAAGGCAGGTCAGAGTTCATGTCACACAAATCAAATTAAAAGACTAACGAATACCTGTTTTTGCTAAGAATGAAAAGGCATAGTATCTATTTGTTGTGTATACATCCTGCTTTATGGGATACCCTTTAAAAAGATTCCCTGCCATGTCTGTCCCACAACCTTTTTCACAAATGGCTAAATAAGCTAGAACCTCTCTCTGTCCTCTAAAAATGTCACGGAAGGGGGAAATCAACCTAGAACAGGGGTAGTCAATAGGCAGACCATGGGCCAGACCCGGACCTCCAGACGCTTTTGAACAGACTACGACATCTTTTTATTTATTTATTATTGTTATTGTTTTGTATGGACCTTGGCAATACCTTGACCAAGAAATTTGGACCTTGACAAAAAATAATTGGTTACCCTGACCCATAGAGTAAGGCTAACTGAGATATCCTTTGCCTGTACTTTTCAAAAAAAAACCTTCTAATCTTTTAATAATCATATGATTTGTATTACCATAGCACCTGATATCTTGATTGTACAATCAAAAGGGAAATAAACTAGAAGTTTCATGCAAAAAAACAACTCATCAGCATTTATTAAACTACTATAAATAATGACTGGCTCCTATACCTTTCCTCCTCCTTCCCTCAAAAGTCCATGAATAAAAATTCTGTTTCTAACCCCTTGAACAATTTACAAAGGGTTGTGGTGGATTCTCCATCACAGGGATTTTTTTTTATTATTATTTTTAAGGGATGCGTTAGGAATTATTTTGGGCAACTTCTTTGGCCTCTGTTATACAGGAGGTGAGGCTGTATGATCACAACAGTCCCTTCTGCCCTTGGAATCTAATAATATACCTCTCTGCAAATACTTTAGGATGGCCTCTACTGAAGTATGAGCCCTTCACAAGTATGTGCACACTATATGTATGCAATATAATGAAATGCTGTGGGTGGACTTTTACAGTGGAACACCGACGCACAGCCACCCATTTTATTCATTTGATCTTTGCAGTTCCAGTGTGAGTAAAAGCTTAAAGATACCTAGTTCAAAATACATTGGAAAACATTACTGACGCTGGCAAAATTAAGTACAGTATGAAAATAAAGTGATCTATTGACTCTCAAGTGAGAAAGACAAACTTAAAAGCACAGAAGTGTGCAAGCCAAAATATAAAAGGATTAAGTAAAGATGCCGGTCATAAAAACATTCGGTACATAAAATTCTAATCGAACATTGGAATAGGTAGCTTATGTTTATTAGCACTGACAATGCAATTTAACTTAACTTCCATACAACACTTCCCCTACTAGGAAACCCGTATATCATTATTATTACTACCTGAAAGCTATGCTACTAATGTGCCCCTATTATAACAGCTTCCCTACAAGTAGCAAAAGAGTATTTCCTATTTGAATTTTTTTTAAATCAGTTTGTACCCACTCACTTTTTGTGTTAATGCTATTATGTATTTTATTCTAACTCTTGGTTCACTTTTTTTTGTTAAATAGAAATTGTATCCAACAAGAAACACACCAGGGATCTGTTCAATACCCAAAGGCACTTTTTAAAAATGAGAGAGAACAAAGGAGGAAACCTCCCAGCACGCGCTTTCCAAACCAGCTTCTTAGGACAACATCAAGACAGACAATACTAAAGTACAAGCTTTTCTTTTTTATTCTTTGATCCCTGTATAACAATTGATTATCCAAAACTGTGTAATGGTTACCAAAAGACTCGAGTACCAGGCAAAGATCAGAACAATCTAATAACCAATTTAAAGAGATCGAAGAAATACTGAAGGAAAGATTTAATCACCCAAGTATACATCCTCCAATTAGAAAGAGCTTTAAATAGCGTACCTTGAGATAAATTAGAGTCTGCATGCAGTTGTATGGGAGATGGGGGGGTAATTAAGAATAGGAAAATTCACACATCTCTTAGAGTTAGGGAAGTAAAACAGACTAGAATAGACTTTCAAAAGCCACCATGTTTCATAGAGAAGGGATTAAAACAAAATATTGGTTCAATTTATTCAGAACTTTTAATACACCAAGAAATATGGTAATCCTATGCCCAAAATCTACAAAAGACATTTGATGTTATATGAATGTTTTTCCTAACAACACAAAAATGGTCAAGTCATGTAGAATATTTCAGTCCTTTACATCTTAGTTAGGAAATAGGACATCAATGTATGCTTTACACTTTTGTCTAAAAATGTACCTATTACAAGTAAAAGTGACTGAGAAAAATAGTTCTAATTTTTTTCCAATTTTACTTTATACATATAGTGCTGCCAAATATTTAATCAAGGTCACTGTTCTCTCTGTATAATTCTGTAGATCCTTCACACAAACAAGACAGGAAAATGTTATCTCAAGACAAAAATTGGTACGAGACGCTCAGAGGCAGATACCTTGCAACTACTTAAATTGGAGTTTTGTTTAAGTTTACTAGATTTCAAGTTGACTAGTCCTTTAATTGGTCTGTGGATGAGAGAAAAGGACAAAAATTTTGCCTGAGAAAAATAAAATGCTAGAGGAACTCATTGTTCACTTCACAAACAGAAATTTTAATTTGTGTCTTAAATTCTGGTTGAGAGTTTTCATTCAAGTAAATCCCCTTTTAACTTCAAACCTAGGATGAGGAAAACTGTTTTCTTGGGGTATATTCTTACTTAATATATTTATTTCACCTAACTTCAAACATAACATATGACACCTTCCTGTTAACACACTTCCTGTAAAGATTTGCTCCATCTAGCATTTTAAATAACAGGATTTCTCAGGAGGGTTACAACCCAAGGTGTAATCTACCCATAACTCAGTAAACAGATCTGATATCACCTGATGTTTCTTGTTTCACAACATGCAAAGAAAAAGATGAACAGGGGAGAATAGAGCCTGAAAAAATGTATTTGACCTTGGCAGGTGGAAAGCTTTCCATGGCAAATAGGGAGCCCCTAGTCCTTCAATTTGTAAAGACTATAAAATGGTGTTATTTATAAATTACAACATTAACCCTTATGGCTACAAATATAATCTTACAAATGTACACCAATGCAGTGTTGCCCTCTCAGGTCTGGCCTTCCTAAGCAGCATCAGAGTGAAATTAACAAGCCACTAGTCAGTTTCACAGTTATCATTCAGAACCCTTAAGGCAGCAGTGAAACTGAAAAGAATCTTCTCAATTTCTTTCTGCTGCTGGTTGGGAAAGCAATGAACTGCGGCAGAAGAGGCTGCCATGGGAAAAGGCCAACAAACAGGAGAGAGAGAAAGGCAAAAATAGACACAGAAGACAGGAGATGGGGAAGAATAATGGATACAAATACAGCCCTATGCTGACAGCAACTGGGAAGCTAGGGAAGAAAGAGTAGGAAAGTCCTCCTGCCCTTTCTTTCAGCAGCTAAAACAACACCCCTTCCATCTCTCCAAAAACAAAGTCTCAGAAGGCTCCGAGATGGCAAAGGATGGGAGTGTCAAATTTATCAGACCTTTGAGGTATCCTAGTCCTCCCCCCCTTCCCTGCCACCTCTCACCCATCCAAAAAAAATCTTGGGTATCAGTTTCTGGCTGGCTGGCAAATTTTTCAACCCATCCAAATCAACCAACCTAAAAAACATTCACAACTAAACATATCAACCAAGCCCACTGTTGTTAGAATCAGTCAGCAACATGCACTCCTGTATTTTCTATGCTAAGATGAATTAAGTAGTTAAGCCGGGAAAACAAACTTCAAACTTTTATCTTTAATATTATGTAGACGGCATAATTTGTAGAAGGTGTGGGGGGGGAGGGGGGCTTCCTAAAGTCTCATGCAATATCACCAGCAAGATCCCCCTGAAAACAAGAAGCAGTGGAGGATATTAACAGGATTCATTCATCTTCAACAGGCACAGAAAATCGCCATCATTGCATACACAGACCCCAAAGGAGCTAATCGCCGCCTTCCTGAACAGGCACAGAATGTTAAAAAAAAAAAAAAAAAAAAAAAAAAATCTTGACAACCTGACAATGCATACAATTCCTACAATTACTATATACATATAGTATATGTATTTGGGTCATACACTCAAAAACAAGTGACATAAACCTTAGATGGACACTAAGAGGGAAAAGACAGACATTTTAAGGAAAGGGAATTCCCTCGGACACATAATAAACATTACATGTTATATACTCTAAAACCTCTTACTGTGGACCTCATGATGCTTCATGCTGATCAGAAATACATAGGGGTTGGAGGAAAGAAAAGGGGGGAACAAATACATATACATTCCATAACATATAAGATTTCCATTTTGATCCTCAAAGTTATTCGCACTTTACTTTTATTTTAAAGAGTCAGAGTGAACAGCAGCTTTTGAGAGAACTTGATATAATACGAAAGATGGACTAAGTTTGTGAGCAAGGTGTTTGGTTTCTCTCTTTTGTTACTACTACAAATATCAGGTTGGATGTGTTGTACAAATAAAGTTATACTGTCTCCTCAAACCTATGATGATCTCTGACTGACCACAGCATTGGGGTTGTGAGAGGATCCATCCATACCAAGTATCTCATTTTAGGATTCATTTTGAAGCAGATTTTTCAGAAATCTTTCTCGAAGGATTGGTTGCAAATATGCATTCTGAGACTTTAAAACTCTCATTTAAATAATCTAAGTTATCAAACCCAGAGACAGGCACATCTAAGTGAGGGGAGAGAGGAAAGGTTCTCTCATAAGAACGGCCACACTGGATCAGACCCATGGTCCATTTAGTCGAGTGTTCCGACACTGGCCAATGCCAAGTGCCCCAGAGAGAACGAACAGAACAGGTAATCATCAAGTGATCCATTCCCTGTCACCCATTCCCAGCTTCTGGCAAACAGAGGCTAGGGACACTTCAGAACATGGTTTTGCATCCCTGTCCATCCTGGCTAATACCCATTGATGGACCTATCCCTCCATAAGAACAGCCGTACCGGGTTAGATCAAAGGTCTATCTAGCCCAGTATCCTGTCTACCGACAGTGGCCAATGCCAGGTGCCCCAGAGGGAGTGAACCTAACAGGCAATGATCAAGTGATCTCTTTCCTGCCATCCATCTCTACCCTCTGACAAACAGAGGCTAGGGACACCATTCCTTACCCATCCTGGCTAATAGCCATTAATGGACTTAACCACCATGAATTTATCCAGTTCTCTTTTAAACGCTGTTATAGTCCTAGCCTTCACAACCTCCTCAGGTAAGGAGTTCCACAAGTTGACTGTGCGCTGCGTGAAGAAGAACTTCCTTTTATTTGTTTTAAACCTGCTGCCTATTAATTTCATTTGGTGACCCCTAGTTCTTGTATTATGGGAATAAGTAAATAACTTTTCCTTATCCACTTTCTCAACATCACTCATGATTTTATATACCTCTATCATGTCCCCCCTTAGTCTTCTCTTTTCCAAGCCGAAGAGTCCCAGCCTCTCTAATCTCTCCTCGTATGGGACCCTCTCTAAACCCCTAATCATTTTAGTTGCCCTTTTCTGAACCTTTTCTAGTGCTAGAATATCCTTTTTGAGGTGAGGAGACCACATCTGTACACAGTATTCGAGATGTGGGCGTACCATGGATTTATATAAGGGCAATAATATATTCTCTGTCTTATTCTCTATCCCCTTTTTAATGATTCCTAACATCCTGTTTGCTTTTTTGACCGCCTCTGCACACTGCGTGGACATCTTTAGAGAACTATCCACAATGACGCCAAGATCTTTTTCCTGACTCGTTGTAGCTAAATTAGCCCCCATCATGTTGTATGTATAGTTGGGGTTATTTTTTCCAATGTGCATTACTTTACATTTATCCACATTAAATTTCATTTGCCATTTTGTTGCCCAATCACTTAGTTTTGTGAGATCTTTTTGAAGTTCTTCACAATCTGCTTTGGTCTTAACTATCTTGAGTAGTTTAGTATCATCTGCAAACTTTGCCACCTCACTGTTTACCCCTTTCTCCAGATCATTTATGAATAAATTGAATAGGATTGGTCCTAGGACTGACCCTTGGGGAACACCACTAGTTACCTCTCTCCATTCTGAGAATTTACCATTAATTCCTACCCTTTGTTCCCTGTCCTTTAACCAGTTCTCAATCCATGAAAGGACCTTCCCTTTTATCCCATGACAGCTTAATTTACGTAGGAGCCTTTGGTGAGGGACCTTGTCAAAGGCTTTCTGGAAATCTAAGTACACTATGTCCACCGGATCCCCCTTGTCCACATGTTTGTTGACCCCTTCAAAGAACTCTAATAGATTAGTAAGACACGATTTCCCTTTACAGAAACCATGTTGACTCTTGCTCAAGAGTTTATGTTTTTCTATGTGTCTGACAATTTTATTCTTTACTATTGTTTCAACTAATTTGCCCGGTACCGACGTTAGACTTACCGGTCTGTAATTGCCGGGATCACCCCTAGAGCCCTTTTTAAATATTGGCGTTACATTAGCTAACTTCCAGTCATTGGGTACCGAAGCCGATTTAAAGGACAGGTTACAAACCTTAGTTAATAGTTCCGCAACTTCACATTTGAGTTCTTTCAGAACTCTTGGGTGAATGCCATCTGGTCCCGGTGACTTGTTAATGTTGAGTTTATCAATTAATTCCAAAACCTCCTCTAGTGACACTTCAATCTGTGACAGTTCCTCAGATTTGTCACCTACAAAAGCCAGCTCAGGTTGGGGAATCTCCCTAACATCCTCAGCCGTGAAGACTGAAGCAAAGAATCCATTTAGTTTCTCCGCAATGACTTTATCATCTTTAAGCGCTCCTTTTGTATTTTGATCATCAAGGGGCCCCACTGGTTGTTTAGCAGGCTTCCTGCTTCTGATGTACTTAAAAAACATTTTGTTATTACCTTTGGAGTTTTTGGCTAGCCGTTCTTCAAACTCCTCTTTGGCTTTTCTTATTACACTCTTGCACTTAAGTTGGCAGTGTTTGTGCTCCTTTCTATTTGCCTCACTAGGATTTGACTTCCACTTTTTAAAGGAAGTCTTTTTATCTCTCACTGCTTCTTTTACATGGTTGTTAAGCCACGGTGGCTCTTTTTTAGTTCTTTTACTGTTTTTCTTAATTTGGGGTATACATTGAAGTTGGGCCTCTATTATGGTGTCTTTAAAAAGGGCCCATGCAACTTGCAGGGATTTCACTTTAGTCACTGTACCTTTTAACTTTTGTCTAACTAACCCCCTCATTTTTGTATAGTTCCCCCTTTTGAAATTAAATGCCACAGTGTTGGGCAGTTGAGGTGTTCTTCCCACCACAGGGATGTTGAATGCTATTGTATTATGGTCACTATTTCCAAGCGGTCCTGCTATAGTTACCTCTTGGACCAGCTCCTGCGCTCCACTCAGGATTAAATCTAGAGTTGCCTCTCCCCTTGTGGGTTCCCGTACCAGCTGCTCCATGAAGCAGTCATTTAAAGTATCGAGAAATTTTATCTCTGCATTTCGTCCTGAAGTGAAATGTTCCCAGTCAATATGGGGATAATTGAAATCCCCCACTATTATTGAGTTCTTAATTTTGATAGCCTCTCTAATTTCCCTTAGCATTTCATCATCACTATCACTGTCCTGGTCAGGTGGTCGATAATAGATCCCTAATGTTATATTCTTATTAGAGCATGAAATTTCTATCCATAGAGATTCTATGGAACATGTGGATTCACTTAAGATTTTTACTTCATTTGATTCTACATTTTCTTTCACATATAGTGTCACTCCCTCCCCCGCACGACCTGTTCTGTCCTTCCGATATATTTTGTACCCCGGAATGATTGTGTCCCATTGATTGCTCTCAGTCCACCAGGTTTCTGTGATGCCTATTATATCAATATCCTCCTTTATCACAAGGCACTCTAGTTCACCCATCTTATTATTTAGACTTCTAGCATTTGTGTATAAGCACTTTAAAAACTTGTCACTGTTTATTTGTCTGCCCTTTTCTGATGCGTCAGATTCTTTTTTATGTGAATGTTTATCATCTGATCTGGCCCTTACATTATCCTCTTCCATCCTCTGCTCCTGACTATAACCTGGAGATTCTCTACCATTAGACTCTCTCCTAAGAGAAGTCTCTGTCCGATCCACATGCTCCTCTGCAGCAGTCGGCTTTCCATGAATTTACCTAGTTCTTTTTAAAACCCTGTTATAGTCTTGGCCTTCACAACATTCTCTGGCAAAGAATTCCACAGGTTGACTGTGCATTGTGTGAAGAAATACTTCCTTTTGTTCATTTTAAACCTGCTGCCTATTAATTTCATTTGGTGACCCCTAGTTCTTGGGTTATGAGAAGGAGTAAATAACACCTTATTTACTTTCTCCAAGTTCTTTCCTCTCGTAAAGAGAGGGAACACCCACTACCTTGGTTTCCTTCTATCCCCCTTTTTCTGAGAACAATTGGGTACTTTAATTATAAAGCAAGGGAGGCGGTCAATTCAGGGATATTAAAGGACAGTTCCTTTTCCACCCTCATCATAACATACATAGCAACCCAATCCCCCAGATTCCCTCCCCCTCTTGTACTAACTAAAGCATCTCTCCACAGGGGTCCATTTAAAAACTTTTCTGAGTGCTCAGGGATGGGGGAAGGGTGAGCATGGAGAGGAGGATCTGTGGCACTGGCAAGCCTCCTCCCTCCCCAGTGAGACACTGAAAGAGAGTATTTCTGCCTGTATCTGTAATTTTCACTCCATGCAGCCGAAGAAGTGGGGGGGGGGGGTTACCCACGAAAGCTTATGCCCAAATAAATGTGTTAGTCTTTAAAGGTACCACCCGACTCCTCATTGTTTTTGTGGACACAGACTAACAGGGCTAGCTCCTGATCCTTGAAAGAGAGAGAGAGGCACCCGCCTCCTGTAATCACCACTAAATCACTCACTTGGTTCTCTTTAGCCTTTTTATTTGCATTCTAGCTGAGCAAACCCTCCAGGAAAACACAACCAACGTTACTACACGCCACCACCACCACTTGTGTTTACTTCCTGAGGCAGAGCCCCTCTACCCCACGTCGATAGCCCTTCAAACCCACGAAATGGTCTCCCTCTCCTCCCCATTGGGAGCTGGATATTTGGGGTGCAGGGATAAGCTACCTCCTTCAGACACTGTATGTATTTGGGGGAGGGGGAAAGTCGCAGCAGGAGCATGCAACCAATGTGCTGACAACACCACAATCCGCCCCCGGTCCCCCACGATGGGAGTGGGGACCCTGGGGGCTGTGGCTGAGGGGACGGACACACTCATCCTAGGTGAGGGGAGCCCCAGCTTCCTCCTCATCCCAGTCCTTCGAGACCCCCCACCCCGGGGAAGGCTTCGGGGACAGAACTGGCTGTGCAGCAGCGCAGGGGGGCTGTCTCTGGGGCTCGGGGCTCCCCCCACCCCGGCCGCTGAGGGGGAGGGCAGCTGCTGAGAGGGCTGGGGGGGTCACAGACAGCCCCCCCCAATCTGGCCTGGCCCCCTCGGCCCCTGCTGCTGTGCTGAGGGGAGGAGCAGGGCAGCTTCCCGCCACCCCTCCCGGCCGGTGAGGAGAGGGGGGCCTGGGGAGGCCGAGGGCAGCGGGGGGAGCTCTGACCGGACCAGGGGCAAAGGGCAGATTTACCCCCCCGGCTCAGCCCCGGCGGAGGAGGGGCAGCTCCCCACCCCCCCTACCTGAGAGGAGCGGGCTGTGGGGACAGGCGGGGGAGGGAGTGTGGGGAGGCAGCTGCTGAGGGGACAGATGGGGGAGGGGAAGGGCAGCCCCCCGATGCTGGGGGGGGGGGCGGGGAGCAGCTCTACCCAGGCTGGGGCGAAGGACCGGTCCCCCCAGCAGACTTGGCCCCTCAAGTCCCTGCTGCGGGGGGGGTGCGGTGGCAGCAGCCTCCCCCAGTACCAGGCAGGGCCCCGGAGCCGCTCGCCCCCCGCCGAGCCCGGCGCTGCAGAGGAGCCCGGCCCCGGCGGCGCGGGCGACCCGAGCGGGACGGGGAGCGGGGATCGCGCAGGGAATTGAAGCTGCGCTTTACCTTTAGTTCCGCACTGTCCGCCATCTTGTAACTCCGGGCGCAGGCGCAATGAACCCCGCCGGGACCCCGCCCCGCACGCCCCGCGCTGCGTTTGAATCACACGGCGCCATTTTGTCCCCGCCGCCCCCCCCGGTCTCTGGCGGGCGGGGGGCGCCGCGTGTCTGTCCTGCAGCTGGACCCCCGTGGCCGGGCCGGAGTCGGGGCTCTGCGCCTCTCCCCGCCCGCGGGGGGCCCAGGGCCCGGCCCTTACCCCGCAGTGCAACAGCCCCGCAGCCCGAGCCAGCCGGGGGGCAGAGGACACTGGGGGGGTCTAGATGATGGGGGAGGGGTACAGGGATGGGAAGGGAGGTGATGGGGGAGGGGTACGGGGGTGGGAAGGGTCTAGGTGATGGGGGAGGGGTACAGGGNAGGGTACGGGGGTGGGAAGGGTCTAGGTGATGGGGGAGGGGTATAGGGATGGGAAGGGAGGTGATGGGGGTGGGGTACGGGGGTGGGAAGGGTCTAGGTGATGGGGGAGGGGTACGGGGGTGTGAGGTGATGGGGGAGGGGTACAGGGATGGGAAGGGTCTAGGTGATGGGGGAGGGGTATTGGGGGGACAGGGGGATGGATACGGGGCAAGGGGGTGGGGGGATGGAGGAGGAAAGGGTTAAATCCTGAACAGTCCTCAGGAGGGAAGACCCACGGGGAGATGCGGGGGGCCGTGCCTGCGGACGGTCAATGTCTCGCCGCCCGCCAGCACATGACCCCGATGGGCCGCGTGCCGAAGGTTGCCGACCTGCCTTAGACTTGCCAGTCAGTCTAGTTTCGGACTAGGGCCCTACCAAATTCACCGTCCATTTTGGTCAATTTCACGGCCGGTCATAGGATTTTAAAAACGGAAAAATTCATGATTTCAGCTACTTAAATCTGAAATTTCACGGTGTTGCAATTGTAGGGGTCCTGACCCCAAAAAAGTTGTAGGGGGGAGTGACAACATTATTGTAGGGGGGGTTGCAGTACTGCTACCCTTACTACTGCACTGCTGCTGGTGGCAGCGTTGCCTTCAGAGCTGGGCAGCTGGAGAGCGGCAGCTGCGGGTCAGGAGCCCAGCTCTGAAGGCAAAACCGCTGCCAGCAGCAGCGCAGAATTAAGGATGGCCTGGTATGGGATTGCCACCTTTCTTCTACGCTGCTGCCTGCAGAGCTGGGCCCTCAGTCAGCAGCCAGCACGGTCCGGCCCGCAGCTCAGAAGGCAGTAGTGCAAAAGTAAGGGTGGCATGGTATGGTATTGCCACTCTTACTTCTGCGCCGCTGCTGGCGGGGCGCTGCTTTCAGAGCTGGGTGCCCGGCCCACACCGGCCGCTCTCCAGCCGCCCAGCTCTGAAGTCAGCGCAGAAGTAAGGGTGGCAATACTGTGACCCCCCTAAAATAACCTTGTGACCCTCCTGCAACTCCCTTTTGGGTCAGGATCCCCAATTTGCGAAACGCTGGTCTCCCCCCTGAAAGCTGTATAGTATATGGCAAAAGCATGCAAAAGACCAGATTTCACGGTCCGTGACGCATTTTTCATGGCCGGGAATTTGGTAGAGCCCTACTTATGACCCAGACCAACTGGATTTTATGATAAAAGGACACATACCAAAAATCACAGCACATCACGTTGTTCCTAGTCCCAAGAGACCAGTCACTTACCCAAGATCAATTGGTACTCTAGATCTTACATCAAAGACAACACTGGTAGCCAGTTCTATAGTAAACTAACTAAAGGTTATTAGCTAAGATGAAGTGGGAGCTATTGAGAGATTAAATCAGGTAAAATATATGCAGAGATAAATCACAGTTTGTAATTCCAAATGGTGGCAGTGATATAATAAACTGCCAATTTCCCAAAAGTCTTTTCAGGGTTCCCAGATTGTCTCTGGGAGAATCTCTGCTTTGTCTGTTATGCTTCCCTGTAAGAGTTAAGTCCAAAGATGAAGAATCTTTCCCTGAATCCATACATATAGCTCTTCTCACGGAAAACAAGCTGATAGGGTCACTACCCACATGGGCTTTTCCTTTGATGACAGAGTGAGGAATGCATTGAGAGTGTTTGACCTCTGATCATCGCATACAATGATCACTTGCTTTGAAATAAGAACTTTTCTGTTAAAGTTTTTCATTTGCATTCTGCAAAAGGCTGCTTTTTCCTTTGATGGTTTATTTAGCTACAGGGGTATATACAATGTAAATGCTTGCTATTACATTATAACAGGATATAGATAAGTGAAAACACTGCATGTAACATCCTATTAGTTTTCATGAAGTTTAAACACCAAATACACTCATACATTTAACAATCACTTTGATCTATACCGGGGGAGGGGGCAAACTACAGCCCACCAGCAGTTTTAATCTGGCCCCCGAGCTCCCACTGGGGAGCGGAGTCTGGGGCTTGCCCCACTCCGGCGCTCCAGCCAGGGAGCAAAGTCAGGGGCTGCTCCACATGGCTCCTGGAAGCAGCGGCATGGCCTCCCCCCGGCTCCTACATGTAGGGCAACCAGGGGACTCCACTCTGCATGCTGCCCCTGCCTCAAGCGCCACCCCTGCAGCTCCCATTGGCCGGAAACTGCAGCCAATGGGAGCTGCAGGGGCGGTACCTGCGGATGGGACAGTGTGCAGAGCCGCCTGACCGCATCTCCGTGTACGAGCCAGAGAAGGGACATGCCGCTGCTTCCGAAAGCCGCTTGAGGTAAGGGCTGCCCGGAGCCTGCACCCTTGAGCCTCTTCCCATGCCCCAACCCTGATCGCCCTCCTGCCCTCCTGCCCTCCAAACCCCTCAATCCCAGCCCAGAGCCCGCACCCCCAGGACCGGCTTTATAACCCGCGGGGCCCGATTGGAATACTCGGCGGCAGTCCGGGGCTTCGGCACCACTTCGGCGGTGGGGGGTCCACTCCGGGTTTTCCACGGCACCGAAGGACCCCCCCGCCGCTGAAATGCCACCAAAGACCCCCAGAGTGGGGCCCCCTTAGGCGCGGGGCCCGATTCCGGGGAATCAGGTGAATCAGCTTAAAGCCGGCCCTGTGCACCCCCAGCCAGAGCCTGCAACCCTTCCCACACCCCAACCCCCTGCACCAGCCCTGATCTCCCTCCCGCCCTCTGAATCACTCAGTCCCAGCCTGGAGCACCCTCCTACACCCCAAACTCCTCATCTCCAGCCCCACCCAGAGCCCGCACCCCTGGCCGGAGCCCTCACATACTATTTTTTTCCACATGACCTCTGCCTCATTCAGTGCACAGGATGGACATGCTCATGGAAGGGAATAAGGCAGTTGTTTGAGATTTTATTTTTTAAATTCAATTAGTGCCCCCCGCCTACTTCAAAGCCTGCAATTAATACAAACTTACTAATTTCTTCATAGTCTTTTCTAGGATACTTGTCACCATAGTATGAGTACCTCCAAACATTCATGAATTTATCTCCACTGCAAGATAAAAGAGCATTAATATCCCCATTCTTTATATGCGGAAACTCGTAGGAGGCCATACAAGGAATCAGGGGCAGAGCCAGGTTTATTATTCAGTACCTCCTGGATCCCACTCCTGTATTAACCCTTTTAATCTGTGCCATTAGGCAAAATTTGGGGTCTAGCAGTTTGTTTACATTAGGAGGAGAAATTGATGACGGAGTCAGATATATCTTTAATGCAATCCCATTAATTTACCAACAATGTACATAAAAAGCCCTGTTTTCCTGAATGCAGTAGGAATCAAACTGCAGGAGACAGTTTCTTTGCTCACAGTCCCAAGCTTCTTTCCAGCCAGCACTTTACCCAAAAGCTCTCTCTCAGGTTTTTCTTAGGGTCACACTACCTGACTATCTGACACTTCTTTGGCTCCTTCTCTGTGTGTTCCTCTTATTTCTCTGGACACACAACTGCATGCAATCAAAATTAATTCCCAGCCCTTGTGCTTACATTCAGCCCACAGTGAAGTCCCTTTGCCCAAATAGTTCAGATTTCTCAGTGGCCTTACACATGGCCTGTGTTTGGGGTGGTGACTCCTATTGTTCCAGACATCTCTAACAAAGGGGCCTTTAATTTTCCCCTCATTTAGACTGAATGGAAGGCAGTTATTACACTCACCAGCTTCAAAGAAGTTTTTCCCAACATAATGTGCATTTCTCCAGACCTCACTGTCTTATTGCAGAGGTTCTGAGCATCCACAACTCTCATTGTCTTCAGTTGCAGTTCTGATTGTTTGGCTTTTCTCCACATCAAGCATCCAGGTGTCACATTGGAAAACTGTGATAGAGTCCTAGATAGAACTGAATCCTGTGTGCCAGCCACAAAAGCATCCGTTCTCTTCCTGCTGCAGCTCCTGCCTTGTTCTCTGCACACCTTACGACTTCTAGAGCAAATGAGGCACAAAACAGTTGAGTCTCCTGTAGGCTATGCTATTTTGGTCTTATTTCAGTTGTTGGGTTTAGTGGGCGGGTGCTGACTGGTGGCCTGTGGTATACAGGAGGTCAGACTACATGATCTGGTGGGCCCTTCTGGCCTTACACTTTAGGTCTCCATGGGTATATCTACATAGAAAAGAAAAAAAAACCACCCCACAGCAGAGAGTCACAGAGCCCAGGTCAACTGACTCAGGCTGGGTTTTTGGGGTTTTTGTTTGTTTGTTTGTTTTGCTGTGTAGACAGACCCTAAGGCAGCCTATCTAGCCAAATACAGCATGCCCTGCTCAGTTAGAAATCACTCAACAGTGGTTCCCTGAAGAAAATGGGAAGGCAAGGCCCTAAAACAAATTCAGGAGATGACCTGTCCATCCAGATGTACCATTGTCCCCTCTCCATAGTTAGCTATTTCAGTGGACTAAACAAGTCCCCTTTGCAGTCCCTTATTTTAAGGGTTATTATATAATTAAATCATTAAACATAGGAATTATATATAATCCAGTCACTTGTTTCTTTCAAAAGACATTTGCCAAGTCCAACAGCAACATGCAAATCCCTCTTTCAAGGCTTGTGTCGTTAAAGGCTTGTCCCTCCCTCACCCACACACACACTGAAGCTTCCCACTGAACTCCCTGGATTTTAAGCAGGTGCTTTAAGTGCTTTGCTGAATCAGGGCATAATGCCATCAAGCCTGAGATGGAGCCCAAACCTGCCTATTGTCCTCTCTTAAGACATGCAACCTTGCTTTTAATATTAGTGTATTGACTATAGCCTGTATGAGGAGCTTCCTCAATTGTAGGAAAGAAAGGAAGCAAGTATAAATGGAAGAGTGAAGAAAGTTCAAATGCCAAACACGGGATTATCCTTGAATACAGTATATTCATGTGGACTTTGTACTTTTTTATATCTATGTGTTGATCTCTTGTCAATGAAAAGCCAATTGACTTATAAGGGTTTTGGTTTTGTGTTTTTGTTTTTTTTAAGCCAGAGCTTCTTTTAATACCCAGTAAAAGAATTTGCAACAATCACTTCATCCCAACCGATAGGGGTGGGGGGAGATTGTGTTATACACAGTGTTAAATGAAAGCACAACCCTTTCTGAAATGACAAGCAGCTGAACCATTAACATAACAAATTGCTACTTACACCAAAGTATTTAGCTTTTCTGACACCTTTTGTATCTCTGAGTCCTCCTGCAGACAAAGCTGATACAGGTCCATTATTTCTCAGTTTGGCCTTAATATAACTACATTTTAGTTTTACAGATACCATATATAATTGAGTATAAATGAAAAATGTTTCTTTTTTTAATATATGGGTAAGGGCTGTTTATATGCAACTAATTTGGGCTCCTCTTTCCCCCTCAGACTTAGGGGTTGGGATTCGTGGGCAAGAAAAGGCTTTGTCTACACATTGAGGATTCACAGAGATTCTTGCATGGTTGTTCTAACATGGCTGAAGCTCCACTGGTAGTATTAATAGTGGAGCACTAGTGTAGCCTAGCCATTGGTGTTTTTACCTCCATGTCCTTAGACCTGCACTTTTGATATTGCAAGTGGCTCGTAAACCGAGCTGGTCAAAACAAATTGAAAAAAAATGTTGTTCATTTTGAAATGGTTTCCATTTTTCAGGGTTCAGAAATGGAACCATTTTTCTTCTGTTTTCCTTTTTTTTTTAAATTCCAAAATAATCAGGTTTTAGAAATTTCAAATACTCAAAATCTTGAATGTTTATTCCCCTCCTTTTCTTATTGCCATAGTGCAATAAAATTATATCCAGAGTCCACTCTTACCACCACCACCCCGCGCAACATTGTGCTACTCTGAAACTTTTCTTTTCCAAACTTCCTCAGCTTTGTAAAAGTTACAGAGTAGCAGAGTTAGTTTCATTTTTTTTCTTTTCTACTCTATTTTTTTCCCCAACATTGAGGAAGTTTTGAAAAGTTAGGTTTAGTTTCAATGAACTGGGAAATTTAAAAAAATCCAACAGCTTCTCATGAAAATTAAGGTTTTTGGGGGTGGTTTTCATCAGAATGTTTCAGACAACAAAAACAGTTCTAATTGTAAGCATTTTTTTAGAGTAAAAAAAGTTGATTCTTGAAAACCAATTATGCTGTTTTTTAGTATCAATACAATTTCAGTGCACGCCATCATAAACAGACTCATCATAAATATATCCTGGGTTTAATCAGCTGACACGCTGCAGAAAATGTGTGCTCATCTACACTGACCACTAAGGTGTAGTCAGCATGGTATCATCTGACTCATTTGTTGAAAATCATATTCAGGCGCAACATTTTGTAATATAGATAAGCTCTGTGAGTATAGACAGTAGGTCAATAGGGCTAGCTGAGCGCCATAGGTAACTTACCCCTGTGCTCTGCTCAGGGAGATGGGAGGCCTGATTCTCCTCCCACTCATGCCAGTGTAAATCAGTAGTGACTCCACTGAAGTTACAGACTTACACTGTTGTAAAACCGATGAGAGGGGAAAATCAGGCTCCCTAGTCTTGCTCCCCCACACTAGTGAGAGATGGGAATATTACGCAGACAGTTAACACACCAGGTTTCATTCTAGTCTAGCCCACCAACAGCAGCAAGCAAAGTCACAAGCAAAGCTCCTGCGCTTCCTTTTACTCACCCTATATTAAGCCTTGGGATTATAGCATATTGTAGTGGGAATATCAGAGGGGTAGCCGTGTTAGTCTGGATCTGTAAAAGCAGCAAAGAATCCTGTGGCACCTTATAGACTAACAGACGTTTTGCAGCATGAGCTTTCGTGGGTGAATACCCACTTCTTCGGATGCAAGTAGTGGAAATCTCCAGCATAATGTAGTGGGAATGACCATTATAGATAAGGTTGCCTCCCAGTCTCCATTCTAACACTCTGTTTTGGTCAATTTAGGTGTTCATGACACTGTCCCCTTTCTCATTTTCCAGGCTTGGTTTCTGCCCAAAGATGAAGTAAAAACCAGTTAGTCCATTTTTGAGAATTTTTTGTTTTACCCAATCTGGTTCCTATTAGAAACAAACAATTGCAACTTATTTTTCTAACAGGTGGAATGGGTGGGCATATAAACATTAACATTTGGCATTGAAATAGGTGTTATTGAGACGTATGTAGAAGAGCATTCTGGTGAAAATTGCTTTGATACATGAGCAGATCTGTGAACCAGTCACTGTGTCAGATAAACCAAGTCCATTCAAGTCTTTATATACAAAGTACATGTGGAATTCCACAATATGCTACAGCTTAGATTTAACCACATAGGACTAATAGTGAAGTTTCGCTGGCATATACAAACCACCTAAGTTCACTACTAAATGAGTTAATTGCCTCATCCACTGCATGGGGGCTAAGGAAGGGTACATTCCTAGTTGAAAAAGAGAACATTCAATCCATGGCTGCTGGCTAAATTATTAAACATGACAGAGAGAATTTACCATATAAAAAACCTAAGTCAGTTAAGATATATTGGACCATGTTGCCAATGAAAATAATGTAAATATACAAGAGTGAAAAATATTACAAGGCACTGCATATGTGTATTTAAGGTTGTAGAAAAAGTTTTATATTGCATTACTTGAGAAGGGTGTAGTGTCCGAGCATGTAATTAAAGACTGTTGTAATTCTGGTTCCTTGTGAGAATGTATTACAAGGTCATATGTGCAACCTTCATTTTGGGCCTTCCTCCTGCAACTTAATGTTCTTTTCACATCGTTTTTTTGCGTAGCTATATTTTGTTATGCCAGAGACTCCAAACCTACCTACATCAAGGAGACTCCAAACCGAGCTCCATCAAGGTGCAATGGGAAAAGAAAAGGCTTTCAGCTCTATTTTTGTTTTTGTAACTTTTGCATATTTTAAATCACACTGTTGATGTTACTTGAATGCTTTGTGTGTGTTAATATTTTCTCTGCCTGAATTACAGGCATTCCAATTCCAATCAACCAGCTCCTGGAGTACTTTGTTGCTGCACAAGTTATTACAGCTTCAGGACAAGAGTTACATGAAGCGCAATTAGCCCATTTTGTATTATTTGTTTAGCCTCTTTTTCCCCTTAATATCACATGGGTGAATTTAGTACTTATGAAAGGTGATTATTAGCACTGATTTGACCTGGTCAGTGCCCTGCAAGCTCATTCACATGGCTCTGTCAGTGTCCCTCAGGCCTGACCTGCCATAATTGTTTTATTTTACACCTGTCTTGAACAAAATAGACCAGGATAAGGCCCCCAAATTCATTGTCGGTAAGGACCAAAAGCAGGTTTTGAAGACAGGTCTTCCCAAAAAAGCCAGTATACTTGTCAACTACACCTCCTCCTTCCCCAGCGATTATCTTCATGTTTGGCTTCTGAATGATTGATTCCTTTAAAGTTCTCGCACACCTCTGCTCCACATAGAAGAAAGGTTCCCATGTACAAGAGGAAAGAGATTGGAGGGTTATTTGTAGACAAGTAACTGGGGTTCCATGCAAAGGAAAACAAAAGTCTTGACTAATTATTTATAGGGTCCATAATCTGTGCAATTCATCAAAGACTATTTGTACTAGATGGACGTCAGGCTACGGGGTAACTGCCTTCTCCATTGACAAGGCAGATGAATAAATCACTTCCTGCCAGCACTAGCTGAGAAAACAATGGGCTGTATCCTGCAGGCTGATAGGTTTTATTCAGATTTTATTCCAGAAAACTCCCATTGACGGGTGGATATAATAAGGATTTAGCCCTCTACAGGGTTCATAGCTCTACAGGCTTTTGTTAGCTCTGACAAGGAAAGAGTCACTTTTTAGGAAGAATTTTAGGAACGCTTTCTTCAGGAAGGACGAGCAGTGATTCTTGAGATATTTGGCTATTCATGTAAGAGCATTTCCTGCTCTGGCTGGACTGAATCCAGCTTTTGTCAACAACATGCAGCTTCACTGGGCTGCAAATGTCAAGATGTGATTTTTATCATTATTTTATTATCGAGTCTCATACCAGCTATGTAACGCAAGAAAAAAAGGGGAAGGATAAATGTGAAACAATTGCAATGGGCCATAACCAATTTACAATGAGGTTTAAGATGAACAGTGGAGTATGAGTCTCAAAGCTCAATACAAACTAGGGGACTGGATGGCTCAGGAGACTGGAATTGTCCTGGAACAAGCAAGAAGTTGCAAGGAAAAGTGTGAAAAACTGCAGGACGTTTCCTCTGATTTTTGCTGAAACATTGAGGGAATTGTCTTAGTTTGGGAAGTATGATGTAATGCTTCCCAGGAGTACCCAGGGCTGTGAGGCACCTTGCTACCACTTGCCCTTAGTGTGAGGAAGTCTTGTCTGTGCCTGCCAGACATCTGGTCTCAAACTCCACTGGCCAAGGGAAACGTAAGCGCTCCCCATTATGTCTACACAGGCCCTGTTTCTTCTCTTCAGGTTATCAACAGGCCCACTCCAATCGTCTCCCTGTTGCATCCAACCTCTGGTCCACCGGCCTCTCACACTATTCCCAGATTCACTGCTTCCAAAGAAACAGCACACTCCAACTTATCAGTTCCACTTCAAATCACCGCTCCGCCTAACACACAGCACTTAGATATGTTTATAGTGAAATCAAGTATAAGCCTATTTATCAAAGCGCAGAGATTCAAGTAACAGCAAGTAGAAGTATTGGAAACAAACGGTTACACATAAAACAAAATCAAAACATATTCTATAGCCTAGACTTAATTACCTCGATATTCTCATGGTTTGTAGGGTATTGCTCACCCAAAGTCCTTGCAGGGTTTTGCAGCTAGACTTGAGACAGACATGCTGTCAGCTTATCTCCTAGGTGAAGGACACAGTGCATTCCTTTACCTCCCAAGATATACAAGTCGATTGTCTTTATTCATAAATAGGACACTCCCCCTATTCTGTTTTGTCTCTTTCTGTCGATATTTCAGCCTTTTGACTGGCACTGGACTCAGTCTGCAAATAGCCCTCCGGTGGAGGCAGACAATACCTTCATGTCTGGTCAAAAGTGTAAGTGTCTGTTGGCTCCTGCTTGAAAGGAACCTGCCCCGGACATGTCACTTCCTGGTGACCTGCCTTAACTCCAAGACCTTAAGAACACAGTTTTCATTATAGATCAAGAACTTCTTAAATATTATCCATTTTGCAATGATTATGATGACCAGTGGGCTACTGGCTCTCCCTAGAGACCTCACATGTCACCCTTTGGTGAACTACTATATACATATGTATTAGGTACTATGAACTACTCTATCTGACCAAGGGGATCCCTGTAAAACCCCTATACAACCTCTGTGTCTTCTGCCTGCTGGCGCCAAGAGATCCCTGGGTCATACGATGGTCCTGATTCATCATTTCTCAGCACCTTGTGCTGTCATTTAAACCAGTGCAAACTCAGTACTATTCTGCCAGGATAGCATTTTATACCCACTTTGCACAGGGAAAAACAACCGTACAAGATGGTGGAGAGTCATGTCCTGTAACAACAAGTCTTTTCTTCTTCTAAGAGTCTATATTAGCCTTTTTCCCTACAATTCCCCACTGTTGCTATTATCCGTACAGATCCACTGAAAACAATGTTGGGAGCATGAGGGTAGATACAGCGCTGTCAGCCCCCGGTATTTTAACCACCATGTTGTCTAGACCTGCTCATTGCAGAGTTAGATGACACGCTGGTGTAAGTGCCAGCAGCCAGGCAGTGGAAGATATCTGATGCAGCTACAGAATGATCTTTAAAAGCACTGACATTTTCAATTGTTAGGTAATTCCTGTTTTAAAATAATTGCTTTACCCTAATGAGCACTGCAAATGAAGCTGAGTTACAGTAGCAAGTAGAGACATGCATCTGACGAAGTGAGTATTCACCCACAAAAGTTTGTGCTCCAAAATGTCTGTTAGTCTATAAGGTGCCACAGGACTCTTTTTCGTTTTTTACAGTAGCAAGTAAAGTTGATTTCAAACAGCTTATATAAAAACAACAGAGCTAATTATACTGTAGTAATTACCTGAAAATTATATGGATGTTGTTTTTCCACCAGTCAATACTACTATTTTTGAACTTTGCTTTGTTCTCATGGATTGTTGGAGTCATGCTTCCTCCAAATGTTCTTCCAATCTCATCATTAACATGCAGCGTCCCAAATACAGCCATTTCCTGAAAAAGTTGAGTTGCAGATTGTGCTGGTTTATTCAAAATCTTTTGTGCTTAATTTCATTTCCCTCTTCAGTATATCCTCAGCACCTCATGTTTGGAAAGTGTTTTTGCAAATAAAATATTCTAACAAATATTGTAGTATGGACTGTATAAGATGGTAACTTTGCTACTAGATTCTAGAAATAGCACCCAATGGGGATTTACTCCTGTCTGCCAGAAAATATATTTGTATACCCTTCAATTATGTTCTTCTGTTAATTGCCCCTTTCCTGCCAGCATTTTTTTGGATAATAGAAAAGTCTCACCACCCTATTGTAATTTCAATGAGAAAAGAATTTTAAACAAGATCATTAGACAACGTAGAGTATCTGATCATAAGAATCTTGATCAATTTTGCTTGGTATGACCCTGATCCCACCTCCAATAAAATTATTGCCTCCATCAAGAGCAGGAATAATTGTGATTTAGAAGAATTTTGTTTTCTCTCTCTCTCTCTCACACACATTTTAGGTGTGTGTTATTGATGTCTTTATGATTTTTCAGTAGCAGCCAGTAAAAGCGACCAACCAACGAAAGCAAGCACTGCAAACATGGTCATCACAACACTCCCAAGAGGGAAATGTTGGCCAGTGCAAGAACAGGGAAGTGGGAGTCAAAGATCTTTGAATCTTTCCTAATTCTCCCACTGACTCGCTATCCAACTTTGAACAAGGCATGGCCTCTCTATGCCTCACATTACTCTTTTGTAAAATGGGGATAATCATGTTTATCTCATTGAGATGTTGAGATCAATAATTAATTAACATCTGGAAAATGCTTTGAGGTTCTTGGATGAAAAGTGTTCGAGTTGGAATGCCTGCAACATTAAAATAAATAGTAATAATATTAACATGTATTGCATCTACTGCCTTCATCTTCAAAGCTCTTTACAAATGTTAATGAATTAACAAAAAGAAAAATATCAATAAAGATCATATTTACCCATTAAAATTATTCTCCCAAAGCATAAATAACTACATCTGCCTCCAAGGCAAAAATAATTATTTAAAGAAAACCTAAATGCCAACTCCAGTATCAAAGCGTAAATCCCCAGTGGCACCATCCATGGAAAATCTACTTTGAACTAAGGATTATTAGCTTATACTTTTAATTAAGATAATTGGACACTGGACCCAATCCTGCAACCACTGAGATCAGTGGGAGTTTTTATAATTGACTTCAAGGAGAGCAAGATTAGGCTGTCAGTGAGGAAAACAAAGAACATCGGGCTGGCCCAGTGGTTTGGTATGTTAGTGCCCGGCACTATAGAGTTTCATTGTATTGAAGTGCGCTGGAATAAGGCAGCTTGCCTGCTGGCCCTCTCCATCAGGGACCCGAACAAATAGGAGATAGCTATTCTCAGGAGCCTGACACAGTGAGCAAAATTGTAAATAAACACATATGCTTGTTGTGTCTACGGAATAATGAATCACAGAGAGCAGAGGAAACCCTGCACGAGAGACATTCTAGAGCCAACATTCAGATGCAGTATTCTTAAAAATTCCCCAGTCTGAGTGTAGAACGAAAGAGGTAAGAAATCATAACGCACAAGACTAACATTAAAACAGTTCTTGTAAGAAGCTGCACATTGGGGTTTGGTTTTTTTCCTGAAATTCCATATTCCCGCTGACACTAAATGAAATATGCTATCACTGCAGGATAACAAAATCTGTCAATTTACTGAAGAGCTCATAGGAAACCAGACAGTCAAAATGTATTTTCAGCAATTTTAAACCAATACTTAAAGAATGATAGAAGGTGTTTCCTTATATTTTCCCTGTTATATCGTTCATCTCTATCTGAGCCTCCTTACTCATAGATTTCAATTGCCACATGTAAATAAAAACAGAAAAATACTCTGTGGTCATTATTTTCTTTGCTCAGAATGTAACACATTTCTATAGATCTCCTTTACGATACAGATTACAGCGTGTCAATGACATTCCCTATGACCGAGCTCCCTAACATACATTCCAGAATGTAATGGACTATAATAGATTTTATAAAAATCTATGACTCACTCCATATACTGTGCAAGTCATTTTAGGCAGTTCAATAGAAATATTTCCTTTTAGCAGAGTCTCAATGATTGGTGATCTGACCTTGCCAGAAGTGTTCCTCACAGAACCTAAGCTGCTCTCTAGCCTCTCCTGCTTTTCTGTGAAGAGAAGTAATCTGAAAATGCATTTTGTTAATTTCATATGGTTGTTTCTCCAGAATGGGCTGAAGGCTCTACAAAGAGACTCACGGATTAAAATGTCCCAGTTAATCTATTGCACAATGGCATGCAGGCAAAGCTTCAAGTATGTTTGTTTGGTTTTTGGATAGAAATCACATATTACCTCTGGGAAATACTCCTATTGCTTCTGTTAACCATAGTTTTTGTCTCCTTCCAGCAATTTTGTTGAACTGGGAGAGAGGAATGAGGTTTTTTTGGTTGTTTTTGTTTTTTACATCACGTACTCGTGTGTCACTGTTGCACTAACCTTGCAGTTACTATATATATAATGCTACATATTATTATTGAAAGTATTTTACAAACTTTAATTAATCCTGAACATCCCTAGATAGAAGGCAAGGACCCAATTAATTGTAGATCATATTATTGTCATGGCCCCAAAAGGCTGGCACATTTAAACTTGGGTAATTCCTTGTAGGACAGACTTTGTGTGGACTGAAGACAAAGCTTTTGTTAATAAATATGCTGTTGCTACAGAATGTTTCAGATCGGAATGCATTTTAACAGCACAAAC
Source organism: Platysternon megacephalum (assembly GCA_003942145.1). Taxonomy (NCBI): domain Eukaryota; kingdom Metazoa; phylum Chordata; order Testudines; family Platysternidae; genus Platysternon; species Platysternon megacephalum. Next base: position 4,349,943 of record QXTE01000140.1, read on the forward strand.
CAGACTTAGACCTCAGGACAAACAGCCAAGAGATCTCTCTCTCACCATGTGCTCTTAGAATAATCTTCTGCTTCTCTTCTAGCTCCACAGTTCCTCTGTTTGCAATCCTCAGCTCCTAACACAAAGAACTCTTTGTCTGTAACTCTGCCCCAAACACATAAGTAGTGTCTATTCTTGGCCATATGCTTTCAAATGGACTGATGCGATTCCAAGCTATAAACAGGACAATCTAGGCCAACGTTACATGACTAGGCGCACTGGCAAATGCTGAAGCTGCCAAAATTCACCACTGGCACTGTTCCGTTGGCAGAAGGAATGCTGGAAGCTGTGCAGCAAACAGGGCAACATTAAGAATGCCTGAGCCTTGTCTACACTAAACCGGCACTATTGCTACCGCTGCTGGTGCTGTAACAGTGGCGAACTCTAGCTCTAAAGCTTACTAGAGTAGACAAAGCCTAGAGGTGCTAATAGAAGAGAGAAGCTATAACTGGTTTGATGACACCTATTTTCTCCCAAACTGACCCATCTTAAAAACTGTAGTTCCTCAAACTGACTCAATAGTGCCAGTGCACACTACAGTTAAAACCATGCCAGCAACATCCCAGGAAACTTGGAGAGCGGCTAACTCACAACCCCAGCATGGTTTCCTTGATCAACATAGTTATAGTAAAAATAATAATACTCTCGTATATTGCACTTTCCATTGGTAGATATCAAAGCACTTGAACAATGGAAATCACACTGTCATTGTCCCCATTTCACAGATAGGGAAACTGAGGCACAGATAGGGGAAGTTTTTTGCCCACGGTCACCAGGTAGGCCAGGGGCAGAGCCAGTTAATTGAGCCCTGGCTTCCTGAATCCCAGTCCAGTGCTCCAGCCACCAGGCAATATTGCCTATCATGTCTCAAACTACCTAGCTGGGTAGATTATAGCGTGATATTCACAATGGTCAAGGAAGCCCTGTTTGAACCATACTAGCCATTGAAGTGTTTGAACCCAGCATCCTACTAGCATGGTGGACAGAGCTTAAATTCTTAAAATTTGTGCTCCACCGAAGTCAAGCTTGTTCCTCACTCTCGTCAGAGTGCCCTTTGTTTTCCAGCAGAAATGGACTCTGGATTCTGGAATGGTTCCAGGCCCAAATTCTTCCCTGTTCTTTCAAGATGTACCTCTGATTATTTCTTTCCCCATTTTACCACATCATATTGCACAACGCAGCTTGGCTCAAAGTAAAGCATGGGATTGGTTTAACCAGTATAGAGCTCTGGCTGGTGGCTTCCAACCTACCAAAATAGAAGGGAGGGGGAAAAATACAAACAGCGAGCAGCCTTTGCTAAATTTTCACTTTGCTACTGGATGCTTTCTTTCCATAAATGTGTGTATGCTTGTTTTAAAACACAGCAGATGTTTGTGAATGGTTTCTTTTCACCAGCACTGCCCTAACCGTTTGACACGGAGTTGCTGTGGGATTTTGCAAGTTGAGCCTGAGCATTTACTGGTGCTCCAGATGGGGGATGCGAGGGGAAAGAGTTTCTTATCTGCCACGCAGCATATTATCTAAGTCAGCCAGCTGTGCTGGCAGAGAGAGGGCTGGGGGATGGACAATGTAAGTGTAAGTGAAGACACCGCATTCCAGGAGGAGAATGTGCAGAAAAGGGACTTTCCAAACAGTTTGTTGCTGTTATCTGTGTCTACAAGCTGCACTGATCATGGGCAAGAGGGTCTATGCTGAGCATTGTCACTCCAGCCAAAGTCACCGCCCACTCCTGATACTCCAACAATCCATCATCTTATTTTTAAATGACACAGTCAAAGCAAACCCAATCCTGCAGTCTCACATAAGCCTTCCAATTAAAGTCAATGGGACTTTATAGAATCGTAGGACTGGAAGGGACCTCGAGAGGTCATCTAGTCCAGTCCCCAGCACTCATGGCAGGGCTAAGTATTATCTAGACCATCCCTGACAGGTGTTTGTCTAATCTGCTCTTTAAAATCTCCAATGACGGAGAGTCCACAACCTAAGTTCCCTCTAAGCTGCAAGGCCGCACAGCTGCCTATTAAGCCCTGTGCAGGGGCTCAGGGCTGCGGCGGGGAGAGGAGCCCCTCCCTGCCGGCCCTAGCACTTACCTGCCCCAGACTTGTTGCAGCCGGGGGAGAGGAGCCCCTCCCTCAGCCTGACCCGGCCCAGGCCCAGCCGGAGCTGCCAGGGAGAGGAGTCCCTCCCTTGGCCCAGCCCAGCCCCACCAGAGCTGCCGCGGCCGGGGAGAGGCGCTTTTCCCCAGGCCCCGAGCTGCTGCGGTGAGAGGGCTGGGGAGTCCTCTCTCCTGACCGCAACCCCGGGGCAGCCTGCACCCCAAACCCCTCATCCCTGGCCCCACCCCAGAGCCCATCCCCTCCCCCGCACCCCAACCCTCTGCCCCAGCCCTGAGCCCCCTCCCACACTCCAAACCCCTCGGCCCCACCCCCACCACATGAATTTTGTTAGGTGCACCAATATGAAGGTGATGTGTCACACGTCACCTCCATACTGGTGCACATAACAAAATTAATTCCGCTCATGGGCGTAAAAAATTAGGGGAACACTGGTTACAACCTCCCTGGGCAATTTATTCCAGCACTTAACCACCCTGACAGGAAGTTTTTCCTACTGTCCAACCTAAACCGCCCTTGCTGCAATTTAAGCCCATTGCTTCTTGCCCTATCCTCAGCGGTTAAGGCAATGGGAGACCGTACCCATGTAAACAGGCTCTGGAACAAACTCAAGCATTGACCTGCTTGAAAACCAACATGGGAAGGAGCACGTTCAGGTTTCTTTGACAAGGCAGAAATAGGCGTGTCCCTCACAGTGCAGCGATTCTACAGCTATATCCACTATTGTATGGAGAAGAACCTTCTGCACCTGCCCAGTCACAGGCTTCCATCAGAAAGGATCCTGTCCACCATTTCCTTATCGATTCCACCAACTTAGTCCTTAATGCACGGCTCCAGCTCCTGAGGAAGGCAGTTCTTCAATGAATGCCAAACTAGCGCCACAGGGTTTGAGTTCTGGAGACCTAGAGAAGGCTATAGGATGGCAAGTTGATTAAAATCCCCCTAGGCTGTGTTCTAACACACTGCTTTGGAAGAGGGGTCCTTTTAGCCTCCGTGAATGCTGCTGAATCAACAAGCCTGTTTGCAAGTGGGGAAATTTCCCCCAAAAATTCTATCCCGGAGGCTGGTTGGAACTATCGTGTAGATCAGCCTAATGGCAGCTTGAATCCAATTTTTGTAGAACCAATTTTGAAGCCAGTATATGAGCCACCTTCTTTCAGCTGTTACATTAACCCTGGCGTGTTGCTTCAGAGGCCCCGTCTACACTACCCGCCGAAATCGGCGGGTAACCATCGAAGTATCGGGGATCGAATTATCGCGTCTTGTCTGGACGCGATAAATCGCTCCCCGAACGCGCTACTTCGAACTCCGGTACTCCTGCAGGGCGAGCGGAGTTACCGGAGTCGACGTGGGAGCCGCGAACTTCGATCGCGGTGCCGCGCGGACGTGAGGTAAGCGCGCCAAATTCGAACTAAGATACTTCGACTTCAGCTACGCGAATAGCGTAGCTGAAGTCGAAGTACCTTAGTTCGATCCCGCCCCTAGTGTGGACCAGCCCAGACTGTGGTAGATACACAGTTTTCAAAAAGAAGTGTGATGACAGTGGATCTTATAAATCCTGATCCTTTAAGTGACTTCCCTGTGGCAAAGCAAGGGAGCCAGTGGAAGAATGAGGATTAGATCTCAAGAGCAGAGTTGGGTGAATTCCTCCCTCCTTTGTAGAACTGATGAATGAAATTGTTTTTAATTGTTCACTTTATTAATGTAACTTCATAAGTAAAGTTTTATGAATGAAACAACATTCATTCATAAAACCGGTTACCCCAATAACTGGCTAATTGACAATTAAGATGCTTGTTAAGAGCCATAGCTGTTGGGTCAGCTGCCTTTGTAAATTTCACTATCAATCCAATTCCTGCTTAAATCACTGAGACTTGCACTGTTTCAGTATTGTAACTTCTGTTCACCATTTATTACACTTGCCTACATTGTAACTTCTGTTCACTGTTTGCCATATTGTAATTCAAACCCCATTTTAAAACGCTTACTCCATTTTGTAAAAGCTGGCTCCAACCTTCATTTTTGCAAACCCTGCTGTAATCTTATCAGTTTAGTTTAGATGTGTGAATGAGGTATGGATGGATGATGGAATCAACCTCCAGCCCCAGCCTGTCCTGATGAAATAGAGTTCAAACACCAACGGCTGAAGATGNCGCCAGCTCTTCCGGCGCCCTAGGCGGCGGAAGGTCCCGCCCTCGAAATGCCGCCCCCGACAGCGGTGGCGGAAGGTCCCGCCCCCAAATTTCAACGGGCGGCCGGGGCGCAGGCGCCCCCAAAATAGCAGCACCCTAGGCAACCGCCTAGGTCGCCTAATGGGTTGCGCCGGCCCTGATCTGATGGATGTGTGTGTGTGTGTGTGTGAATGTGTATGTGTGGGTATAGGTATAATGTGTGTGTATAAGGATTAAGATATTAGTTATTGGTCATAAATTAAATTGTTATTATAATAAATGTGGCATCTTTGCCTTATCCCTCTTAATAAGATCCTGCTGGTTTTTATTCTATTGGTATAACACCTTCCCTCCCCCCGAAAATGTCTCTTCAACCAAAAGAAAAAGTGTTACTTGTTTGAAATGTTCAGATTTGAAAAAAAATCTGAAACATTTTAAAATGAAAACTGAATATTTTTTCAATCAAAAATGGATTTCAAAAACCCCAAATGTCTCCATTTTTCAGAGGAAACTATTTGCAGCACATTTAGAAAGGAAAAAAGCCACCATTAAAAAAAATTCCTGCAATAAACAATTGGCATCTTTTGGCCGGTTGTACTCTGGAATTCCTGAACATCCCATCCCGTGTTCCCACCTGAGCTCCCTCTAACAACGAATACAAATATTCTTGTGGCAATGGTGACACTATGGAGAACACGATCGACCAAATTTTGCCCTCACAAGTATAGATATTACATATCTGTTAATATAAATGGGAGCCTGGTATGTGAATTTGAGGACAGAATTTGGGCCTTCACCTACTGAACCCCTCTGTGGGAAGAAGACAATTAGGTAAAATTGACACTGTGAAAAGCTAAGGACCAGGAAACAGAAACGAAAAGCAGGAATAACAAAGATTTCTTCTTTCACGTTCAACAGTAATGTAATAGTGTCTCATGATATAATGCTTTAGGTCTTGATTGAAGTACCCCGTGCTCAACCTCACACAGTGTTCAGCACACTATGTTCCACAACAAATGGAAGTGAATTGTTATAGGTTAATTAGAGTCTGTTCTTTATCAGTTCGGTGCAGTTACAGAACGTACATCTATGTACAGATTCTGCTTTTATTTGAGCCAGTCAACAGTGAAAGTGTGTTACCAGCACCGCAGCTGTACTACAGCACAGTAAAAGTCATAATCCCCGAAGCCTGAGACTCATGCACGGTGCAGGGTATATTAACAAATCTCCCTGCATATCGTGTACTCCAGAAGAACCTGTGGAGGATGAAATGATGGAGATTATGGCCACATGACCAGGCTTCTCTTCGACGCTCAGTTCTCAAGGTTCAATTTTTGCCACCGCTGCGCCACACATCATTTGAATGAGTCCTTTCCTTCTAGTGTTTAAGTAAGATGATGGAGGTTCCCCCATCAGTGAGGTAGAACCATCCATAAAGTTAGAAATAGAAAAGGCCTATACAGTTATCCAGTCCATATCCTCACCTACATTTTCAATAATTATGGTCCAGATTCCAGAATCCCTCCTCACGCTGAGTAGGATTTACTCACGCAAGCAGTCCCACTGCAGGATCACGTAAACACAGCCACCAAACTGAAATTTGATCTTCTTATAGTCCCTTTACCTTATGCTGCAACCGCGATTTCATCCCTTTGAAGCTGTAACTCTTCGCTTATCTAATCTTATAGGAGGTCTTCCAGAAACCCAGTGTAACTGATTCAAAAGGCATCCATTGAGCTCAGGCAGGCCACTCTGTCATTTTCTTGCAGTACCAAGGCCATTTCTTAGGCTCACAACACAATCACAGACACATTCTGAGATTCGGGGTGAAATCGCATGGACTTCAGGGGAGCCAAGATTTCACACACCATTCAGAATCACAATCCTTCATGCCCTTTCTGTACCATGCCCTTCAGATTTTATTACATTTTTGGGGTCACATTCTACTTGTCCAATAGTCCCATTAACTTCCTTGGGACTATCAGTATGAGTAACATGAGACATGTCTGGCCCGACATTCCTTTTCATGCACTTTGTTCTGCTGCTCTTGAGTTAATAGCTACTCACAGAGTTCTTTATGAGGCTCTGGGCTTTTAGCCATTCTCGTTGCTCAGAGCGGTCTTTGCCTATGGACATTATTTTAGCCAGCTCCATTGGTTTTTCTAAAACTGAACTCCAGAAATATCTCAGAATGTGGTTCTGATTTGCCACATCTGTTATTTTTATGTATTGTTTTAATCCACACAGATTTATAAGAGGTGTTGCATAACTTTGCATTGTATCACATCGTTCAACATGTTTCCACAATTAGAAGCCCACATGTACATTCAAGCATGAGCCTGCCCCAGGTTTGTACATCTTTTAGCCCAGCCAGCCTAGGATACAAAGATGAGCTGGGACTGTGGTTTTCTTGGTTTTCCCAGGAACTAGACTGTCATTTACTAATGGCCAAGTACAACTGTGACATGTGCCTCATGGATCACTTTTGCATTTGCATTTTAAAAAACCCCCATGTATTGCTTGAATCATGCACACTGTTGAACAAGAACCATTTTGTGATGCAGGCACAAGCAGATATTTATCCATGGGATTGAACCATCTCTTTTATGTACACTAATGAGCTCATGTTACAGAAATATTTTAACATTATAAATATGACTCTTATGAGAAAAAATATATTTGCACTCAAAATCTATTTAAGGGATGGTATAAATAATGAACAAGTACTGTTTTACAGAAATGAAATGTAACATTCTTGTTGGCATTCACTAGTAGCAGCATGTTGTATGGTCGTTCTCATAATAAAAGTGTTTTTCATCTTCAGAACGCTGTGCAAACATTAACTAATCAGTCCGCACAGCCCTCCTGTGAGGTAGCTGCAGATATCTAAAGTTTTGCTTATAAATGCAATAATACACTCACAATCTGGGAAACAAGCTTTGTGGAGTCGGAGGCAGTCCAGAGAGCAAGACAGTCTGATCTGTGTGGGAGTTTGGTGCCAAATCATCTGATGAACTGACATAGCGACGGGCAGAAGAAGTTGATAAATACGGATACTTCTCAAAGCCTAGCAGTGAAGGGGCTACAGCAAATAGGAATGATCTCTGAGTAGCGGAGCGCCTGGGCCAAGGAGGGATCCTGAAGAATCAGTAGCAGCTTCTATAAAGAATCCCATGTAGAATGATTGTGGAGAGTTCTGCATGTTCTAGTTTATGAATAAAGACAAAGAGAGTTATATTTGCATGTGGTCCATTTAGCCTTCACGACCAACCTAGGCATTCTGCCTTTTGCAAGAGAGTGGAGGGCCAGACTTGGAGCTCAAAGGTGGTGATCAATAACCCAACCACTGATCAAGGGGACAAACTCTGAAAGGAAGCCAAAAACAGACAATAAGTGGGCCTAATCTGCGACTACATTAGGAAACACGGACTGAGAGATCTATAGCCCAAATCAAGAAGACAGGATGGCGCACGGCCTCCAGTGCACTAGGTGAAAGGGTATGTTGGGCATTCTCAGTAGCGGCGCCAGCTCTTCCGGCGCCCTAGGCGGCGGAAGGTCCCGTCCCCGAAATGCCGCCCCCGACAGCGGCGGCGGAAGGTCCCGCCCCCAAATTTCTACAGGCGGCCGGGGCGCAGGCACCCCCAAAATAGCAGCACCCTAGGTGACCGCCTAGGTCGCCTAATGGGTTGCGCCAGCCCTGGGCATTCTCACTCATTGTACTACTGTAGGAACAAATGACATGAGTGAAGGAAGAGTCTGTATAATAAATGGACCTGAATGGAGAGCTCAGAACAGAAGCAATGGAGAGATCTCCTCAGTGAAGCTTCCAGTGCAAAGCATGAGTGTAGAAAAGCAAAGAATGATACAGGAGACCAGCCAATGGATACACCTATGCTGTAGAATGGAGGGTTTGGGATTTATAGTACGTTGCCTTTGGCAATGAAAGTTCACTATTTAGATTAGATGGAATCTGTTTAAACAGATTGGGGCATTCTGGTCTATCTTGCCACCCAGGCAAGGTGGACTATGTGATAGAGGGTCACGTTACACCAAAAATCACAACAATATTCAGGTTACTCCCAGTCCCCAAGGATAGTCACTTACACCAGGTCAATTGTACTCAGATCTCAGACCAAAGACAACAGTTGTAGCCAACCCTGTAATCAGCTAACTAAAGAAAAGAAATGAAAGTTGTTTACAAGGTTAAAAACAGGAAACACACAGAAATGAGTTACAGTCTTAGATTTAAAAAGATAATATAAGCTTCTATAATAAGCAGCTCTATGTGTCATTTAGAGCTGACCTAGGCCAAGCAACATGAAGATCTCTTTATTACGTTTAGGAATCTTTGCCCCTCAGAGTCCAGACAACAAAAATATACTAGTTTCTCCTTGTCATGGATTTTAACCCACCCCAGAATTCAAGATGATGAGATGAGATCATGTGCAGATCGCCCCTTCCTGGAGGGAGTGAGGAATGCAATCAACAAGGTCGCTGTCCTTTGATGCTACACAATGCCTCGTTTGCCTTCAATGAGCCATCTTGTGTGAAGGACGAGCACTTTATCTGAATTAATGCTTCTTTTCCTGTTTGCTGACTTACACAATTACAGAGGTTTACAATGCAAACATTGAATATAACTTTATACCATGGTTACAGAAGTTATAAGTGAGATCAGTATATGCAGCATCCTACACTATTCATAAGATCTAGACACCAAACACATTCTTACAACTCTAATATTTATCTTACCTGTGGGTTAGTGTTGTTAAGCCAGACTGGTTTCCAGCTATGCACTTGTCAGTGTTCGGTGAGGCCCTGGCATGAGCTGGCACCTGGTCTGCCCGCATCACAGGAACAAGCAGCTGAGCTGCTAACTGCAATCTGCAGTCTCTCATTAAAAATTAGCTGTCCTACCAGAGGAGAGAAAGTTAGTAAATGTCATACCTATATTTTTGAAAAAGGCACTTGAGTGATCTGGGGAATGTAAGACTATTGAGCTTTGCTTCTGTACCCAGCAAGTTCATTGAAAAGACCACTCAAAACAGAATTATAAAATACCAAGATAACCATAATATGAGATATGATCTAACCGACATCATGGCTTCTGTGAAAAAAAATCATGCCTCACTAATCTACTCAAATTCTTTGAACAGGTAATAAAAATAGTGGGTAAAAACTGGTTGATTTGGATTGTCAAAAAGCCTTTGACAAAGTAGTCATGGGGTGAGAGAAAGTACTGTCACAGATCAGAAACTGGCTAAGAGACAGAGAACAGAAAGTAAGAATAAGCAATCTGTTTTTCCATGGCAAAAACTTAACAGCAAAGTGCCACAAGGCTCCATTCCAGAACCTGTGTTGATTAATATATTTTTAATTACTGTATCTGCAAAAGGAGTCATTTATATCTTAGAGAGGATGCAAATAAGAATGGATAAGATAAAGATACACTAAATAATGAAGGTAGATTTTCACTCCCTTATAATGCAAAAACAAAGGGACATTAAATGAAATTGAAAGGTGGCAAACTTAAAACTGACAAGAGGAAACTTTTTCACACAGAACACAATTAACCTGTGGAACTCATTGCCATGTGATGTAATTGAGGCCAAGAACGTAACAGACTTGAGGAAAGGATTGGACATTTCTATGGATGATAAACATATCCAGAATTATAATAATAAGGATTAAAAGTAATCAAGAGTTTGGGGAGTAGAAACCCTCATGCTTCAGGCATCAACCAGCCACTAACTAATAGAGGTCAGGAAGAAACCTTCCTTGTATGCAGGCTATGCCACAGCTGCCTTCTGCATATATTCTTGCACCTCCCAAGCAGGTACTGGACACTGTCAGAGACAGGATAACTGACTAGATGGACCGCTGGTCTGGTGCAGTCTGGCAATCCCTTGTTTGAGACGTGCTAACGTGGGAACAAGCTTTATTGCAACCCAGGCCTGTCTTATAAATAACAAGTAGCTCTTGTTAGCTGAGAAGGTAGTTTCATTTCTTAGAACACGTCTCTTCTTTTCCCCACTCATTTGCTCTTTTTTTCCCCCTTCCAGACCCAGTTAAACTAGAGACCTGTCAAAGGACTTTTCTTTACAAGTCTGTGGGTATTTTTTTTTTAAAGTGACTCCCACCACCACCACCCTCTGTTGCTGGAAAAGAATTCCCAGAGGAGACCATGTTGCTTTGCAAGAGGAGAGACTAAGAGTTTGAATTTGATTACATCTTAATAAGTACTTGTGGCACCTTAGAGACTAAGGTGCCACAAGGACTCCTGTTCTTTTTGCGGATACAGATTAACACGGCTGCTACTCTGAAACCTATCTTAATAAGTGTGAGTCTTCTACTGTAAAGCTTAATCTGACTTTTTCCTATAGGTGAACCACTGAGATCCCTGGAAATTTCCAGCCGGGCACTTCTCTAATGAAAAACTCAGGCTTGATCTCTGCGGTCAAATATTCTGAATGCAGTTTCTAATTTGGACCACTGTTCTGGAAAACTTGATTAGAGCTGTGAAAATGAGTTTTTATTAGGGAGGACTGAGTTAGTGCCAAGGTTTATTTTTCAAGGGAGTAGACCTAGTCCCAGCAACAGTTCCAGGATTGTGCTTTTCTGGATGCCCTGGCAATGGTTTATGGCAAATATGCAACCAAAGTCTGGCTTGGCTCGTGATGTTTGCTTTGGATGAGTTGCCAGGGGATTACAAACAAAGTGCTTGCTAGCTTGGTGCAGGTATCATTCCGCCTGGATTGTCTTGAATATTTTGTGCACAGTTTTACACATTCATTTATTACAGTGCCCGAGCTCTGTTCCAAAAAAAGTCTCAGTACTAAGACACACAGAGACAACCACTAACCAGCTCAAGTAGGAGCATGTTGGATCTGCTCGCAGACACAGAGAACTCACCCAGGGGCGCCAGGTTTGTATAATTTTTGGTGGTGCCCAGAATGGGTCCAAGCAGAGCTGTCCTGTTCATAGGACGGACCAGGGCAACTGCCCCGGGCCCCGCGCTTCAGGGGGACGTAGGGTCCAGGACAGCCTGAGGGGTTAGCGGAGGCCTGGCACCAGCAGCAGTGAGCAACCCAGTCCCAGACCACCCCTATTCCACCCCTTCCCTTTCCGGCTTCCACCCTCTCCCCTGAGCAACACCAGGAGCTGGTGGGGTGGGGTGGAGTGGGGCTGGGTTACTCACGGCTGCTGGCGCCAGGCCACCCTGAACCCCACATCGCCCTGAAGCTGGGGCCCCCCCAAAGCATGGTAAGCGCAAACATTGGTGGAGCTGGGCCCACGTTCCTAAATATTGGTGGAGCACGGGCACCACGGGCCCATATAACGCGCCAGCTATGTACACACCCACTCTGAAAAGTCAAAATAAAACATGAAACTCACTCCTAAATGGATGCATTTCATGGAACTGGTGCTCAGCTCTCTCAGGGGAGTCGAGGGGTTTATGCTGTTTAGTGACCCTCCTGAGAGGGTGTGATGGGGTGTGCACCCCCACACAAGGCAGAGCAAGTTAAGTTAGGTCAATTAACCTTATAGGCTGCACCTGGAGGAGAACCAGGGCTCAGTGAAGCCTGCTGGAAGATGACATTCAGCTGGGAAGGAGCATGTTAGGTCTGTATAAAGGGATGAAGCTGAGAACAGAAGGTAGCCACAGGGGAAGGAGTATGTGGTTATTTCCTGGGCTGGGGGGCGGGCAAGTAGAGAGTTTGCCAAGAAGCAAGAGAGGGGCTGTTAGTCTACAGTTACTCCCTGGGAGGAGGGAGCATGGGGTGCAGAAGATAGGGAAGGAGTCTAGGGAAATAGCATGGGGTCTGGAAGCAAGCAGATCATAGCTGCGGCACATAAGGTCCTTGGGCTGAAACCCAGAGTAATGGGCAGGCCTAGGTTCCCCTACCAGCCACTAGAAAAGTGGCCCAGGACCTGGCCTTGGAATGGCATGTGGGCAGCTGATCCCATGGGATTTTAATACCCTAAAGGTGGAGGACTGTACAGGGCCCTAGCCAGAGAGCTGAGTCACAGAGCACTGAGAGTCCCAGGGGAGCAAGGGGGGGATGTGGTGTGACTGTCAGAAGGGGGTGTCAGATCTGAATGGTGCTAATCCCAAGATGTGGCCACAAGGAGGCACCCCACTGCTGAGCAAACCCGGTGACAGGGGCTTTATGTCTATATAGGGAGTAATCTCAGACTAAAATAAGCCAGGAATGCTTGGGGGGGGAAGAACCTATTGAAATGTGCTGTGCTCAGCAAAGGGGATGGATTGACGGTCCTAGGGACTGAAGGCTTCCGTTTATCCCAGAGCATAGGCAGGAGCGGTGCAAGCTTCCCCACACTCCCCCATCATTGTACCTCAGCCCTGGCCTAGAGACACCACCGCTAGGATCATGATCCCGCTGAGGGGAAGCTAGTGCCAAATTTGGCCAGGTGTCCATGGGGAACAAAAACCCAGTTTCCCCATCTACCGCCTCAGCCTAAAGAGACACCCACCAGAGTGGAGTCACCAGGGATAGACCCGTGGAAAACTGTCAAAGTGGAAAACGTGTGATGAGGATTAACGAGACCGTTCCCAACCTCAGAATGTGCGAGGTGCTGCCTGCACAAGCGCCCTTCTTGGTGCCACCAAGCGAACAGACATTAACCACACTCAGATCAGAGAGACAGCCCCCCCTGGAAGAAAGTCACAGCCGAGAGCTGGACTGCAAGTAACAACGTGCCAATTAACCTCTTCAAGCAATCTCGTGTCATCACCACCCGAGAGCTGGGCAAGCGCTTGTTTGAAGCCGCAGCCCTAGAACATGCTGTGACTGGGAGCAGGTCCTAGCCATCCAAAAAATAAATTTACTCCACAGGTTTCTGGGGCAGGGGAGCTCCGCGTCTGGAGTCTGCTTGTATTTTAGCCGCGATAGACCAAAGCAGGGGGGTTAGATCCAGGTTAGGGTTTGATGCTGGGGTTTGGGTCCAAGGCTGATTCAGGGTTTGGATTGAAAACAGACAGTGCGGGGCCTTCCCCAGGCTCCCCACTCTGACAAGCTGCTTTGGTGTTGGATCCCAGCTGGAAGGAACCTACTCCTGGCCTGCAAGCGGTGATCCCTCCAGGCCTCTCCTGTCCCTGCAGCAAAGTCATGTTATTCCCCACCTGCTCCTCTCCGCCCTGTCATGCAGTCTATTGCTGCCTGTCCCCGATTCCCCTCTCATCCTGCCGCTCTCACACCTACCTAATCCCTTTTCACCCTCCCTTTCAAAACCTGTTGACCCTGCTCTCCCTCCCCCACACCGAGCCAGGTCTGTCTGGAAATATCGGGGAACCAGATGTTGCCATTTTATTGGTTTCATGCACACAGCAGACACTGCTAAGTGGAAATGAACGGGTCCCTAGGAGGGGAGTGACAATCCGCCCATCATTCAGTCCATACGCAGCTGCAGGCCCACTTGATTGGGGAGAAATAGGTTTACAGACAATGAGCAAACCCTGTTAGATGAATGACTGCTTAATAGGGTGTAAACAGAAATACATTCCACATGGCACTCATCCTTTAGAGACTGCCTGAGCACAAGCCTGGGCTGGTTTTGACAAGCCGAAACACCATTTCCTTTTGGAAGGAAAGCCATCTAGTGGCTGATCTGAAAGATAAAATACAGCCTTCCATGAGGAGGACAGCTGCAGCGCCTTTTTTAAAGGCCACAAATTTATTTTCCACGGCCATAAACTTGCTGAGGGGAAGCTGAACTTGTAAATGAATTTGTTCACTTAGATTTTTCTTTATGCCCAGTGTTACTACTAGCACAGGAACCATCAGGCTTCTCTTTATAGCTATATTGTAAAGCCCTGAGACGCGGTTATTTCACATCCTAGCTCAGGGGTTCTCAAAGTGGGGGTCACAAGGTTATTACATGGGGGCATGAGCTGTCAGCCTCCACCCCAAACCCTGCTTTGCCTCCAGCATTCATAATGGTGTTAAATATATAAACAAGTTTTTGTAAATGTATCAGGGGGGGTCGCACTCAGAGGCTTGCTGTGAGAAAGGGGTCACCAGGACAATAGTTTGAGAACTACTGTCCTATCGGGCTATGGCTTTTTTCCAATATTGGTAATTAATAAGTGTCCATCCATTTGCAATACAGGATGAAGGTGGCTGTTCAGGGGGGAGGGTGGCCTAGCAGTTAGAGCAAGTCAACCCCTGGCCATAGCTTTTAAAAACAAAAAACAAAAGCTATTTTTAAAGAGAGTGATTTGCTTGAGTACAGAAATGAAACCGATTCCATACACTGTGCAGTTACATGCACTTGCATAGCCAGGTGCACAATCAAGTCCTCACGTGCCGTGAGCCTAGCCCCACACAAACTTGCACCAATTTTACTAAGCCGATGCAAACAGCTGTATGGACACTCTTGTTTCAGTTTAAGTGCAGGTTTAGCTGAAACCTACTCCACATCAGTTTAAGCTAAACTGAAGCAAGGGCGGCCATGCAGCCTTCTGCACAGATTTACCTCAACTGGTTTAAAGCAACAATTTAAATTAAGCCAGTGTAACTCTGCATATAGATTAGCCCTACATATACTAATTCTTCTACGACCCCCTAGCTGGGTGCTATCATAGGAAGGGCCAAATACTGAGGGACTAGCCACTGGCATTTCTGCCCGAGTAAGGACCCCAAAACTTGACACAACGCGATTAACAAAAGATTCTTGTACGTCTGTCAGAGCTGGAAGCTATGGTCAAATTGCCAATGGCTGTTGTCTACACCCCTTGGATTTATTCCTTTACGTGTCAGGTTTGTTTGAACCCACTGAAGCAAAGGTGAATCTCAAAATAAAGCTAGCCAGTCTCGAGCTTTTTGGATCACAGTAGTTTTACCCAAGGGTGTGGGACCGGAAGATCACGTATGGGACCAGCTGTTACAAGTTTCATTAGGAAACCAAACCAAAGCCACACAACTCCAGCTGGTCAGAGACAGCAAGTAGTTACGCTGCACAGAAAGTTCTGCAAAACTACTCTGCAGATCTCATTTCTACGTTGAAACCCAAAGCTGGCTGAGTTGCATAAAATATTTTCATTTGCAAAAGTTGGCACAGCTAGTTGGAAACTTTTAAGAGGAGGGGGGAAGTGTAGTGGTTGCCATATTGGTCCCAGGATATTAGAGAGACAAGGTGGGTGAGAAGAACAGGAGAACTTGTGGCACCTTAGAGACTAACAAATTTATTTGAGCATAAGCTTTCGTGGGCTACAGTCCACTTCTTCGGATGCATAGAATGGAACATACAGTAAGAATACAACTTCTGTTGGAGAGAGAGAGATTTTTGAGCCAAGAAGAGCTCTGTGGGGCTCAAAAACTTGTCTCTTTCATCAACAGAAATTAGTCCAATAAAAGATATTCCCTCACCCTGTGTGTGTGTGTGTGGGGGGGGGGTTCTGTACACAACAGACTGGGCCCGCAATTGAAGACATGCAAATCCAAATAGACATGGTTCCAGCTAAACTGGTTTCTAACATCTACTTCGTCTGTAAGCTCCTTGGGGCCAGGACCATCCTTTTGTTCTGTTTGTACAACACCTAGTACAATGGGATCCTGGTGACGGCTGGGGCTTCCAGCTGCTACCGTCATACAAATAAATAATAAACCCACCACCATAATGTGGCTGCCATACTTAGGAACATGGTCTCTTACCTGCTGGTCTTCTGTGAACAGGGTCTAAGCGTTCTACAGCTTGGCCTGCATGTGAAAATACAAGATTGCTCTTGCGGCACAGAATACGCGACAGGGCACAGGATTGCTGGCACACTGGATAAGGTGGGGAATCCCTGCACAACATCCCTGTTCTACTGCAAACTGAATAAACGGTCACCAAACCCACAGCACTTCCTTTTCCTGAGCTGGTTTCCTTTGGTTCTAGTACTAGTCTTGGTTTACACAGCGTGTAAGAGATTCAGTGGAGGGCATGCATCCGATGAAGTGAGCTGTAGCCCACGAAAGCTTATGCTACAATAAATGTGTTAGTCTCTAAGGTGCCACAAGTCCTCCTGTTCTTTTTAGTGGAGGGAACATGGCTCTGTGGTTGTAAAGCACCATATAAAAAGAACAGTGATCAATCACCTTCAGCGGTCAGTGCCACTGGAGGAAACTGGGGCCCTTTGTCCTGTAGACTCGGGGAGAGTGAAGCTGGATCATTCTCTCATGGAAGATGCAGCCCTTCAGCCCCAGTAGCCTCATCCATGTTCAGGCCGAGGCCTTTAGCCTCCAGGGGACTGTTGCCAAGATCACATTCCCCTGCCCGGACACTTACATATAACTCACGCGTCAGAGCACTGTTGGAGTCTATTTTAAAACAGAAACGCCAAAGATCTAGTCTAGCATTGACTGTATTTGTGACTGTGCAGGCTCCATGTCCTAACCAACCCTTGTAACAGCTCAATGCCCTTTGCAAACGAATGAGGAGAAAGTCGTCTTTCTGGCTAACACCACGGTGTGATTTTGCCTGAGTGAAGTTTGTTTTTTCCACTGTCTTCCTGGAGCGCCACCAAAATCCCATTCTAAGGGTTCCTGTGTGACTTAGGAACCCAAGAGCCACTTCCAAAGTGACTTAGGTGCCTGCCATTGACTTTCACTGAGGTGCCTAAATCCTGTTTTCAAAATGGACATAGGAGCCTAAGTGACTTTGGGACTCTTGAGCTAGTGTAAAAATTGCTCCAATATCTAATTCCTAAAGTGATTGACAAGTGCTAACTCAGTAATATCTGTATCCAAACTGGACCGATTTAGTCAATGACTCAACAAAAGCAAAAAAAACTTAAAAAAAAAAAAAAAACAGTTTTCTTGGGATACTTTCGCTGACACAGCAGGTGGGATCTGAAGAATTCCTATAACAGAAAAGGAGGCTGTTAAAATGATATTTTATTCATTTTTAACTTAACCTCCCTAGCATGCACCTAATACTCAAAGTCACTAGCGCACTATTTATTTGCTACATTTGTATAACTATGGGAGATGCGGTTTGGTTTCTTTAGCAAACTTGTCAGGCTCCTTCAGTTATTGATATTTTATTGGAGAAAGAATAAATTAATTGTTTCACAAGCCAAAAAACAAGTTTGAGATCCATCTCCCGCCAGTGCAAGACCCAAACCCGAGCTACATATGGCAGGGCAACCTCCCCCAGCCCATGGAGCAACTGGTCTACCATCCCTGGAAGGTAGCTGGGGCCCCCTTGAGGCCAAAAGGTAGAACCAAGAACGCTAAGCTGCTTACTGGGAAGGTAAATACTGATGTGAGCCAAGTCTCTGCCATGTCCACACTACAGCACTGCTACGGCGTTGCTGCTGTGCCACAGTGTAGATGCTTCTAACATTGATGGAAAGGGTTTTTCCTGTCAACATAGTTAATCCAGCTCTCAAAGGAGGTAGGTAAGTTGATGGAAGACTCCTTCCATCAACCTAACTCCATCACAGTGTGGGTTAGGATTGACCTACTAGGTTGCACAGGGCATGACATTTTCACAGCCCTGAGTGATAGAGCTAGATTGAGCTAATTTACATGTACCAGACCTGAGTCCAAAGTTACCTACCAATAATCCTTCGTGAGGTCAGCTGTGGGTAGTAATTACCCCCCCCCCCCGCCCAACACGTCCAGTATCTCGTCCATTCTAAACATGGGGTATGCAACGGACACAGTCAGGGTACTGAGCTTTCTGTAATCCACAGGGACTAACTGACCCATCCTCCTTAGGGACCAGTACTACAGGGAATGCTCATGGACCATTTGGCTGTTGGCTCACCCCTAATTCCAGCATGTCAGCAATTTCTTACTCTGGGCTGTTTTCCTGGGAACCCTGATGGGTGAGCTTTTAATTGGAGCTTTAGGTCCCGTCTCCACCTGGTGGACAGCAAGTGAGGTGCATCCAGCCCGACTGGGAAATACCTATTGAGCAGCCTCTGCTTACTGCATGGTGATTGTGATCAGCGTCCAGGGAGGGCCGGCTGCGCCCCCATTTCTGCTGTCAGATCTATCTGAGGATCCTCTCCATCCTCCTCCCAGGGCCCGCACCAGCCGGGGTCATTCACAGGATCCGCTCAGTACCTATAGAGCGATTCAACAGCTCCACCACATAGTTCACCTCATCAAGCGGTCTGATGATTTTAAAGGGCCTGTCCCAGGCAGCTGGGAGTTTATTCCTCCGCACTGGAATGAGCGCCAGCACTTGGTGCCCCGTACCATACGTTGGGGTGATCAGACCACTTTGTTTCTCCTGAGCTCTAGCTAGATTCTCTCAGGCAAACCCAGGAGCTCAGTGAATTTCCCAGAAGACCAACACACTCCCCCATGGACTCTCCTTCAGGAGAGGCCATCCCTTCCAGCGTTAGGTCCAGGGGGGCCCCCGTATGCTCCACCCCCAGAGCAGTTCGAAAGGGGAGACCTTGTGGATTCCTGAAGAACCTTCCAATTGGCAAACAGCAGGTCTGGTAAACATTTATCCCAGTCGCTGGGGTGTTGGTCCCCGAAAGCTTTCAACATTGTTTTAAGGGTTCAATTTTAAATCACTCAACCAGCCCATTAGTGGGGGGGGGAGAGAGACAATCAGAAGTGTTGAACCCCCACTTTTCTCCTATAGTCCCTCATGCAGAGCAGACAGTGTTTGACCCCTGATCAAGCAAAACCTCACGGGGAAACCCCACCCGTCTGACTACGGCTAGCAAGGTGCTGGCCACCTTGTCTGCCTCTATAAAAGTCAGAGCTACTGCTTCTGAGCTTCATGTGTTGTAGTCTACCACCACCAGAAGATATTTTTCCCTGTCTGGGAAACTTTGCTAAAGGACCCCACAATATCCACAGTGACCCTCTGAAAGGCTTCCTCTGTGATGGGAAAGGGGCAGCCTTGCCCTATCCCAGCCCTTTCCCACCCTCTGACTGGGATCACAGGATTTTTGCACAGCCTCAAAATCCTGGAGTAAGCGCTATATCCCATGGGCCCTGAGAAGGGTAGAGCAGGGGTCATGTTTAGTAGACAGTACATTTGTGGTACCCACCACTTGTCTCCATATGCCCAATGGCTCAATGTTCCCAGAGAAATCTCTCCAAGCCCCCTCTTAACAGGGAGCTGCCCGGGGGGGGGGGGGGGGGGGGCCCNAGGTTTCTCCAGAGAGGGGTCAGCCAGTTGCTCAAGTCTGAATTCCAAAAAAGGAGCTGGGGGGGGGGGGTCTGGGCTGAGCCTGGTCACTGGGGCCCACTCCCCCTGCAGGTATCAGCAGGGATCTCTACGCAGTCCAAGGGAGCAAGCCACCTAGAGTGTGTTGACATACTTGGGTGCACGCTAGCACCCTAAAAAGAGCTGTGCAGGCAGCACACTGAAGCTGTGGCTGAGGCTGGAGCTTGGGCTCTGAACAAGGAAGCTGGGGAGCTAGTATAGCCAGTGTTTTTATTGCCACAAAGCAACACACTGCCCAGTGCTAGGAGGTCAGGTCCAGGTGGCAGTGACCCGCCCCCCCCCAACACCAGAACCAGCCCTGATGGTCCAATCAATAACCCTGACCGTGTCGGATCCCACAGGGGATTCAGTTAAACACTGTTCCCCAACAGAGGTGAATGGGGAAAAGGCCCAAGGATGGAGGGACCCTGAGGCCCAAGTAATGCTGGTGTGCCCAAGGTAAGTGGACCCCTCGAGGATCATCCCTGACAGACTGACCCATTCAGAGAATAATGGGACCCCCTTTCTAAGTCCCACTGGCTCAGGTCCATCTGACAGGGGGTGACAATCAGGGGTGTGTGGGTTTTGGGAGTGCACCCCAACGACTTCCCACTGTCTTGCTGTGAAGTGACCTTGCATCCTGCACTCAGGAAACTTACTCCGAACAAAAAATACAAACAGCTTCAGCCCTTGGCTCTGACCCGAAGTTGCAAGCAGCCAGGCTGCAAAGCAGCTGGGAGTGTAAGTGCACAGCCTGGGGCCATGTGGAGTCCAGCTGATTCCGGATACATCTAGACAGCCCCCAGGCAGCGAGCCTCCCAGCCTGGAGCTTGCAAAACTCACCCGAGCACACAAAGAGCTGGTCTGCCATTTTTCAAACCATTTTTCTTCATTCAAAGTTTCCTTTAATTGTATTTAAAAAATATACATGTTTTTAAATGGACTAAACCAAAATAAAATGTTTCTATTTGATCAAAAACAAAATGTTTCATTTATCTCTCTTTTTTTAAAAAACCTTTAGTTCTCCAAACAAATTCCAAAAAAAGTTTTGGTTTGACCTGAAATTGATTCTCCTCCCACCCCCCATTTTTCAGACTAACCAGTGAACCAAAAATGGAAAGAAAAAAAATCCATTAATCACACAGCTCTAGTTCCAGGGATGTTGTCTGATCACCAGCAGCTGAGGACACGGTTCATGTGATCACAAATGAGTGGGGAGGTGAAGCCATGAGACATTTGCTATTAAGCTGTGAAAGAAAGTTTGGGAACTCCTGACCTCTGGGCATTAAACCGATGTAAGTTCAAGTCAAAAGCTCCTTCAAAACACACCACAGAAAGTTGAAAAGAAATCTAGGAGCCCTCCAAAAGGAGTGTCCAGGAGGGATACTGGTGACGCTTCTCTGGCTACCCAAGACTGAGTGACCTTGTTCCCCGCTGCCTCCAGTGTGAGGGAGTTTTGCTCATGGTAACTGGTCATAAGTCCCCAACACCAGCAGCCTTTCAGGCACTCAAGCAGTCTCCTCCAGGCTATGCCAGCCTTGTCTTGCTGATTCAGAAGAGGTGCACCCCAGCCCCCTTGAAACAGTCCTCTATGATAACCTACCCCTGACACTGGCTACTCACAGAAATCCCAGATCCCCTGCCCCAGAGGAGCAGTGCACCCCAGTTTCACCTTAAATCGCCACCCCTGTGTAACATACAGAGTTTGTAATAAAACAAGAGACGGGTTATTTAAAATAGAGCAGAAATTTACCTAAAAATAAGAGTGGTGGAAACAAAGTTACACTACAAAACAAAAATCATAAAATGTGCATAAGGGCCAACACTTTCCTATCTGATCAAGTAGGTTTTCCCCACAAAATTCAGTCTGTTGCAAAGTTGGCTGGATTCGCAGGAAACAGAATCTAAACTTCCATGAAAACACCACAAGACGTTTCCTCAGTCAATGAATCTAGAGTGCATCTCCCCGCTCTGTGTTATACTGAAACGGTCTTTTTTCCTTATTCATAGGCAAGGGGACTCCCTGTCTATTGTAATGTTTCAAGGGGGTTTGACTGTTTGCAGTTGTCTCTGCTGATTTTCCATTGCTAG
Source organism: Platysternon megacephalum (assembly GCA_003942145.1). Lineage (NCBI taxonomy): Eukaryota > Metazoa > Chordata > Testudines > Platysternidae > Platysternon > Platysternon megacephalum. The sequence goes on from QXTE01000140.1 coordinate 4,371,541, forward strand.
GTCTTGGGATGAAGCAAAGCTGGACAATTCAGCCCTGCATTACATCAGCGGCTAACTAGGGATGGGTGACAACTCCCTCCTGCCGGAATGGGCCATCACAGATGTTATCCCCTGGTTACTAACTTTTACTCCAAGACCATAAAACATACCTTCAATATAATTTCATTATTCCTTAAATATCACCCACACACACACACCTCGCAATGCTGCTCACCTTAGAGGGCTAGCCAGCCTGTGACATGTTCTGGGGAAGGATGGCCTTTCTCCCCCAAGAGGACACAGTGAGACTGTGGTAAGAGAGAAGAGAACACAGCCTTAGCACAAGGACACCCAAGTTACCCGGCAATTTGCCAGGAACCTGAGGGTTACATGATCTAACAGAGCAGGTCGCCACTGGGCTTTATCCTTAATCTGGAGCGGCTGCCTACAGACCCCTCTAGCATGCAAAGCTAAGTCTTGATCCCAGCAGAGGGAGGTCGGTCCAGCTCTGCAAAAGGCATTTCGGCCCCTAACTTCCATTGAGAGCAATAAAAGTCTGGAGCCTAAATAGTTTTGTGGGTCTGGGCCATAGTCCCATCTCTTCTCGTCATTTTGTTCATTCCAGGTAGACAACACTGGGTGAAGTGTTGTGTGCTGCCCCCTCCATGGGCCACCTGCACCCTGTGTGAAACACAAGAGGACCCACTGGGTGCCCCCACATTCAGCCCAGATTAGGCCACCCCGACCGTAACCAAACTATTTCCGCCCTTTCATCAGCCACTGAAGCGCTGTGGTTGAGCCCCAAGAGTTACACTCCCAAAGATTTCTCAAAGGTCCTAGGAACTCCCTGCCACTGGAAATCAGGACAGGGCCCAGCTGTGCAGATACACAATGGCCTGGAATCACCAGAGTGATCAGAGGGTGCAGAACAGAGCCACAAAAATGATTCAAGGGCTGGAGGAAATGCCATATAGTGAGAGACTTAAGAGATCTCAATCCATTTAGCACATCCAAAAGAAAAGGGAGAGGTGACTTGATTGCAGTGTGTCCACTGACCTTCATGGGGAGACATGGTAGTAAAGGGCTCTTCAGTCTAGCAGAGAAAGGCATCACCACCACCTATGCAAAGGTAAAGCCGGACCAATTCAAATGAGAAATCAGGGCAGAAATTGTTCACAGCAAGGGTGATTATTGGAGCCAGCTACCAGTGGAGCAAGTAAGCCGGTACAGTCAAGTATGCCGTACCATTCAGATATTCATTGCCAGTATGCTGTACCTGAAAGACATTTTCAAGAATGAATTGTAGAGCCCTGTGCAGATACAAGTTTATGCCCCCGGCTGTGGATATCCACATATAGAAATCGGTATCCACTGAACCACAGGGCTCTCCCAGGAACCGCAGCGGCAAAAGGAGCAGAACATGGGGCTGCCGCTCCCAGGAGCCAGTGCCCCACACCAGCAGCTCCTCCGGCACGGCTGTACCAACCCCAGCCCTGTCCTCCAGCGGGGCTGGACAGACCCCAGCCAGGAGATGCAGAGGGGCCGTACAGCTGTGCCGGAGGAGCTGATGCTGGCTCCTGGGAGCGGCAGCCCCACGTTCTGCTCCTTTCGCCGCCGCGGTTCCTGGGAGAGCCCTGTGGTTCAGCAGATACCGATTTCTATCTGCGGATCTCCTCATCCACCTTTGTATCCGGGCAGGCCTCTAATCACAGAACATTTTTTGTGAGGGGGGTGGAGTCAGGGGGTTGGTACCATATGGGTAAGAGTTAAAATCCACTTGCTCCACTGCCAGCTGCCCAGGGAGGTGATGGATTCTCCAGCTCTTGGATGCCTTCATGGAAGAGATGCTTTAGCCAAACACAAGTTTCAGGAATTTAGACTAGATGATCTAATAGTCCCTTCTGGCATTAACACGATGCCTCCACTCAGCCCACCTGGCATAGCAGCTAGAACAAGAGACCAGAGACGGGGAGGTGTTTAAGTCCTAATCTCATCAGAACTCAGTATGATCCTCACGTGTATTAATGCTGAAATGCTGTGGGAACAGGCAACTTAGAAAGAGGGGTGGGTCCTGGTTTTTTAGAGGGCACACACCTGGCCTCGGATCTTGCTGGTACCTTGGTGCCTGTGAATTATTTCAGGCATAATTCAAAGCATTTAAATATCCATCAACCTGACTGCACCCACAACAAGCAGTTCAGTCCAAAGCAGTCACAGCCCTGTCACTGGGAACAATCATATACGCTTCCCACAAACCAACAGCCATGCATACTATAGAGAAATGGCACTCGGGAAGAAGTCTGGGCAAGACCAGAGGTGTGATGTTCAGCTCACTGAAACGGTCTGCCATTGGCCTAAAAGAACAACTCCATCGCTAAAGCTAACAGGCCTTCTGCTTTCCATAATCTAGACTTCACCACAAAGTCCAATACAGACCTTACCAGGCTGTTTCTGTTTTAATTATTTCAAAATCCTAACTGGCTGTTTATTTTCCAGGACTATTATCTGCATTCAACTATTTTAAGAATCAAAAACATTGAAACCTTTCCTTCATTCTGCTGCTAAAGTTTAATTCACTCTAATTATTTCATATTACATAGACTATAATAGTTTCATAATTTCTAGTATATTAAGCACTTAATATGTTGTGTCATTTGAAGTCGCATATTAAATTCAGCAAAGTACATTTTAATGAGAGTTAAGTGGTGTGAAAGTATTAATACCACATAATAGTTCATTTTTGAGCTCATATTTGTTAAGTCTTACCACTATATACAACTACAGTTTAAACAGGTGACTATGTTTATTCTCCTGTCATTTCACTCTCATGGGTACCGGTTGTGGCGAACCTAGAACACAGTCGTGCGAAAGAGGTGCGTGAAGGATTCATTGCGGATGGCTAGAAGGTAGAGTTGCTTGAGAAAGCTTAGTTCCAGCCAAGACAGTTGCGGTGTTTCAGCCTTTTCATTTCTTTCACTTGTTGCCTACTTAGACCAAAAAGCTTCAGGCAGCACGATCTCAATAAAACAACATTAGTATTTAGAACTCTTCATCCACGGCTCTCAACACACTGTGCAAAGGTGGTGAAGGATTCTCATCCACGTTTGGTTTTGCAGAGGAGATAAGTGAGGCTCGGAGAGGTCCGCTGACTTGCCTTAGGCCTGTGGTAGGAACAGACCCCGTTAAAATCAGTTCGACCTCAGTTTAGATATGACCTCAAGTGGCAGCTGCCTCCCTATAGCATTAGAGCTCACATCTCCCCAGGATCAGGGCAGGCTGGTAGCTGGGTGGAAGACCCCATCCAAGGACACCTCAGTGCTACAGGAAGTGGCGTTGGTGACTCAGTGACAGATTTTCCCAGCACAACGCTGCTGAGCCGAAGCCCCAGCATGGTGCTAGGGGGAAGTGTGCCGATGCAGGTGCTCTCTGCCACCAGATACATAAAAAGCCAAGGCTTCCGGCATTCAACATCCCAGAGCACTTTTCACACCGGAGTATGGGTGATGGCCCCAGCCTTCTGGCCAAGCTCCAATTCAGTTAATTACATTCTGCCTAGTGGCGGGCCAGTCCAGAGGACGATAGCCAATGGCTTCCAGGCAAAGCAAGCCCCAGAAGGTCTGAGACACTGGCTGACCAGCAAGCTGATCTATCCAGAGGCTACAGGGGGAGGAGGGGAAGGAGAAAGAGAGGAGATGAAACTCCAGTTGGTCCATCTCTGCCCTCAGGATGAGAGTTCACCCTGTCCCCACACCCTGCCTTTCCCAGCACCAGACTCAGCCCAATTGCTCACCGCATCACTGGAGAGGCAAATCCCACAGGAATTTCTAAAGGCCCAAGGCTGGAGTGATGTCCCTGCACAGCCCCCAGTGCAAAGCATCCCCGTGCATAGGGACTGTGACGGGTTGGATCAGAGAAGCCCCCTTGGGAGCTACCAACTGATGTGCCAAGATTACTTCTGCCCCTGCTTTCCTGCCCTCCCAGTTTGGGACTTCAGTGCCCTGCCTGGTTTGAGCCAGACCCGCTAGTCTGCTGCAAACCCAGACCCAGGTCTGAACCACGTCCCCTAACAGCTGTAAGCTCAATTGAAAGCAACTTACAGACGTGTTCCTGTCTTTAACACTCAGACGCCCAACTCCCAATGGGGTCCAAACCTCAAATAAATCCCCTCAATTGTTCCCCCTCTATAACACTGATAGAGGGATATGCACAGCTGTTTGCCCCCCCCCCCCCCAGGTATTAATACATACTCTGGTTAATTAATAAGTAAAAAGTGATTTTATTAAATACAGGAAGTAGGATTTAAGTGGTTCCACGTAATAGACAGAACAAAGTAAATTAACAAGTAAAATAAAACCGGCAAGTCTATGCCTAATACAGTAAGAAAACTGAATACAGATAAAAACCTCACCCTCAGAGGCATTCCAGTAAGCTTCCTTTTACAGACTAGTCTCCTTCTAGTCTGGGTCCAGCAATCACTCACACCCCCTGTAGTTACTGTCCTTTGTTCCAGTTTCTTTCAGGTAGCCTCTCCACTCCCAAGGATCTCTCTTTAGCCAGCTGAAGACAAAATGGAGGGGTCTCCCACAGGCTTAAATAGACTCTCTTGTGGGTGGAGACCCCCTCCTCTCACCTATGCAAAGTTCAGCTCTAAGATGGAGTTTTGGAGTCACATGGGCAAGTCTCATGTCCATGCATGACTCAGAACTTACAGGTAGCAGCCATGGTTCACATGCTGCCTTGAACGTCCTCAAGTAGACTTCTTATGGGGATTGGAGCCTTTCAAGATCCATTGCCCGTTAAGTGCTTCTTGATTGGGCACTTAACTTGCAAATTCCTTTCTAAAGAAGCTGACCAAATGCCTTACTAAGGCTATTTAAAATCAAACCAGTATACAGCCAATAGTCATAACTTCAAATACAATAATGACACATGCATACAAATAGGAGGAATGGATTCAGTAGATCATAACCTTTACAGAGATGTGTTACATGGCATACGTAGCATAAAAAATATTCCAGTTAGGTCATATGTACATTCATAAGCATATTTCCATGAAGCCTTATGGGGTGCACCATCACAGGGACACACCTTGAAGATACAATGCCCATTCCCCCTCCCCATACTGTTCCTACTCACAGGCAGAGAAATGCTGGCAGGGAAGTGAGGGAGGGAGTCCCTGTGAGTCACAGGCTGCAACGCCTCCCTTCAGCGCTTAGGCCCTGGAGGGAGGCTCCTTCCTGTGAGTCACAGGCTGCAACGCCTCCCTTCAGCGCTTAGGCCCTGGAGGGAGGCTCCTTCCAGCATGTGGGGGGTCAGAGAAACTTCACATGGACCCACCCACTGCTTCTAGAAGGCAGGGGAATTGGGGAGGGCCACTGTCACAGAGGGGGCTGCATCTCAAGTGGGGCTACCTCCATTGGCCCAGTGCAGAGTTAGTACAGCCTGTCTCACAAGCAGCAGGACTCCCTGTTGGATCAAGCAATTGTGGATAGGGGAACAGGGCTCCTGGCAGGGCCCAATAAACAGTCTGTCTATGCCTCTGAAGCCTCCTGGCTGGAGCAAACAATCGCAGCTGGGCTTTGAGCCTCTGGGCAGGGCAAAGCCAACAAATAGTCTGCAATACCTGGGCAGGGCAAAGCAGATAAACAGACATGGCCCCTGAGCCTCCTGGCTAGGGCAGGCAATAGCAGCTGGGGGCTCTGACACTCTAGGCAGGGCAGGACAAACAATCAGTCTATGGCTGTAGCCCCCCCCAATTGCCATATCTAGTGGCAAGTTCCAGGGGGGGCAGGGAGGGGAATCCGAGCCTATCCTGCTCCATCAGGTTCCAACCCAGGGCCCTATGAAGTCAGGAAATTCCCAGTTAAGTGTTCAAGCATCAACTTCTAATACATTCCCTGGGTCACTTCCTACTACATGGCTCATCTCAGGCATCTCCTCAGCTCAGCATCCCACTCAGTGACTCCATAATCACCTAGTCATCCCCAGTATAGTCCATGTCCACTGGTGCCTCCACAACATGTCCTTCCTCCTCCTCAGCCAGCCCAGACTGAGCTGGGCTGCTTCCTTTTATCTGTCCCTTCCACCTGGCGCATGCGTAGCAGGGGTGAGGGGGCGTGGTCTCCTGGGCCCACAGTGATTGGTCAGGCCCCATTGGCCCAGTATGGGGTTAATATACCCTGTAACAGGCACCAATAACTACCTGCAGTTTCATCTCACGCTCACAGCAGCGTTAACGGGGTCACTGCCCAAAGTGCCTGGATTACAGGCCAGAGAGGAGCTGCCACCACAGTGCGCCAGCCAGGCATGAGCCAACCTCACTGCATTTCACAGTCATGGGTGACTTCACTGATGCAAGATATCTGGCCATCCTACCGCTGCCCTGCCCGCTCCCGCCCCCAAAACACAGCTGTTTACACGGCTGGGTTCTTCCCCCCCCATGGAAGCAGAAACAGCCTCCTTTGTGGGGAAATGTAGGTTCACCAACAGCTTCTGAGCGAATGGCTTAGATAATGGCATTGTCAGAATGTCTAACAAAACTATCTGTAGCCAACCAGCAGCATCAGGTCTGGTAAGTACGTGGATGGGAAACCCAGTCAGAGAGGAGCTGGTGATGGAGTAGTTAGCTGGAAGTTGTGGCATTTCCCTGCAGGTCACTAAAGCACAATATTACCAACCCCAGCATTCAGAAATCATGACTCAGCCCCTGCCCCCAGAACATCAGAACTTTAAAAACATAATAAGTTTGGGGTTCTTTTTCTTTCCTTTCTGGTTTTTGTGCTTTTCAGCCTCACTCCAGTTACATTTGCAAGTTTCTCTCCACAACCACAAGGGCTAGAAACTTTTTTTTTTTAAATGAAAGCTGAGATTCTTATCCCATCACCGGACTCCTGGAACTGGAGCTTTAAGTAAAACATCAATATTGTGTTTTTAGTGTGAGTATCACAAGAGCTGGCAACACTGCTGATGGAGAACACCTGGAAAAGGAGAAATGTTGGTGCAATAAAGAAAGTATTTAATGTTTTTAAATTATATTTTGCCAGATATTACATCTTACAAATGCAAAATCCATTTTGAAGGATGCCAAAGGGCTTTGCAAATCAGGAGGTATTTTAAAAGCCACTGAAATGCTGCCACCTCTCAGGTGCTTGTGAGCAAGCACACGGTAACATTGCAAACCATTTAAATCAGGGAGACGAAGCATGCATGCCAGATGGTATTAAGCTAAAATTTCAAGGGCAATCTAAGTGGGCAGGACATCATTTCCAAGCTGAAATTGCATCAGGAGTCTTGAGCTAACACCTCTACTCCTGTGAAAACGGGCCTGGGATAATCAGAAGTGATCAAGATCTCTGGTTTACCGCACATGTGAAAGATGATACCTCTAACAGCGCATTGTTCCCGATACCGGGCTGAGGCAATGGTTCAAGGCTAACTAAGAAGAACGAGTACCACCTGCTGTGCATTACACACACAGAGAAATCTACGGATTTGGGGCTGATGCACCAGTGTCTTTTACCTTGTGTGCTCATCTCCAGCTGTGCACGGTGTGTATCAAATACTACCTAGGCACCATTTCAAGCTCCTCAGAAGAGCAGTGATATAAAAGCTGTTGGTGCATTTTATTCCCAGAGCAATGTCTAGCTGTCCCCCTTCTTACAAGGGCAGAGAATCCCTTCAAACACTTAGGGCCTGATTCTCTGTTGCCCTCACCTTGAGCCTGGCGTCACCTACCCTGTGACAAATGAGTGTAAAAGGCGATCGGGTAAGATCAAGTGTTTGCACAGAGATAAATGAATACACAGGGTACAAGACAACGGAGAATCTGGTCCTGACACTGCAGTTTACCTGGATGAAGCAGTTCCCTTTGATATACTGCTCCTTCTTTTGCTGACCCAAGAAATTTTGAAACAGCAACTGCATCTCCTTCAACTTACATAATCTCCCATACATAACAGAGACATTGGCTTTTACCTGGCTATTCAGGAGCCAATGAGAAAGCACAGCCTAGAGGTCACAACTATGTATTTCCTTAGACGGGCACTTAATTTGGGATTGCATCCCTGCAGCATTATTGCGGTGCTTCCAGTTCATTTGTACCTCTACTTGAAGGTGAAAGAAAAGGGAAATAGGCCTATGGAGGCTGGAATAGAAGTCCACTTGGCCATCTGCTGCTCAACCTCATGGCAATTCAGCGGCAACTCCAAAGCTGCCAAACATTAACTGCCAGTTGTGTCTGCCAAGGAGCAAGGTGCCATGATGGGGCGTGCGGTGATCATCTGGGGCCTATGAAAAGAGAGACAATGAGCTGGGGGAGTATAGGTTGGCAGAAATGAAGCCTATGAGCCACACAATTGCTTTTAAAACCGTCATTTAATTGTAGGGCTATGGGAATATTGATGTCCCAAAAAGTCAAAACTAAGACATGTTTATAGCATAACACATCACTCTTTATCATATAAAATAACCCATTAAATATAAAGAAGAGAGTGGTCAGTATATAAAAATGCTATATGATTTTAAATGGATGGTATTGCATGTCATTTGGGTTGAAATGTGCCTCTGTTATGTGCTTTATGTCTTCACACCAGTAGTGGGACATACCTGAAAACTCTGGGGTTGGAATTAAAGTGTTTTTGGCTTATAGTGCAATTTAATTTGGAATGCAAATAGTCATTGAAGGCAAATCTAGCACTTTGTTCAGTTCAAACAAAACTGTGCTCTTTGGAAATGTTGTAGGGCTGGTAACAGCTAATTAAAAACCCCTTCTCCAGAAGAAATATTCTGGCATCTGCATTTTGATATGCAGAAGTTATTTTCTTCCACAGTACTAAGAAGATGGCAATAGTTGTAAGGTACAGTGTTGAAATGATTCTGAGCTTCTTTTCCAATCAAGCCTCTCACAAAGAAGAGGTAAGGATAAGTGCTCTTGTATATAATAAAAATGGACTAAAGAACTCATATGCAACTGGTTTTCCCAGCAACTTTGAATGCCTTGAAATTTTGAGTCAAGGGTGATAGGACTAGAATTACCTGCAGTTCCTATTTCAGTTCGCAAGGTGGCAGCCTTAGGATAAGAAATATATTTATTAACGCCAGTAGGCTCCGATTGTTGTTGTTAATAACTCCATATTTCCCCTATTAATGTTTCATTGAATTTAATTAGCATCTGAGAAACTAATTACAATAGACACCAGCTCCCCACAATCAGCAATAAATTGTATAATTATCAATAATTGTGCGCATCCCAATAATTCTGCTATTAATGTTATTTTTAAAAAATAATGACATTTCCTAAGCCAGTGTTAGCTCCAGAAGCCATGTGCTCGCTCTTCTATGGCCAGTCCTCTCCGATGGGCCTGTGGTTCTGATCACACGCCTTGTGTTACCGGCAGGCGAACGATACTGGCTGGAAGTAAAAGTACAAAACATGCAAGAAATACCAAATCTGGGGCCAGGGGCTTTGCACCGCTCTGCACTTCAACAGCTCCACTGTTCTGCTGAATCGATGAAACCTCAGTCGCTCCCCAATGTAGGGTGACCAGATATCCCGATTTTATAGGGACAGTCCCGATTTTTGGGTCTTTTTCTTATATAGGCTCCTATTACCCCCCCACTCCCTGTCCCGATTTTTCACACTTGCTGTCTGGTCACCCTACAACGATGGAGCCGTGAGTCTCTGTGGCAGCGGCCCAGGTCCGCTCCTACCCCCTCGGGGAAGAGGCACTTTGAAGGGTTTTGTTTGGGTCGCGCTGGTTCTATCACAGCAGTGATCGGTCGCTGCTTGCTTGGCGTCAGGGGACTCGGGGTGGTGAAATCCCACGCCCAGGATTTCTGGAGGAGGGAGGTTAACGGGGCTGCCCGAGCAAGCTGAGCTAGGCAGACCTGGGGAGCGGGTGTTTTAGCAGATAAACATCGGGGGAAACAGAGAGATCTTCTTTGGAACAAGCAATAGCCCAAACCAGCGCTGCGTGTGGTTCCCAGCCTGGACCTCTTCGTGGAGCAATTTCAGGGCGAATTCAGCATTTATTTACCGATTCGATACATCGTATATGGGGTAGGCAACCTATGGCACGTGTGCCGAAGGCGGCACGCGAGCTGATTTTCAGTGGCACTCACACTGCCCGGGTCCTGGCCACCAGTCCGGGGGGCTCTGCATTTTAATTTAATTTTAAATGAAGCTTCTTAAACATTTTAAAAACCTTATTTACTTTACATACAACAATAGTTTAGTTATATATTATAGACTTATAGAAAGAGACCTTCTAAAAACGTTCAAATGTATGACTGGCACGCGAAACCTTAAATCAGAGTGAATTAATGAAGACTCAGCACAGCACTTCTGAAAGGTCGCCGACCCCTGGTCTATACAAACCAGTTAGTAAATAACCTACAGCCCTGTTGGTCAGGGCAGGGGAGGGGGAACTGCACCCAGTAAGATCTGGCCAGCTGCTGAAAGGATGCTGGGGTGTCTCCCTCCCTCCCTGGGAGCCCGGCCACGCAGCGGTGTGTGGGGCCTCGCCAAAAGCTTAGCAGCTTGGCCTACAAGCTCAGCTGACCAGAGGACACCCTGCAGTGACTGCCCCACCCTGCCTGGGGCGGGCCAAGCCAGGCCAGGCCAGGCTGCCCCCGCCCCGCGGAGACCGCCGTGCTCCCTTCTTCGGCAGCTGTTTCTGGCTAGGTGCATCCCGGGCGGGAGGCGGGTGTTCAGGGCGAAGGGGTGCGCCGGCCCCTCAGAGCTCAGTACCGGACTCCCCTGGGTGACCCCAGCCTAGAAAGGCGCCTTAGTGAGCTCCCGGGGCGGCCCCACAGCGGAGGAAACTTTGCAAAGAAAAGCTCCCCCCGCCCCATGCGCCTTGCAGCAGAGCGCTCGGGCCAGGCGAAGCCCGCTACACCTCCGCAGGCCCATGCGGAGTGAAACCGGCTCCGCTCCGCTTTGCCTCTTCTCTGGGTCTCACTCCGATTCGGGGAGGGGGCCTGGGAAGGAGCGAGCAGGTGGCAAAGCACCGGGCGTTGTTTGGGCCTTTGCCCCAAGGGAGGGAAATGCCCCAACTCCGGGCTGGGATCTGGGGAAGGAGCGGGCCAAGGAGCCAGTCAGCTCCCAGGGCAGGGGCCGGGGGGCTCGAGGAGTCCCGCTGTCCTCACTCCTAGGCGCTGCGGAGCCGGCCCGGTCCCAGCGGGCAGCGAGGGCCGGCTCCTGGCCCCCTGGCAGCAGCAGCCAGAGGAAATGGGGCCCGAACAGCTGATCTCGCCTCCAGCCTCGGCTTTGCGCCGGGCCCGGCTGGCTCTGGGGAGGGGAGAGCGGCGGCGGCAATGAACCAGAACCAGGGCGCGCCAGAGGCCGCTCCGGGAGATGGCCCCGGGCGCCAGCGTGTCCCTTCGCCGTCCGCAGCCGGCTGGGGCCGAGACCGCGCCTCGGCTCCTCTGGCTGCAGCTGGGGGGGGGTCAGGTCCGGTCCCGGGGGCTAATTGAATAAGAGCCTCCTGGTCCCCTGGGGGAAGAACCTATGTCCCCTGCCCAGGCGGGGGGCGAGCGGCAGAGGGAGGGGCTGGGCATTGCCCTGGGGCGCTCCTAGACGGGGGGGAGAAGGGGTCTAGGATTCCGCTCAGAAATGGAGTGTAGACACCTTGCTCCAGGTATTTCCCTGGGCCGCCCCCGCACAGCTGTGTTGGGCCATTCTCTCCCCTCCCCCCGTTTTAGCCAGGAAGAGCCGCTACCCCGGGCTTAGACCCCGGCCTGAGCCAATTCGGGCCCAGTCCCTTTCACAATTCGATTGCGTCGAATCGCTTCGCACAGAGTTCGGTACCCGCCTTCCTCGGCTCCCCGCGGGCCAAGAACTCCGCAGCCACCCCGCTGTGCTTAAAGGGTGTTTTTATTCAAGAAGAAAACTGGCCTACAGAGGTTTCTCCCCCCACAACAGGGGCAGGGTTGTTTTTATTGATTTCTCCGTTCCTTGGGTGTACCGTGAGTCGCAAACCGCCCGATAAAGTGCTGTCACATCCATCATTTACAAGGGAGCGTCGAGGGGAAATAAATATACATCATCAATAAATAAAAATTCAACAAATACTGGACCAAGAGAACTCACAGTACATTTATATCCATTGCACATCGCCACTTTTTCCAGTCTAGACAAGGGTTTCAAGAAGTGGGCAGACAGGTAGGCATGGAGGGGGCAGACCGTGAGCAAGGAGAAAGTTGCTTGCAGGATTCCTTGGCTAGAAACGATTCACAGCGGACCGTGTGGGGGGGGGGTTGTTTTGTTAATTCGCTTGTGGTCCGTTTACACCTTGGCGGTCAGCTGGCCGGATTCGCAGACTGGCGGCGCTGTATTTACACTTCTAGAAACGCTGAGCCCGAGAGCTCCACACAGTCCTGTATTTACACGTGTCTCCTTAGACATGGCTTGTGGCTGGGTTGTCCCTGTCGCGGCGCAAGGGGCTGCCGGCTATTTACACTCCGAAGTCGCACGGCTTTGGCGCGGAGGGGGGGGCTCATTGGGGCAGCAGGGGCGGCTTGAAGGAGCAGTTCCCCGTGCAGTGGCGAGGCGTGAGCATTTTGCAGGAGAAGTGGTGCAGCGCGTCGTGGGCCTCTGAAAAGGGACGGACACAAAGCAGACTCGTTACTCCTGGTCCCCCGCACGCGTTCACACCGGGCCCGGTTCGGATCCCCACCGCCCGGGGCAAAGCAGCGGGGCTTCCCCTGACAGCGGCACAATCTCAGGTGCATCCTTCAAGGAAAATGGATTGAGGCGATTTACAGCTCTGCCCCACTTCCCCCCGCACACCTGGTTCAACATTTCCCCGTTGTATCGACACCGGTTTGGTTACAAACCCAAGTGGCCCGCGTTTTGTTTCGCATCCGTGTATTCCTTTCCCCCCCCCCCCCAATGATTTTCCAGGTGGGCATTTCCCCATCTCCTTCCATGCTTTGGAGAGATACCTTTTAACTTCTGCTGGATGGCGTAGCGAGCTTTCCTCTCCTGGTCCAGTTCGTTACACAAGGTATCTGGGAAGAGGGGGACGGGTCAGAGATGTGATGCCTCCGGAGTGAAGGGTATAAATCATCACCCAACACAGCCACTTCCAGCTTTAATGACACCAGGCTTCGGAGTCTGGGGTTTAAAACCAAACCAAGGAGCGCGCTGGCTTCTGATCGCAGCCTGGGATTGGAAAGTAACGGCTGAGAATTGCGCTTTAAGGCAGATGGATTCAAGCAAACTTAGGCATTACTTCCCAGGTAATTTTACGCCTCGGTTTTTAATTTAGAAGCCCTGGAAATTGCTGCGATAAGAAGTTCAATCACTCCTAGGTAATGATGCCTCCGAGCCGTGTGCTGGGCTGGCTTGCGATGCCGAGGCTAATCAGACTATACAAAAGGATATTCAATAAAAACAATAATTGTTAAATTACCTCCCATTCCCATGTAAATGAGTGAGCTCCCTACCAGGGCGTCTCACCTGAGTCGAGCCTTACCTCTGACAATTTGTAGCTGTTGGACCATTTCTTCCCTATACGCCAGTTCCCTCTTCATCTGATCCTGGAAATTATCTGTGCGGATGGCAGGCAGCAGTAAGTGAGAACGGCCAAGCAGCTTCCTCCCCCCTCGGCCCTAGCATGCATCTACCGGCTGGGGGTCAGACCGCCCGGCTGGGGGACACGTCCCACTTTTCCCTTTGAGGGCTGCTCAAAATAGCGCGAAGGGACAAGGCCCCAGTGGGACAGGTTCAAGTGGGTTTTAAAGTCGTTCTAAAAACTGGAGTCGTTGATACGTGACCCATCCAGGCGGCTCGGCAGAGGAGATGCTCGGGGTGGGGTGGGGGTTGGGTGGGGGGGGGGGGTTGGTACCTTTCAGACTTTGGAATTCCCGTTCTAATTTCTTCCTAAGCTCCACTTGCTCCAGGAGCAGTTTTTGCAATTCGTCTGTGGAAAAAGAAAGCCTCGCATGAGAACACACCTGGAGATGGAGCCGCGTTTGCTTGAATCGCATTATATTACATTCATCACAGGAGTTAATCACTCCCGGGGAAAAAAAAATACCTACAGCCTAAATAAAACGATAAACGGGGCACGCGGCGTGGGAACGAAAGGCACCTGGAATCGATGGGGTCCATCCTAAGGGACGGGGCTGGGGGCTGCGTTCGTTTTCAGGGCGCACACAAGCACCCTGGAAGCCAGGAGGATCAAACCCTTACACTAGGGTGACGCTTTTTGAATAGGAGAGAGGTTGCAACAACAGCGGGTCGGTGGTTTTAAACCCACTCTGTGTCGTGAATCATTCCTGGGGATTTCTCATCACCCGTGTTTGGCAGATTTCAGCTCTTCAGGCTGAATCAAGGGGGACGCTTCAAATCCCTGCCCATGAAGGACAATGCAAATCACCCCCCAGCCTTCAGCTTCTTAGCTGATTTATGGAAAGGGACAACAGAAGGTGGAGGTGAATTAACCACCCCACGCAGCAGCCTGGCCCCCTTACACGGCGGCTATAAACGCGGCCGGGGTTAGTTACAGGTCGGGATCCCTGGCCAGGCGTAAGACAGCTCGTCAGCCAGCCAGAGAGGAACGAGCCCTTCTCGGAGAGTTTCTGCCCCTTTATTGGCAGACTGGTTGTCTCTCCCCGGCCTGTTTCACCAGCGCCCAGCATCTCTGCTACGCGCGGGATTCGCTTCCCCCTTCCACTCCATTTACTGCTCGGATCCGGGCCTTTGGACAGGACGGAGAAGTAGATCCCATTTACCCAAATCTCTCTCGCTCACCCTCCATCTGTTTCACTTGTTCAAAACCCAACAGGGAGAGGAACTGGCGTATAAAGCCAACCATGGACCGGGATTGCGCTGTTCCCTGCCTAAGGAGTTTCACACACACTTCTTGTCTTCGAGTCATTCTGGTGTAGAGATGCCATTATTTCTCGTGCCGAGAAGGCAATATAGCCTACGCTTTCCAGCCCCTTCTGGTTTGATTCCGCCTTCCAAGGTCTTTGTGTAAGAACTGAAAATCGGTTTATTTATCCACATCCAGTTCACTGGATTGCAGAGCCCAATTCATGCCAAGAACTGAAACCTATCGATTCCTCCCCCGCCACACACGCACCGGGTCAGGACCTGAGGTTACTGAGTTGATCAGTCAGCTTGTGGTAGGATGCAGCTGAGAAGCTAATGGAAAAATCCCCCTGTCAGGGGGTCACCGGAGCCCCGGAACCTCACCTCTTGCCAGATTTTCAATGTCTTTTTCAACTAGTTGGGTCCCCATAAAGTCAATGCTGAGACCTTCCTCACCTGCAGTGCAGAACATGCATAGGGTTAGATAGTTGCTTCTATAGGAGACCTGAAGCACTGGGTTGAGTTCATCTCTGTTACTGGGGCGAGGGACTGTGGGACACGTGCAAGAACCAGACTGTCCAGAAACAGTGCCCCGGCACGGGCCAGAAAGTTTACTAACAAGTTGTGAAAGACACAACCGACAAGTCTTCAAATAGTTGCGGGTGGAGATCAACCAGTCCTGTTCCGCATTAAACACAGTTTGGCTGTAAGCGCCTCAGACCGGTGGGGTATTAAATAATGAAAGTGGGGTGGAGGTTAAAGCTAAAACCGGATCCTACTTCTCATGTGTGTAAATGACAAAACCGGGGGGGGGGGGGGAATCAAGGCCATAGCAACCTAGGAACTTGTAATTCACCAAGTTATTTAAATATTTATTTGCCTAAAGCTGTAGGGGACAGCTTTTTACTGGTGATTTAAATGAGCTCCTCTCAGGGGAGAAGAAGTGCTGTCAAAAATATCTATTATTTAGGCGGAAGATAAGGAGCGCAGGAGTTGTGATTGATTGTCCCTTGGCCCGCACTCCGGTTTCCACCGCAGTTCTGCGTCTGAACGTTCACAGGCCGGGTTACAAGACAAAAGCCTCCTTTGGAACAGAAGGGAAATCCTGGGCCTGCTGCTTACCTCTGTCGGTATTTACAGGGCTTGGATGCGAGACATTCCTTTGGTCTTGATAAGATTTGCCGGCCTCTAAATCCTCTGCTGTCGAGTGATTGTCGTCCTTATCTTGCTCTTAAAGTTAATAAACCGATTTTCAACCATAAGCAACGAAAGTATGATCCTAATATATCCTTAATTACATAATTAAGGACAAAGTCCTTATTAAAGCCTTCTAATCCTAATCGCCTTGCAAGTGGAAAGTAGCTTGCTCTCCTGGAGGTTTACCCAAAGGTGCATTCATGCTACCCTACAGCGCGCGCTCTCCTAAACAGGAGACACCAAATCGAGTTGAAACTAGAGTCAAAAAATCACAGGCTTCTCCATTCAACATTCAGCAGCTGCTTTGAAGTTTTCGCTGCCAGACCTTTCGCAAGAGGTAACTCCACTAGATACAGGGAGAGTAGAATACTTGCCATTTAAGGACAGTTTACACCCAGCACATATTTGCACCTAAATAAATCCGAATAAAAAAAAGCGCAGTCGATCAAAACGACACCCGATGTTTGGCTTATGTGCATGAAAGACCCTCCCTTAACACAGCGAAGTTTGTTTTAAGGTCCTGCCAAAAATGGAAAGATTCATCTAGTCTATTAGCGGGCTTGGAATAAGAATTATTCCAAAGAAGTGGGGGGACGGGGGGGGGCTGCCTCTCTTTTCTCTCCCCCTCCCCCCGTTTAAAATGTCGAGCCAGCGGGGACAATTGCTAGCAAAGAGGGTCAATTTTACCATTTGCCTCGGGGTTGCAAAGATAAGTGGTTGCAGGCCCCAGGGAAGCAGCGTTCTTCAGAGCCTGCAGATGGTCTTCTCGTTCCTGGGTGTAGACCTTCAAAAGAAACGGCACAATTACACGGAATGAGCTGGGGGGTCTCCCCAGCCCGCCCGCCCGCCCCAGACTGGGTTTTGTGCATTCGGGGTGGAAGAGGCCCCGGAGTTAGGACCGGTGACTGCTGCGGCGGGTTGCCGGAGAGTTACATCCCCGCGGCAGAAGGCGACTATCGTTTTATGAAGCGTCGTTATTAGCGCTCCGGAGAAAATTACCCCCATTGAAATTCAACCGCGGCGTACAAGAGCTTTTCAAAGCCTGCAGCCCCCCCAGAGCCAGCCGCCGCCTCATTTTAGGCAATTCCCCCCCTAAGCATGAAAGCGATCCTTCGAATCAGGTTAATTAGCTGGGGTTTAATGCGGCTGCATGTAAATGTACAGGTGCGCCGAATAACCCCTTTTACAATAATAGGGGGGGGGGGAATGAATCAAAGTCCCCCCTGACGCGCCTGGGAGTTCACAGCGTGCGGGGTTGAACGTCCGGCGGGCTGCGGACAGCGACTCTCCCCTGCCGGCTTCACCCGGAGCCAGACACGGCTCCTGGGTCTCAGATAAAGCCACGCAGGCCCCTGGCGATCAGAGCCGTGTCCGCTTCCTCCCATGTCTGCCACCTCCCCAGGGCCTGGTCCCTAGCACCTGCCTGGCCTCTCCCGGGGACTGGGACCTGGCGCTACCGTCTCCGCGCGCCCTAGGTAGGGAAGGGCCCAGCGGGGTCCCCGGCGGAGCCCCCCACCTCGTAGCCGCCTCTGCTGCTGCTCCTCTGCGGGCTCCCCTCGGGCGGTGGCCGGTTCCCTTCCTCCGGCCCCTGCTCCCCGGCTTTCTCCTCGGCCAAAGGCGGCGGCTCCTCCGCCCTGGGCAGCAGCTGCGGCTCCTCCGCCTCCTCGACGGCCGCCGCCTCCTCCTCGTCCTCGGGGAAGCGGTTGGACTCCACGTCCACCTCGGGCTCGTCGGCCGTGTCGGCGCCGGGCGAGAGGGAGCGGTAGCTGGAGCTGCCCTCGCTGAGGAAGTCCGGGGACAGGTAGCCGGCCGCGCCCCGGCCCGCCCCGCCGTAGGCCTCCCGGGTGCCGTACAGCTTGGCGATGCTCTCCGCGTCCTTCACCACGGGGCGGAAGGCGGACAGGTAGCTGCCCTTCCTGGGCAGGGGCAGCGGGGGCAGCAGCGCCTCGTCCCCGGACCGCTCCTCCTCGGCGGCCGCCCTGGAGAGGGCGCTGGAGCAGCGCTCGCCGTCCGCCCCGGAGCCCTCCTGCGGGGTGGCGCTGCTGCGCCCGCTCCCCGACGGCTCCGAGCCCTCCAGCTCGCTGTGGCGGCCGCCCAGGCCCGGCGGGTCGGCGGCGGCCGCGGCGGCGGCTGCGGCGGCCGCCACCACCACGGCGGTGGCGGCCGCTTTGGCCTGGCTCTGGGCCGGGTAGGGCGGCACGGGCAGGCTGCCGGCGGCCGGCCAGAACATGGGGAAGGGCGGGTAGACGCCGCTGTCCTTGCCGGCGCCGGCCTGGTGCGGCGGCGGCTGGGGTTGGTGCGGGTGGGGGTGCGGGTGGCCCCAGAACATGCCTGGCGGCAGGGCGCCCCCTTTCCCGGGCTCGGCTCCGCCCAGCGAGTCCTCCTGCTTCTTGGGGCAGAGCCCGAAGGCGGCGGCCGGGAAGCCGTAGGGGTGCGGGAAGAGCGGCGGCGGCAGCTTCTGCAGCATCCCGAAGCCTTTGCTGGGCACCGGGATGACCGGGTAGCTGCGCACCGCGCCGGCCCCGCCGTGCGCCCCGGCCGCCCCGCCGTGCGCCCCGGCCAGGCTCAGCGCGCCGCGCTCCCCGGCCGCCTCCTCGCCGCTGCAGCGCAGGCTCTTGTGCACCGGGGCCAGCTCGGCTCCGCCGGCCGGCGGCGGGTGCAGCGCGGCCTTGGCGGCCGAGGAGGCGGCCGCCCCGTGCAGGGAGAAGGTCCGCTTGCGGGTGCCGCCGTTGAACATGGCCTTGACATCCTCCCAGGCGTGGCCCAGCTCGTCCGTGGCCGTCTTGTCGCTCAGCTTGAGGTGGCGGCGCCAGGAGTTGAAGTTGGCGGCGTCGGGCTGGGTGTACTTGGAGTCCGGCGTGCGGTGGGAGTGGAAGATGAACTTGTTGGGCGAGAAGTACATGCTGCAGTAGCTGCACTTGATGCACTTGGCCCGGGAGCTGTTGTAGCGGGCCGGGATGAAGCTGCCTCGCGAGCCCCAGGCGCACTCGTGCACCACGTCGAAGGCGAAGTTCTCCGGCAGCTTGGGCGGCTTGTGCTCGCCCAGGAAGGACTTGCAGAGCCGCTCCGCCTCCCGCTTGGTGATCATGCCGCAGCGGCGGGAGGAGATGGGCATGGCCCCGGCCCGCCGCAGGATCTCCAGCTGCACCGGGGTGCACTGCACGCAGGTGATGCCCAGCGCCACCCGCCGGTTGTGGATCTCATTGTAGCTGTAGTTCTTGAGCAGGGTGTTGGAGATCTGCGCCAGGCACAGGCGCTCCTGCCCGTCGATGACCAGGGACACGATGGGCACGCCGTACAGGGAGGTCTCCCCCACTTGGTTGGGCTTGAGGGGATTGGAGCCCGAGTAAGGCTGCAGCTCTTGCTTTGAATTCGGGGAGGAGCTTGAGTCTCTCCCCGTTCCCATCTGACTGGCAATCGCCTCCATCCCCCCCGAAAACAATCCTGCAAAACAAAAACACAACAAAAGGCAGAGGATTAGCCACGCACCCGCGGCCCTGGCGTGCAAACCGAGCCCGTTGCTCCTGGGCAGCCAGGAGGCCAGGCAAGCTCCCGCTGCCTGGGCATCGCTTGGCCTTTTGTGTCTCCCCTACCTGGTCAAATTCAGTCTTAGCAGCAGCCCTGCATCCGTCTCTACACCGCGGCAGGGGCATTGCACAGGCAGACAATTCCCTGGGCGCTGGATGGTACAAGGAGACGTTTTCAGAGGCTGCCGCTATTCTTTGTGGCTTGAAAGGTTTTGCGGTGTGTTCAGTAAGATCTCTCTTCCCCCTTCCCCCCGTCACCTATTCTTCCAGGATCTGTCTGCGGCTCCAGCCCCAGGCAGACCTGAGAATAAGGGCCAAAATGTCATTTTAAATCTACCACAATTACTGCATTACGTGGGCACAGAGAGAGGAAGAGAATCTCGAATATAAAATATTAACGAGCAACACAATGCGCTTCTCTGTATGTCGCAGAGGAATCTCTGGGTGCATTTAGTTACAGCTGTAAATAGCAGAGTCAGAAATGAAAACACAACCCGACCCTGTTTGTTCTCAGATTTCTCCTTTGGATCTCAAGCCTGCCTGGTCACTTGGCCATTTCTGAGCAGAAGTGGAGGGCATTAAACGCAACATCCCTTCATAAAGTGTTTGGGATTTTTTTAGTTGGTAGTGGGGTTCCGCCCCCCCCCTCTTTTTCCCTCTATTTTTAATCTCCCCCGTTTCAGACGCTCGGTTCCTCGCTCTAAACTATTCCCTGTCGATTTGTGTTAAATAGCACCTCGGCTAGGTAAGAGCTGCATTTGTCCAGATTTGGAGGAAAGGAAAATAGACTTTAATTAGCGCTGCGTGGAGATGTATTTACACATTAGAGGAGCGACTCAGTAAATAACTAGCTAACCTGACTGCTCCACTTTAGATAACCGTGAGGGGACTTACCCGAACCGCGGTTTTAAATAAAATCACTGTCTGTCTTAGCCGTGCAGTAATCCTGCGGTGACACGGGGCCACATGTATTTAATCAAAACCACGGCGCTCGTCTTTGAAAGGGTTCCCATTCCCCAGCCCGAGCGAGCCCTACAAAACGAGAGAAGGTTTAGGAAAGGCACCAGCAGCCGAAAGTTGTCGGGTTTGCTCCGAGACTTTGGGGCCCGTGTTATTTTTAAACGCGCTGGATCGACAAACATACTTGATCCAAATTGAGCAGGCTCGGCCCTTCTCCCTGGTCTAATGCCACTGCGGGGGATTAGGAGCGAGGGAGATTAGTGACCTGCCCAACTCGCCCAGAGAGCAGAAGGAAGCGTGAGCCCAGCAAATTAGCTTATCGAAAAGGGATCACCGCATTAAGCAGCTTTCATGGTAATTACACAAAATAGCTGGAGTGTCCTCCTCGAAATGTGAATAAAACTTCACCCAGCTCTGTCTAAACGCTGCCAGGGTCCAGACAAATGGGCTTCATGCTCTTGGCTGCAGCCAAAATATTGGGATCCAATAGTGGGAAAAGGTATTTATTTAGATTTAGGGGGAGGGGGATTTTGTTTATTTTTAAGCGATTAATTCAAGGCAGCAAGTCACTCATCCCCCCCCCACACCAGCAGTCCCATCCCAACGCCTAATTGGACGTGAAACCGGCAGAATGTGGACGGATGTTTTAAAACGAATTAAACCGAAACGAGAGCGGCGCCAGCCAGAGAAGGAGCAGAGAGGCATGCGGCAGAAGAGAAAGCCCGAAATGTCGCTGCAAACACCGAGCCACAGATTGTTCTCAACGACTCCCAGGCTCGGCTTGGATTTGTGGGTGCGGGTTTCGAAGCAGGGGTGGGAAATGAATTCAAGGAAAGCCATGGAGCCTGGGTGCAGGCTCGCAGAGCGGGGAAGGGCTTACCTGGTGCGGTGCAATCCCTGGAGCGGCGGGCAAGGGCGGAAGCACTTGTCAAAATAGTCCCGCAGCAGCAGCACCCCAAAACCAAGCCACCCCCAGCTCGCTAGGTTCCGTTCTTGCCAGGCGGCAGCGGCATCCAAAACCCAGGCAAGGTGCGGAGTTTCATGGGAGCGCCCGGGCGCCTGCCCTCCGCCCGTGTCCTCCCGCGCGGAGATGCAACAAGAAAAGTGACCACATGGCAAGTCCAAGGGAGGATCCTGATCCTTAGCTGAAGACGTTGCACATTGATCCAGTGACAGCTAAAAGAATAGGAAGGCACACCCACTTAGCACCCGCGTATTTACATGAACTGCCTTCGGGACCCGGGCGAGCGTCAATCATGGTTGCGCTCCAGTCAATCAAAACGCAGCCGGGGCTGCTTTAGGGGGAGCGGAGGAGGGGGGGGGGGAACAAAAATTGCTGGGGGGAGGGGAGGGGAGGAAAGGAAAAGCGATTAGAAAAATCCACGCGATCTGGCAAAGGTAAGCGCTTGGGTTTGTCCACCTTTCACCTGGGCCGTCTCCCCGCACTGCCAGCGGAGGGAAACTCGTGCTGGGCGAGGAAGGGGGCCAAGGGAAAGGGGAGCTGGGGGTGGGGGGAGCCGGCAAAGCAGCCCGTCCTCACACACTTTTAGTTATTTCTCCTGCCTTAGAGCGATGGAGGTTGGTAGACGGGAGAGGCGTCAGTCCAGGTGGATCACCGAGCAGTTCCTCTCTGGGATCCGCTTCCCCATGGGGAACCAAACCGCTGTGGTCGGAGAGGGCTGGATTTTTTTTATTGTTATTATTTTTAGCCAAGCTGGGCCAAAAGTTGGTGCGCTTGGAGCCCAGCCTGGGCTGCAAACCCTGAGCACAAAACCGGTTCAGGGAAGTTTGCAGCAGAGGGTGCATTTGGGGGCACACTTCGGCTTCCCCCCGCCGCCCCACCCGGGCTCCGGAGTTCGCCTTACCTCGGTTAGCCGGAGCGAGAAGGGCAGGCCTGAATGTGGCACTCAGCTACCCGGCAGAGGAGCCGCTGGGAGAGGGAGAGAAGCGGCGAAAACCTGGAGGGGGGGGAGCCAGGTGTTTTCTCAGCCTTCAAATTGCCCCGAAAAGCCCAGGCCGGGGCTGGCTGGGGGGCCTGGCGGTGCACAACTGGAGCAAAAGCAGAGGGGGGGAA
The DNA here is from genome assembly GCA_003942145.1 of Platysternon megacephalum. NCBI lineage: Eukaryota > Metazoa > Chordata > Testudines > Platysternidae > Platysternon > Platysternon megacephalum. The sequence continues at coordinate 4,394,096 of QXTE01000140.1, forward strand.
TCGATGGCTAGAGAAATTAAGGAATTTATTATTTATCACGTTAAGGGGCCATCCAAAGAGGCCTCCGAGAGAGCCCAATCAATTCTTGTTGGGAAGTAAAAACGCCATGAAATGCGACAGAAAGTCATCCCGGCCTCTGGCTAACGATCTCTCCGGCGGGGTAATTAGAAGGCGCAGTAAAGGGGGAAGGCGCTGATTGTTTTTTAAACTTTGCATTCAGAGGCAGCCGCAGGCTGCGTCTCCTGCCAGCCCCCAGGCGAGCTGCCTGTCTCGGCTGCAGCCCCCTCCCCGCGAACCCGCTGATCTATTTGTGCAATACTCGCCGGTAACGAAATCCTGGTGAGATTAACTATTTATAAACTGATCAATAACCATCCTTCAGCTCTTCGGGGACTCTGGCAGCGCCTGGCCCCGCTCGGTCACTGTAGGGATGAGGCGTGGGGAATCTCTCCCTCCAAATCCCTCCCAGCAGAGCGGAGAGCCACCGGGAACACCAGCCCCAAACTCCCCGAGAGAACCATTCCTGCTCGCTCGGGACTGACCCGGTCATTCGCCTGCGTCGGGGGGGCTCCACGGGCCAGGCCCGAAGCCGGGCTGGTGGGGGGACGGGAGTGGGAAAAGTTGACCCCTTTTATTCGTTAGTTAAACTCCCTACAACGGGGCTCCGGGGTATTTGGCCATTCGGCGATTGGGATGAATTAGGCGGAGGGATGTTTTGGGGATGAGGCCACTAGCGTTCAAAAGGAAAAGCCCCAGCCGGGGAGTACAAGACTCCCCCGTCCCTCGCAGTTCGCTGCAGCCCCTGCAGAAATGGGAACTGCTTCAAATACAATCCGCGCAACGAAAGGCCACGAGTCTCTCGAGCTGGCGGCTGATCGCTGACCAGTTGCGCGGGCAGCTCGCTTGGGCGCGGGAGGGGAGCGATTTTTAAAAGCGTGAATGATCATTGACCAAAAAAAAAAAATAAAAATATCCATCCTCAAAAGGCATTTCTCCAAGCAAACAAACCCGGCGTTTTCCTGCAGCGCCGCTCCTCAGCATTGCGGCATTAAATGCTCTTAATGGACACGTTAATTAAACTGTAATTAATCATACTGTCCGGACCAAATTTGAGCAATTACACTAATCAAACAGAAGTTAATAACGGCCAGCGAATCGCCCCCCGGCTATTACTTTTGTTAAGCACCCTCCCATTCAACTAGAACAGCGCTTGGCCTCCGCCAGCATGTGTGTTACATATTACAGCGAGTATTGTTATGAAAATTCTATTGCCTACTTGGGATTTAATGTATCATTAAACGTATTTGTCCTTGAAAGCAGATTTAGGGCCATAAATCTCTTCCTAGGAATATGATCAAGTCTCGCCGTTCAGGACTAGGGCTGGGGCCTTTCCAAACACCCCAGAATTAATCACAGCTGGGGGGGGGCTCTCACAGCCAGGGAGCTGGGAAGCGGCGGGTGCCCCACCTTGGAGTTCGGGGCGCAGGCTCCTGCCCGCATAAAAGTGCTGTTAAATGCAGCCCGTCCCCAGCGCCTCCCGCCCTCAGATTGAAATTCCCCTGGGCTCCAGGAGCCCGTATTCTCCTCCATAGGGTTACCGAGCCCGGCTGGGCGGGGGGTTGGATGCAACATTTATGCAGACTCTAGGTCACCCTGCTGCAGCCGCTTTCAGGGCACGGCCGCCGTCCCCGCAATAATTACACTCGGGTTCGGTAATTATTCCTCGCCTTTTAATTATTTAAAGCAACCACTGAGTGTTGCGTTGTGCCCAAAGATTGCGCCGCGCTGGCTGGTCCGAGGAGCTCGCCGACCCGCGGAAGGGATGGGCACCAGGCCCCTTGCAAAGGCCCCCCCGCTGCTGCCTGTAATTCGACATTTCAGGAGTCAATTTAGCGGGGTCCCTTTGCTTACTTCCGCGGCGGCGGCGGCTCAGCCTGCCTGTGAACCCAGCAGCGCAGGCGAGGAGCCCTCTAAACAAATGCGTAGTTAAATATTTATTAGGCATTATTACGGCACGAGCAAAGCAGGCAGTGCCACCCAGCCCGGCTGCGGCGGATTTGCATGGACGTTAAAAAGATAAACCCTTTTCATAAGCCGGAGCGAAGTGTGTTTATGGAGGGAGATAACACCCCCCTCACTCCCGCCCCAGTGCGCCAGCCTTTAGACGTTATTTTAATAGCGTTTGTAAATGACAAAAGTTACGGGTTCGATATTCATTAGGCGGGATGTTTATTTTTGTAATTTGTTCCCATCCGAAGCAGTCCCGGTTCGGGCTGGTTGGGGGGGGACGGGGACGCTGAGAGGTGCCGTGTAAACGCGCAGCGAGGACACGACGCAGCCCTGTAACTGCTCCGAGTTACGCGGATTGCACCGTATTTAACAGCGCGTTTGGACGGAGCAAACTCCGTGCTAGGAGGCAGGAGAGGAGGGGGAGTCGTGTCCCACCGGGCCATAAACCCCCAGGGCCTGAGCGTGGCCGGGGCTGGGCCGAGTTTCTAGGGGCACCGGAATATCCGCGCCCCACCGCGCGGCCCTTCTGTCAAACTCCGCGGGTTTTGGGCGGGACGCGCAGCTTCGCTCCGCGCTCCCGGCCCCCGCCAGCCCAGGGGACTGGAGGCTTCGCCAGGCGCAGGTGGCCTCCCCGAATCGGAGACCGGCCCCGCTTCTCCTGCCCGGGGCAGGCGGGACCCGGCCGCGGTTCCTGCCCTATAGCCCCCGGGAGGCGGTGCCAGGGCGGAGTTCCCCGCGGGGGGCCGGGCTCAACCCCCAGGACAAGGCCATGCCTCTGGAGCACGGTCCCCTCGGCCCTGGGACCCGGCCCCGTCCTGTCCACGGGGGCAGAGTTCGGTGTAGCGATAGAGACACACACAGGCTGGTGAATCCCTAGATTACACACACGCACAATGGGCAGTGTGGAGCTAGCCACACTCGGGAGGCTTTTCCCAGCCAGCCCCAGGTAAAACCGACGTGCGCCCAAGAGCCGGAGCCGGGAGGGGGCAGCGTGGGACTCCGGCCTGGCCGCTCTGCGCAGCGCGGTCCCCAGCCGCCCACGGGCCCTACGACTTTGCGCCCCTGCGTTTGCCGGCCCCCAGACACTCAGCCCCGCCATGGCGAGAGCGGGAGGCCGAACCCGCCTGCCCAGAGCCGCCGCTTCCTCCAGCCCCTCGGCTCTTCCACAGCCACACGCCCTGCCCGCCTGGGGAATTCCGGCAAGGGACCCGGAGCCATCCCCTGCCCAAACTCCGGGGGAGCCGCCGCGGAATTCGGGGCTCACAGAGGCCGGGCCGGGCTCGAACCTGTGACTGTCCGAGAGGAGCCCGGCCCGACCCGGTCCCGCTGCCCTGGCTGGTTCGATGAGCGGGCCCGACCCGGTCCATTGCACCCTGGGGTGGCTCCCTCTGCCCCCAGCCCTGCCCGGGCCCCGGGAGTGCAGGGGTCGCTTTTGGGGGGAAACGGTTCATCCCGGCAGCGGGGAAAGGGTTCGCGGCCGCCCGGGCCTTGTCCCTGACCACGGAGGAGCCGGGACCGGTCCCGGGAGGCCCGGGAAAGGTGCCCGCACTCCCAGCCCGTCCCCGGTTCCTTCCTTCGCAGGAGCGCCTCGCAAGCCCATATCTTTTAACAGTTGAATTAACTGCAGTTTTTGTCAGTTAATTAGGTTTAATTTACATAATTAGTACAGTATAAAGAGTATTGGGGATAATCAGGAGGTACGTCTCGCTTACTGTGTAAACACGGATTCGGAATTAAAAATCAGATGTAATTAAGGCGTGTGCGCGCTGGTTTTAATTGTAATGAATTTCTAATTAACGCTCAATGATCACCCAGTGCAAAGAGCTGGAACTTTTTAGGGGACTTTTTAAAAACCCCATTTGTACTTGAGTGAATATTTGGCTATTGAGGTGCTGGGCCCGGCACGCAAACTCCGCCGCCTGCAGCGCCGAGCTCCTGTCAGACAGTAACCTGCGGGGGACCAATGGCCGAGCCCGGCTCCTCTGCACACTGGGCCCCGCTAATGCGAGTGGGACCATTACAACCTTCTCTTCCCTCTGATTTAGCGAGTCTATCACAGCCTGGGCCTGCAAAAGCCAGACTAAACTGGATTGTTTTGTGGGCAAGCACCCAGTATGTGCAAGGGTGAATGAGCTGAAAAAGGGGGTAATCAGCGAGGTAGCAAATTTTGCAGACAATACAAAATTACTCAGGATAGTTACATCCAAAAGAGACTGGGAAGAGCTACAAAAGGATCTCACAAAATTGGGTGACTGGACAACAAAATGGCAGATGAAATTCAATGTTAAGTAATGTACATTGGAAAATATAATCCCAGCTATGCATACGAAATGATGGGGTCTAAATTAGTTGTTACCACTCAAGACAGAGATCTTGGAGTCACTGTGGATAGTTCTCTGAAAACGTCCACTCAATGTGCAGTGGCAGTCAAAACAAAAAAGTGAACA